>JARBWK010000018.1:6032654-6219264 GCA_030556195.1 Anolis apletophallus
GTCTGTTTACCTCCATCGCTAGCAACAAAACAGGGAGATTGCTTGCGAATGAGGAACTAATCCAAATGCCAACCCCAATCAGTTTCCGAGATGTGCGTTTCAAAGTGGACTTTTTACTGGTCTGCAATTTCTCATCACGACAGCAAACACTTCAACCCTTGACAGCTTTCTGTCGATCTGAACAGCTCCCTTGTCTTGTTTCCAGGAATCCAAACCTCTTCTGGAGTGGCAGGCAGAGAGAAGCTTTTTACCTGATGTTCAGGACTGAAATAACAAGACTAGGATGGCACGGAATAGTGGACATTTCCATAAAAAAAAATAATTCTGGAGTAGACCCAGGAATGTAGCTACTAGCTACAGCGGAACCAATTGAGGACATTACCCCCCAAATACCAATTCTATGCCAGTTTTCCCCAATGACTCTCCAATCGTCCCCAAAGAATCCCCATGTGTCGAAGGCTTCCATTGCTGGAATCCCTGGGTTGTTGTAGGCTTTAGGGCTATATGGCCATGTTCTAGAACAGGGCTGTCCAACTTCTCTGGGCCCAAGGGCCGGAATTCCGGTCACTGATCACCTGGGGGGCCGAAGGGTCGGCCTCCGCCCCCTCCCCGGCTCCGCCCCCTCCCCGGCTCCGCCCCCTCCCCGGCTCCACCCCCTCCCCGGCTCCGCCCCTCCCCAGCTCCGCCCCCTCCCCAGCTCCGCCCCCTCCGGCTCCACTTACCGTGTTTTCCCCGAAGTAAGACAGCATCTTACTTTCTTTACCCCCAAAAGCCCCACTACGTCCCTACTTGAGTCGTCTTATATTGGACATACCCGAAAGAATTCTTCACCCAGTAGTACCAGTAGTACCACACGGGCCGACCGCGGCACGCCACTGGCGCGGCACGCCTCTTGCCTGGCCTCTGATGCGGCGCTTCACCACGCCTCTTGCTCTCTTCCCCCTCCCTTCCTTGGACGAAGGAAGGGAGGGGGAAAAGAGCAAGAGGCGTGGCGAAGCGGCGCGTCCTCTACTTGACGCTGACGGCGCTTCACACGCCTCTTGCTCTCCCCCTCCTTCCTTGGACGAAGGAAGGGATGGGGAAAGAACAAGAGGCATGGCGGCGGCGCCGCGTCAGAGGCCTGGCAGAAAGGTGCGCCCAGCGGAGGTGTGCCGCGGCCGATGGGCGATTGCTTGCGGCGGCGGGCGGCGGCGTGGCGATGAGGTACGGCTTACTTTGGTACGGCTTATGTAGCCGACCCCCTGACACCCGATCGTCTTACAATCGGGGTGTCTTACTATCGGGAAACACGGTACTTACAATTGACCTTGAGTTGTGGAGTTGTAGTTCATCTCCATCCAGAGCACTGTGGACTCAAATAATGATGGATCTGGACCAAACTTGGCAAGAACACTCAATATACCCAAATGGGAACACTGGTGGATTTGGGGAATGTTTCCAATACCTTTGAGTTATTTGAGTCCACACTCAAATTGGGACACACAAAAAAAAACCAACCAAACACCTCAATGCCGTCGCAGGGCTTGATGGGGCCTCCTTTCCTAGAGGCGGGTGGAGGAGGCCCAAAGAGCTCCCTCCCTCCCTGAAGGGAAAACAAGCCGCTAGGGCATGCGCAAAGGAAGCCATGTTGCCCTGCACGCGCGGAAGGCAGCACAACAAGGGGGAGGGTGGAGGAGGGGAAGGAAGCGTCGCCAAGGAAACCGCCGCTGAGGGACCCCTCCCCCCCCTCACCCAACGTCCCACTGTTTTTAGATTGATTGATTCGAGCCAGGCCCTTCCTTACCCATCCTGCGGGAGCCCTGCCACAGGGCCGAAGCGCCAACGCCGCCGCTGTCCCCGAAGAGCCCCGCTGGAGCCGAGGCCAAGCTCAGGCCGGGTGCGGTGGCTCTCCCATCCGCGGGGTGGGAAGCGAGGGCCCTCCACAGGAAGGACGGGCCAGGAGGGGCTTTCCTGCCTCACTCCCCTCCTCCCTCTCTCTGAGGGAATGGGGCTGGCCTGGAAGCAGCCGCGAGGGGAGGAGGCGCGCCCAGGCCGGCCGCAAATCCCGCGGGACCTGAGATTTTGGCAGCTATCGCGAGACTATGCAGCCACAGATGGGATTTCGACCTCCCTCGAAATCCCGTCGGTGGCTGCCGTAGTCTCGCGATGCTTGCCTAAACCCGGAAGTAGGTATTTTTATTTTTAATTTTTAATTTGTATTTTATTAAGACAAGTTAGAGGGCCGGAGGGAAGGGGCTCGGGGACCGTGTATGGCCCCAGGGCCGCCTGTTGGACAGCCCTTTTCTAGAACAGGGGTGGGCAATTATTTTTTCCAAGGGGCCACACGAGAGCCAAAATATATTATGGAGGACCGCACCTAAAGGCCGAACTACATTCTAATCTACATTACTTATTTATTTATTTATTTACTATATTTACTATATATTACACATCATTCCTCCACCAGCGGTCTCAGCGTGTGAGGAGGGGAGGGGTGGTCTCTGAGGGTTCCCCACTGATTTGTGGGGTTCCCCAGGGGGCCATCCTTTCCCCTCTATTATTTAACATCTACATGCAGCCGCTTGCACAGCTGGTGCGGAGTTATGGGCTGACCTGTCATCAATATGCTGATGACACCCAGCTCATTCTGAGGATGGGGGCAGGCCGAGTCCGTCCCGATAATTTCAACATTGCCTCGAAGCCGTTACTGGATGGCTGCGAGCCAGTAGGTGAGGTGAATCCGGCGAAGACGGAGATCTTGTGGCTGGGCCGCCCGAGCGGAGTGGGTACCGGCTTCCGACCCTGGACGGTGCGGCGCTGCACCCAGCGCCCGTCAGTGAAAAGCCTAGGCGTCCACCTGGACTCCCAGCTGACCATGGAGGCCCAGGTCTCCATGGTCAGCAAGGCGGCGTTTTCCATCTCCGCCAGGCGAGGAGGCTGGCTCCCTATCTGTCTCGGAACGACCTGGCCACGGTGATCAAGCCACGGTCATCTCGAGGCTAGACTACTGCAGCGCTCTCACGTTGGCCTGCCTATGTCGTCGATCCGAAGCTCAAGCTGGTGCAGAATACCGCCGCCCGGCTCCTGTCTGGGGCTCCAGCAGGATGCCGAATAACACCAGTCTTGCGGGATCTGCACTGGCTGCCTATTGAGCACCGGGTCGCCTTCAAAGTGTTGGTTCTTACCTTTAAGGCCATCCACGGCCTGGGGCCAGCGTATCTGAGGACCGTCTCGCCTTATACTGCCCATCGAGATCACTCCGGTCTGAAGAGGCCAATTTACTGGTTGTACCATCTGCCAAGCTGGCCCGTTTAACATCTACCCGCCGGGCGTTCTCTGTGATAGCCCCTACGCTATGGAACGCCTCCCGGTCGAGGCCAGAGCCTTGAGGACCTACTCCCTTTAGACGGGCCTGCAAAACCTATTTGTTTAGGCAGGCCTTTGGGGAGTAGGCCCTTGCATCCATATTAGACCGCTCTTCGGCCACCGTTCATTGTACTGTTTTAATATTATTGTTTTAACTTTTTTATTGTATCGCATGTTTTAAGCAATGTATATTTTCTGTGTTTTTATGCTAACCTCTGGCACTCGCCATTGGCCTGTAAGCCGCCGCGAGCCCCCGGGAGTCGGCGGTGCAAAAATCAAATAAATAAATAATAAATAAATAAATAAATTAATATTAACATATTAATATATCAAGAAATATTCATATATATTAGTATTAATATCATAATTATTATTATAGTACATATATATATATAGAAATTATAATATATTGAAATTCTAATATAATATAACATTATATTATTTATTATATTATTATTATAAAATAATAATAAAAACCACTAAAATAAAATGAAATGAAATAACAATTGTTAGCCCCAGCTTCTGCCAACCCAATAGTTTAAATACATGCAAATGTGAGGTCCTGCTTCTACAAGAAAGGAACATATACCAAAGTGCATTCACATTAATAGACCCGGAGGAGGGACAGGCAAGTTTTATTATTATTATTATTATTTCCAGACTTTTCCTATTGGCAATGCTCTTTTCCAAATGGGTCATTCAGAACCCAGTAATTCAGTTTTACTAGAAAACCAGAGGTTGAGCCAAGCCCTTCTGAGAATTAGAGCAGTGGGTTCAAGCGCTGAGATGCTGAACTTCCTCACTGAAATGTTGCCAGTTCAAATCTGGGGAGTGGGGGGAGCTTCCACTGTTAGCCCCAGCTTCAGGGTCTCTGCGCGATGTCGCCTGTGACCTCATCGCACAGAGACCCTTGGGGAGGCGGGGCTTTCCCCCGGGAGCTCCCCTGGAGCTGCAACAATTGACAGAAGGCACTTTGCTCCCCCCACCTTCCGCCGGACACAAAGCACCATGCCGCCTCGCAGCCACCCCCGCCTCCCTCTCCTCGGCAAGGAAGCCACGCCGCCCTCACCTCCCTCTCTTCGGCAAGGAAGCCGTGGGCCGGATGGCATCACCCAGAGGGCCGGATGTGGCCCACGGGCCGTAGGTTGCCCACCTCTGTTCTAGAAAGATTCACTCCTGACATTTCACTTGCATCTATGGCAGGCATCCTAAGAGGTTGTGAAGTCACCTCTTAGGATAATGTGGTATTGTTATAGTACAATGTGATATGTAATATTGATGTTGTGCTGTGGCAATAATAGTTTGTTGTATTTGTATATAGTTCAGTGTGATATTTTTATAGTACAATGTGATATGTAATATTGATGTTGTACTGTGGCAATAATTATAGTTCATTGTATTTGCATTTTGTTTGTGAGCCGCTCTGAGTCTGGGTTGAGAAGGGCGGCATATAAGTATCGTGAAATAAATCTATATCTATATATATAAAAAGAGCTGTCATCCTAAGTAGCCTATAGACAGCAAAACCACACAAGGCAGACACACCAAATCAGCCCACATACACACAAAACCCCACGAGGTATGTTTAACACCCCCCCCAATTAAACATCATGACCAAAAATACAAAAAAACAATTGGACTACAACTCCCATGATCCCCGACGCCACCCCCTCTGGCAGTTTAGAGTGTCGGAATGTTGGTGGTGCTGGCCAATTAGAGGCATTATGCAAATACTCCCTCAGTTAGAATGTAGAGGCTGGGAGCCACCCCCCTCTAGCAGTTTAGAGTGTCGAAATGTTGGTGGTGCTGGCCTATCAGAGGCGTTATGTAAATAATCCCACAGTAGCAACCAATTAGAAAGCTGGCACATATCCACATACATACAAACATTCACTTTGTTGTCCCAGGCCTGGAAATACAGTGGGACTACAATACAACAAAAGGAAGATACAAATCCCAACTCATCCTGAGCAAACTACTAAAGGTCTTTTAATGTTATCAACAAGAGGCAAAATGACCATCTGTCAAGAGTCCTTTGATTGTGCTTTCCCACCATGTGGGTAGAAGGGTTTAGCAACAGACTATGGCACAGCAACGCGTGCACGGGTCAGCTACTAGTAATAATAAAAAGTGTGGCATATAAATGTGGTAAATAAATTAATTAATAAATAAATATTCAATGCTAATCAAGGTGGCCAATTGCAACATCCACACTTGCCTCCAACAGACAAGAGTTCTTTCTCCCACCTTGGAAATTATTCCACAGGTATATAAACCCCACTTGCCTTGTTTCCAAGATACGACCGCTGAGGATGCCTGCCATAGATGTGGGCAAAACGTCAGAAGAGAATGCTTCTGGAACATGGCCAGGAAATCTCACAGCAACCCAGTGATTCCAGCCATGAAAGCCTTCAACGGCACATCTTTTCATACACTTTGGGCCTATTGTTCCATTGTGTCCGAGTCTCCGGAGCAGCAAAAAACAAGCGTTGCCCCTTTCTTCTCAATGGTTCTCATATCTCTTCTCCATCTTCTCTTCTCCAAGGTAAACATACCTAGCTCCCAAAGGGGCTTCTTGCAGAGGTTGGCGTCCCTGCCTTTGAGCATTTAGGTCACCTGTCTCTGCACAGGTTCTGGCTTGTCAACAGCCAAGAAATTACAGCTGTGCATTTTTGGCTCACACCTGTGTGTTATCTAGCAATTCTCATTGTGCTTAAAGGGACCTCTGCGTGAAAACCTCCGGAGAAGGAGGCTCCATCACACTGAGTCCAAGGCATTAACAATCAAGCCAATACAAATGTTGCCGTGTGGTATAGTATGTTCGTGTATAAGGACTGAACATCTGCAACAATGAGCATGTCGCCATGATGCATGTTGAAGCCCTCGACCTTAGAGATAAGATCTCTTGTATCCTGTAAGTAAGCACGTCTGGTTTGCACAATGGGTTGTAGTAGGTGGTCCAGATAGGAAGCCAGGGGTTGTAAAATACCACCTGTGCTGGCCACGATGGGTCTACCGGGGACCGGGTGGACATTTTTGTGTGTTTTTGGGAGGTGGTAGAAATCGGGAATTTTTGGGAAGGTGTTTACAAGGAATTTAGCAAGGTGGGGATCAATTTGTCCCAGGAGCTCAGCTGAGTGGACAATACTTTGAATGGTTTTAAGGTAGGTCTTTGTAGGGTCTCCAGGGAGAGGATGGTAGTACCGTGTGTCTGATAACTGTCTCTTGGCCTCCAGGACGTAGTCACAAGTATTAATACATACGAGCCCGCCCCCTTTATCTGCTAACTTGAAAGTTAGCGTGGGATCATTGCCTAGATTATACAACAGGTCAACCTCATGTTTAGAAAGATTGCAACCGGGGGGGGGGGTCTACGGTTAAGTAATAGGGCATTAGCCTCCTTACTAACAATTTCTTCAAACGCTCTGATGTTGTGGGAGACGTTGAACGGGGTGAAATTACTTTTACATCTAAATTTAGTGGATGATGGTACAGTATCCGGGCAGTCAGAATTGGAGAAGTGCTCCTTTAAGCGTATTGTTCTGAAGAGACTGGCTAAGTCTTTGCGGACATCGAGACTATGGTTAATGGGGGTAATGACAAACGAGGGCCCTTTGTTGAGGACCCTACGCTCCTTAGGAGTGAAAATATGGTCTGACAAATTAATAATTAGGTCTTCCCTCGTCTGCCTCTGCCCCCGAAAATTTCGTTGGGGCTGGGGTTCATTTTCCCTTCTTTGGTTACGGAAATTGTATCTTCCTGTCTGTGATTGAGGTTCACTTTGTGGTGGTGGCTGAGGGTCCTCCTGTGTGGGATTGGAGTCAATAGATTCCCTGGAGAATCTAATGCTCCTGGATCTGTATAAGCTATTAGGTCGTGGTTTAAGATATACCATACCCCTGTCATAGTCGTTTTTGTCACGTTTGAATTTGTTTAGTTTGTATTTTTTGATGTCCATTGGAGGACTTTGGGGCTTTGTTTACATTATGGCCAGTGTGGTATAGTATGGCCTATATTTAGACCTATTTTTAATAGTAACTCTCAGGCAATCACATTTATCCAGCATTTACCAATCTCTATGGGTGCCGGTTAACTGAGGATGCTTGCCATAGATGCAGGCGAAACCTCAGGAGGCCATATAGCCCAAAAAATCTACAACAACCCAATCCCCATTTGTTTAGCACAGTGGTTCTGAATCTTTTTTTGACCAGGGACCACTTTCACCAGGGATGATTCTCCAACATTATTACCCAAAGGGTTACGAATCGGTTTTTGATCAACTTTAGATTCGGTTTGGTTATTTGGGGCGCAGAATCCGAAAACTACACTGGATAGACCACATCAGCGACAGCTCCCCTGGTGGCCAGAAGCTGGAATGTTAAATAGCCCCTGAGTGTCTGTCTATATATGTTGTGTGTCTGGCATTGAATGTTTGCTATGTATATGTACATTGGAATCTGCCCTGAGTCCCCTGCGGGATGAGAAGGGCAGAATATAAATACTGTAAACCAGTGTTTTTCAACGTTTTTTGAGCCACGGCACACTTTTTACATTTACAAAATCCTGGGGCACACCACCAACCAAAATGACACAAAACGACACTCTAACACAGTAATACATATAGTTATTATGTTTTTAAATGTATTTATACACTCAGTGTGAAACCTGGGCCTGTTTCGATGAACACAACATAGATATCCTGGCAGGAATGGCCGAAAGACACACATGAAGGTCTTGCTCAACAGCTGTCAGTCTCTCTCTGTGTTTAGTTTGACACAAAATGACACTCTAACACAGTAATACATATAGTTAATATGTTTTTAAATGTATTTATACACTCAGTGCGAAACCTGGGCCTGTTTCGATGAACACAACATAGATATCCTGGCAGGAATGGCAGAAAGACACACACAAAGGTCTTGCTCAACAGCTGTCAGTCTCTCTCTGTGTTTAGTTTGACAAAAAATGACACTCTAACACAGTAATACATATAGTTAATATGTTTTTAAATGTATTTATACACTCAGTGCGAAACCTGGGCCTGTTTCGATGAACACAACATAGATATCCTGGCAGGAATGGCCGAAAGACACACATTAAGGTCTTGCTCAAGAGCTGTCAGTCTCTCTCTGTGTTTAGTTTGACACAAAATGACACTCTAACACAGTAATACATATAGTTGATATGTTTTTAAATGTATTTATACACTCAGTGCGAAACCTGGACCTGTTTCGATGAACACAACATAGATATCCTGGCAGGAATGGCAGAAAGACACACTTGAAGGTCTTGCTCAACAGCTGTCAGTCTCTCTCTGTGTTTAGTTTGACACAAAATGACACTCTAACACAGTAATACATATAGTTAATATGTTTTTAAATGTATTTATACACTCAGCGCGAAACCTGGGCCTGTTTCGATGAACACAACATAGATATCCTGGCAGGAATGGCAGAAAGACACACACGAAGGTCTTGCTCAACAGCTGTCAGTCATATGCAAACTTCGGCCCTCTGGGTGCTTTGGACTTCAACTCCCACCATTCCTAACAGCCTGAGGCCCTTTCCTGCTCAAGTGGCTGAGGGGGGAAAAGGAAAAGGACCTGAGGCTGCTAGGAATGGTGGGAGTTGGAGCCCAAAACACCTGGAAGGTCCAAGTTTGCCCATGCCAGCTTTCAATTCCATCGCCACATCTATCTTCAGCCTCTGGCGGTTTGAATATATGTGATTATCTACGTGATTTTTTACCTTGCCGCTATGATTATGGTGCTGCTTCTTGTGCAGACTATGTTATTGTGCGGATCCCAGAACTGACATTGGATAACATCGTGAGGATAGACTTTGTTTTTTGCACTCACTTCCATGGTGCTGAGGATGGAGGGCCGGCCAGATTCCGTACCCGATTCTTTCCATCTATGCCTTGAAGCCGTGACTGGATGGCTACGATCCAGCCGTTTGAAGGTGAATCCCTCGAAGATGGAGATCTTGTGGCTGGGCCATCCGGGTGGGGGGAAGTGCCAGTTGCCTACACTGGATGGCGAGGCTCTATGCCCGTCATCGCTAGTAAAGAGCTTGGGAGTCCAATTGGATCCACTGCTGTCCATGGAGACTCAGGTCTCAACGGCCTGCAAAGTCGCATTTTTCCATCTGCGCCAGGCTAGGCGGCTGGCACCCTACCTCTCCGTGAATGACCTGGCCACGGTGATCCAGGCGATGGTCATCTCGAGACTGGATTACTGTAATGCCCTGTACAGCGGCCTACCCTTGGGGATGAGTCGGACGCTCAAGGGAGTGCAGACTGTCGCGGCACGCCTTCTCGCCGGGCACCGGCGAGATGCCATATTACACCAATATTGCGGCAACTGCACTGGCTGCCCATCGAGCACCGGATCTCCTTCAAGGTATTGGTGTTAACCTTTAAGGCCTTGTATGGTCTTGGGCCAGTGTACCTTTCACTATATTGTCCCCAGAGATCCCTACGCTCCGGTGTACAAAATCTTCTCAACGTCCCCTCGTCCCCTCCACCTGTCCTCAACAACGGAAGGAGCCTGCCCTCGGAGGAATGGAGCGCCAGAAGGAGCCCACCCCTGGAGGATTGGAGCGCTGGAAGGAGCCCGCCCCCGGAGGACTGGAGCGCTGGAAGGAGTCCACCCCCGGAGGAATGGAGTGCCGGAAGGAGCCCGCCCCCGGAGGAATGGAGCGATGGAAGGAGCCTGCCTCCGCAGGACTGGAGCACCAGAAGGAGCCCGTCCCTGGAGGACTGGAGCGCCGGAAGGAGCAGGCCCCGGAGGAATGGAGCGCCGGAAGGAGCCCGCCCCTGGAGGACTGGAGCGCCGGAAGGAGCAGGCCCCGGAGGAATGGAGCACCGGAAGGAGCCCGCCCCTGGAGGACTGGAGCGCCGGAAGGAGCCCACCCCTGGAGGACTGGAGCGCCGGAAGGAGCCCGCCCCCAGAGGAATGGAGCGCCGGAAGGAGCCCACCCCTGGAGGATTGGAGCGCTGGAAGGAGCCCGCCCCCGGAGGAATGGAGCGCCGGAAGGAGCCCGCCCCTGGAGGACTGGAGCGCCGGAAGGAGCCCACCCCCAGAGGAATGGAGCACTGGAAGGAGCCCGCCCCCGGAGGAATGGAGCGCCGGAAGGAGCCCACCCCTGGAGGATTGGAGCGCTGGAAGGAGCCCGCCCCTGGAGGACTTCAGCGCTGGAAGGAGCCCGCCCCCGGAGGAATGGAGCGCCAGCGGACCTGTGGCCGCCCCCCAGGACGGGAAAAGACCCCGAACCCGTAGGTCTAGGGCCTGGAGACCCCCTAGCCCAGGACCCTCTGGACTTCAGTTTCAGGCTTGATCTCCCCTGGCTCGCCCTAGGCCCGAGAAGGTAGCGGCTCCCACCAACAGGGGCAGCTACTGCGGGCCGCTGCATGATGAGAGTGCTGCACCTGTTCCTCTGGACAAGCAGCACCGAGGTGTTCGCCTGGGAACCCCCAGACTGCCTCCTTGTGATCACATACTGATCCCGCTCGGTCTGACTTAGCGAGTGGTTGATCGGCCCTGTATCCCTTTCTCCCCCTCCTTAGGTTATTGTTTAGTGTATTGTGTGTTCCTTTGTGTATTGTACTTTTCGCTTTTATGCTTCTTGTGAACCGCCCCGAGCCTCCGGGGAGTGGCGGGTTAGAAGTCGAAATAATAAATAAAATAAATAAAATAAATAAACAAGACAAAGAGCCTTCTCGGTGGTGGCACCAACCTTATGGAATGCCCTACCGGAGGAAGTCAGAGGTATCAGGGAACTGTCCTCTTTTCGCCGGGCCTGCAAGACGGCTCTTTTTCGCCTGGCTTTTCCAGTTGAGTAACTGTTATGCTTTCTGTGTAGTTTAGCTTACTTTTAGAATTATTTTAGCGCTAGTAATGTTTTAGATTAAATCATTGCTTATCTGCTTTTACACCGTTGTTCTATAATGTCAGTTCTACGCCTGTTTTTACCTGTTGTAAACCGCTCCGAGCTTCTAGAGGGAGCGGTCTAGAAGCCCAAAGAATAAATAAATAAATGCTCAACTGGAGCTTTACATTCTTGCAATGCTAGACATTTATTGAATGATGGAAAGTTTCGCGGAAGGGGCAGAATTCTCATTGGAGGGTGCGATGCTTGAAGGCCCCCGACCACGAAATGTACCAGCCGTATGTGTGGCCATGTCCTCATCTCTGAGAGTCTAAATCTGGCATTTTCAAGCCAGTTGAAATGGCTCTGACATTTCGTAGGGTTCTCTCCGCCAAGCCCGGCAATCTCTGATCCCGGATCTTGAGGCAAATTGCTTTATTTATACTCAAACGCCACTTCTGAAAGAGAAATGGTCAGAAACAGCAGGTAGGTCATCACTTCATTTAGGAATCGCAGTCCGGCTCCAATTACGCCATCGGAGGATGTGATTCAGCTTTGGCAATTGCATCTAATCAGAGAAAAGGGAGCGAAAGGTTGGACGGGGCAGAAGGCTGGGGGTCAGGCAATTTCTTCTCACCCAAGGATACGCTCCGTTCTGGCTCCGTTTCATGTTGTTGACTGCGGTAAAGGTTTGTTCGGATTCCGTTCTGGCTTCATTCCAAAGAACTCATTTCCTATCAGAACAAGAGGACCAAAGGTCTCGGCACCAAGCCTTTTGATGAGTGACTTAGGTGACTAGGTATATTTCACTTGCCGAAAAGAAGGCTGGATGTGACGGCGCAGCAAGCGCCACTTGTATGTAAAACTTTAAGTTGCAAAGGTTTGCACTGTTGTATGTAAGCCTGTTTTGTTTTGCAAAGCTTTGGTTGCATTGATTGGTTCTTTACACCTGTCAATCATTGTTTAACAGAGCCCAATTGAGTTTGTTCCGCCCCTTTTCCAGGGACTTGAAAATCTAGACCAGTGTTTTTCAACCTTTCTTGAACCGCAGCACACTTTTTACATTGACAAAATCCTGGGGCACACCACCAACCAAAATGATACAAAATGACACTCTAACACAGTAATACATATAGTTAATATGTTTTTCAATGTATTTATACACTCAGTGTGAAACCTGGGCTTGTTTCGATGAACACAACATAGATATCCTGGCAGGAATGGCAGAAAGACACAAACTTCCCACGCACAACTCCCATAACCAAGAGAAAATACTATAACAGTTTGGTGGGTATTGACCTTGAGTTTTGGAGTTGTAGTTCACCTATATCCAGAGAGCACTGTGGACTCAAACAATGTTGGATCAGGACCAAACTTGGCATGAATACTCAATATGCCCAAATGTGAACACAGATGGAGCTTGGGGAAAATAGACCTTGACATTTGGGAGTTGCAGTTTCTGGGATTTCTAGTTAACACACAATCAAAGAGCATCCTGAACTCTTGCAACAGTGGAATTGAACCAAACTTGGCATATTGAACTCCCATTACCAACAGAAAGTACTGAAAGGGTTTGCTTGGGAATTGACCTTGAGTTTGGAAGTTGTAGTTCACCTACACCCAGAGAGCACTGTGGACTCAAACAATGTTGTTATGTTGTTTTTTGTTTTCTATCCAAAACCACAATGTTGGAAGGAGGCTCACCACTTTAAGGTCCCTAAAACAGGGATGGAAAAACCTTGGCCCTCTGGGTGCTTTGGACTCCAACTCCCACCATTCCTAACAGCCGGAGGCCCTTTCCTGCTTAAATGGCTGAGGGGGGGGGGAGGAAAAGGGCCTGAGGCTGCTAAGAATGGTGGGAGTTGGAGTCCAAAACACCTGGAAGGTCCAAGTTTGCCCATGCCAGCATGTCCTTGGGAGAGAGTCCATGTCCTCGCCCTTCCTGAGTGTACAGATTCTTTTATATACACACACACACACACAGAAAGAAAGAATATATATTCTTATATATATAAAGAATATATATTCTTATATAAAGAATATATATATATATTTAGAAAGAATATACTGTATATTCTTATATACTAAGAATATATAAAGTATATATATATATATTCAGAAATAATATATATTCTTAAATATATAAAGAATATATAAAGAATATATATATATTCAGAAAGAATATATATTCTTATATATATAAAGAATATATAAAGAATATATATATATTCAGAAAGAATATATATTCTTATATATATAAAGAATATATATATATTTAGAAAGAATATACTGTATATTCTTATATACTAAGAATATATAAAGTATATATATATATTCAGAAATAATATATATTCTTAAATATATAATGAATATATATTCAGAAAGAATATATATTCTTATATATATAAAGAAGAGATAAAGAATATATATATATTCAGAAATAATATATATTCTTAAATATATAAAGAATATATATTCAGAAAGAATATATATTCTTATATATATAAAGAATATATAAAGAATATATATATATTCAGAAAGAATATATCTTCTTATATATATAAAGAATATATATATATATTCAGAAAGAATATATAATGTGTGTGTGTATGTGTGTGTGTGTGTGTGTGTGTGTGTGTATATATATATATGGATGGATTTATTTGTTTGTTTTGTATGCCTTAGGGGCATGATTTCCCTGACACCACCCAAATTGGATCCCACGGGGCTCTCTATACCATGCAAGTAACTCAGTCTCGTCAGCTTCAAAGAGCAGATCAACCCTTAACAGATATGGGTGTTGGCAGCAGCAACGTTTTCCATTCCCTGTGCAACTGTGCATGTATAGAAAGGAAGAAACCATGAAAATGAACAAAATCTGGCTACCAGTATTTATTTATTTTTTTTAAAAAAAATTCTAAAATTGTAACAGTAAATAAGGAACAACATTTTTTTTAAAAAAAACAGCAGGGGAACTCCAGGCAAGAAACAATCAGGGACGGCTAACCATCACCTCTCAACAAAGGATTCCCCCAGGCAGTCAGAAGCAACACCATGAAAACTACTAGGACATTAAAGGCTAATCAAGGTGGCCAACTGAAACATTCACACCTAGCTCCAACAGGCAAGAGCTCTTTCTCCCATCCTGGACCTTCAATTTTATATTATGTCAATTTGCTTTATTTATTTTATTTTCCTATTGTATTTTATTCTGTTGTAATTTTTTGTTGTCTGCATTTTGTATTTTATTCAGCTGTATGGTCCAGCTGGACTCCCAGCTGACCATGGAGGCCCAGGTCTCCATGGCCAGCAAGGCTGCTTTCTTCCATCTCCGCCAGGCAAGGAGGCTGGCCCCCTACCTCTCCCGGAGCGACCTAGCCACGGTGATCCAAGCCACGGTCATCTCAAGGCTAGACTACTGTAACGCGCTCTACGTTGGCCTGCCTATGTCGTCGATCCGGAAGCTCAAGCTGGTGCAGAACACTGCCGCCCGGCTCCTGTCTGGGGCTCCGCATAACACCAATTTTGCAGGATCTGCACTGGCTACCTATTGAGCACCGGGTCGCCTTCAAAGTGTTGGTTCTTACCTTCAAGGCCATACACGGCCTGGGGCCAGCGTATCTGAGGGACCATCTCACCCCATATTGCCCAGCAAGATCACTTCGGTCCGAAGAGGCCAACCTTTTGGTAGTACCATCTGTAAAGTTGGCACATTTAACATCGACCCGCCGGAGGGCGTTCTCTGTTATAGCTCCCACGCCCTGAATGACCTACTTCCATTTAGACGGGCCTGCAAAACCCATCTGTTTAGGCAGGCCTTCGGGGAGTAGGTCATGTCTACACCGCCTGGGCTGCGATATTTGCTGCTGCTTAACTGGTTATATTGTATTGTTCTGTTTTTAACTATGTTTTTATTGTCTTATGTTTTTAACCCTTTGGCGCTGTGCCATTGGCTCTGTGAGCCGCCGCGAGCCCTCGGGAGTCGGCGGCGAAGAAGCTCCAATAAATAAATAAATAAATAAATAAATAAATAAATGGTATATTTGAACTTGGCCTCATGTTAGCCACCCCGAGTCCCCTTCGGGGAGATGGAGGCGGGGTATAAATAAAGATTATTATTATTATTATTATTATTATTATTATTATTATTATATATAAACCCCACTTTCCTAGTTTCCAACAGACCTCACAACCTATGAGGATGCCTGCCATAGATGCAGGTGAAACATCAGGAGAGAATGCTTCTGGAACATGACCACACACACACACATACACACACATCTATTTTTCTATTTATATATAAATGCTCTGTTCATTTTGTGTGACATCATAAGTGCTGGACAAATTGCTGCCAAATTTGGCGCCAAGAAACTTACTAACCCAAGTAGTGACCATCACTCAAAAAATTGATTTTGTCCTTTGGGAGTTGTAGTTGCTGGGATTTATAGTTCACTTACAATCAAAGAGCATTCTGAACCCCACCAATGATGGAATTGAACCAAACGAGTCAAATGGGAATTCCATGACCAACAGAAAACACTAGATGGGTTTTGTGGGCATCAACCTTGAGTTTTGGAGTTGTAGTTCACCTACATCCAGAGAGCAATGTGGACTCAAACCATAATGGATCTGGACCAAATGTGGCACGGATACTCCATATGCCCAAATGCGAACAGTGGTGGCGTTTGGGAGAAAATAGACCTTGACATTTGGGAGTTGTAGTTACTGGGATTTATAGTTCACTTACAGTCAAAGAGCATTCTGAACCCCACCAGTGATAGAATTGGGTCAAACTTCCCACACAGAATCCCCCATGACCAACAGAAAATACTGTGTTTTCTGATGGTCTTTGGTGACTCTTCTGGTCAGCAAGTTCAGCAGCTCAGTGGTTTAACCCACTGCACCACCTTCTGGCATCCAGCCCAGGGATCCTGACCCCCCCGCCCCAGGTTGAGAAATGATGCCTTAAGGCTATCCACTCCCTTCACCGGGCAAGAAAACATAATCAAAACCCCAGGCCCAGATTACCCATAAGGCCACCCTAGGCCGTGACCTAGGGGCGCATGCCGAGCGGGGCCGCAGAAACGAGGACAACAAAGCCTCTGAATGGCCCGCTTCCCCTTTAAACATGCAAATGAGCTCCACAGGGCACCAGGGCGGTAATCACTCCCTCCGCTCCCATGCGCGCGACAGCCAGCCAGTCAGTCAGGGTTCCCGGCGGCCAATCAGGGGCGTGGCCCTGTCCCCTCCCTCCACGACTCCCGGGAGGGAGAGGGGGTGATGTCATGGGGTCCCCACCCACTTTGCCGCCGCCATGTGAAGGGGAAGAGATGAGAGCGAGGAAAGGAGGTGAGGCGTTTGTTCTCTTAGGAGGGAGCAGGGGTCCCACTCAGGCGCCTCCGTGGCCTTGCGGGCAGAGCGACTGCTTGGCCACAGAAGAGGAGGAGGAGGAGGAGGGAGCCTGGCTGAGCCTGAGGGGGAGTTGCGAGAGGGTCACCACACACGGCCTGGCCCACCTCTCTGCCCTCTGAGAACAAGGGTCTAGTCCAGGGCTGTCCAACTGGCAGCCCGGGGGCCGTATACGGCCCCCTAGCCCCTTCCCTACAGCCCTCTAAGCTTTTTAATAAAAATAAAAAATAAAAAATGAATTAAATTAAAATATTTTTTAAAATTACCCACTTCCAGGTTTTGGATCAAGTATCGCGAGACTACGGAAGCCACACAGGATTTCGCTCTCAGCGAAAATCTCACCTGCGTTGAGAGAAATCCGTGTGGCTTCCGTAGTCTCGCGATACTCCTGTTGCCGAAATCTTGGCTACTTAATCCCTGCGGCCCATGCAGACGTGATTTGTACCTTCCCGGCTGCTGCCTCGGTCGGTCGTCGCCTCTGCTCATGGTCCGGCTGCTCCTGGATCCCGCGCGTTTGGGAAGGTAGGCTAACCTTTATGTTATTATTATGTAATTGAGTATTTGAATGCCCACCCTGCATTTAATGTTAGTAAAATATTATATTTGACTGTATGCATGCCTCTTATGAGTAGTAAGCCGGGGGCAGAGCCGGGGCGGGGCGGAGCCAGGGGCGGGGGCAGACCCTACGGCCCCCCAGGTCATCAGTGACCGGAATTCAGGCCCCTGGGCCGGTAGAAGTTGGACAGCCCTGGTCTAGTCTAACACACACAAAAACACCAGTAGCACACAAAAGAATCACAGGTAGCACATCATAAACAGCATCAGATTACAATTATGTATTGCATCATTGTAAGGTTTCATACATTGTACAAAATATCTATAAAAATATATAATATTGACACATTTTGTGTGAGTTTTTGAATAGATGCCTATTATAGTAAATACCAGTGTTTCCCAACCAGTGTGCCATGGCACACTAGTATGCCGTGAGCGATCATCAGGTGTGCCATGGGAAATTGGAGCCTCTAATACTCGCATGGGTCACGCCTTCCTCCCTCCCCACCTGAACACGCTCACGCTGCCCCCTCGGATCAAAATGGCGGCAGAAGCGGCAGTGTAGAAGAAAAAGGAAGTGTTCGGCAGGAGGGGGAAGAAAAGACGCAAAGGGGAAGGGAGGAGAGAGGTCTCTGTCGAAAACTGGCATGGGCAAACTTGGACCTTCCGGGTGTTTTGGACTCCAACTCCCACCATTCCTAGCAGCCCCAGGCCCTTTTCCTTTCCCCCCCTCAGCCACTTAAGCAGGAAAGGGCCTCAGTCTGTTAGGAATGGTGGGAATTGAAGTCCAAAGCACCCAGAGGGCTTGGTTCAATTCTATTGTTGCAAGAGTTCAGGATGCTCTTTGATTGTGTGTTAACTATAAATCTCAGAAACTGTAACTCCCAAATGTCAAGGTCTATTTTCCCCAAGCTCCATCTGTGCTCACATTTGGGCATATTGAGTATTCATGCCAAGTTTGGTCCTGATCCAACATTGTTTGAGTCCACAGTGCTCTCTGGATATAGGTGAACTACAACTCCAAAACCCAAGGTCAATGCCCACCAAACTCTTATAGTATTTCCTCTTGGTTATGGGAGTTCTGTGTGGGAAGTTTGTGTCTTTCTGCCATTCCTGCCAGAATATCTATGATGTGTTCATCCAAACAGGCCCAGGTTTCACACTGAGTGTATAAATACGTTTAAAAACATATTAACTATATGTATTACTGTGTTAGAGTGCCATTTTGTGTCATTTTGGTTGGTGGTGTAAATGTAAAAAATGTGTAAAAAATGTGCCGCGACTCAAAAAAGTTTGAAAAACACTGTCCTAGGGCAGAAAGTGATGAAGATTTAAGTCAGGGAAATGATGGTTCTGTCTGGAAGAAACCTGACTTAGATAGTGCAGGGCTTCAAGGTCAGTCAGAAGAGCCAGAAACTGCAACATTAGATAAGGAGTCAGGCAAAGAGCTAAGTGATATGGAAGGCTCCCAGGGAAAAAAAAACATCTGAGCTACGGAGATCAACAAAGTCTTTGTTTACAGATTAGAGCAGAAAATAGGCAGCACCAGTCAGAGTGATTACATGGGAAACTTGGGGAGAAAATTCACGGGAAAAGAAATGACTTCATGGGTGCCTATTAATTAGCAAGTTGTTTACCTAACGGTTAGTTCAGGCAATGTAGTGTTCAAGTGAGAAGCTAGGCCTGAGTTCTCTGGCTCTTGTTTCTAGTCAAACCTTGGTTTTGGATTTAAGTATCCTGGAAGTTTTCTATGTTTTTGTTTTTGTATTGCTGCTCAAGTTTTATGAAGTATACCGTTTGCTTGTGGACTTATACTGTACTTGTGATTTTCTGGCTATTCCTGGACTACGTTACCTTGGGATTTGCATGAGACATTTGGTTATCACTTATTGCTAAAGCCATTTTGGTTTATACATCTTTTTTTATTCCTGATTTTTCATCTATTTTATGTGATTGATTGATTGATTGATTGATTGAGTTATGCTTCACATTTATAGACCGCCACTCCCCGAAGGCTCGGAGCGGTTTACAGCAGTATGCATCAATACAATCTAGTACAGAATACACATATAAAACAACACATTACCTAACATTAAATAAATAAATACCAAAAAGTGGGGTGAACGGAGGGTAGCATATCAGGTGGGATCAATAGTCAATTTAGGGGCCGTAGGTAAGGTTAGGGACCGAGCAGCCTTGTAATCAGGTTTTAAGGGTCCATACCGTAATCTGAGCGGATGTTTCACACAAAATGTTAGAGTGTCATTTTGTGTGAAACCTAGTGAAACCTATCTGAAGGATAAAGCCAGTACCTATACAATTGATTATAAGCAGTATTCATAGGGCACAATGAAAATATTCACAAACCATACAAATCAAAGTTCCAGGCCTGATCCGGACACGGTTCTTTTTACATCTGTTCGACCATCATCACCATCCTGGTGCCTGATAGCCACCTTTTTTCCTGGTAGTTTCCACTATTTGCCTAATTTTCGCTTTGGGATACAGCCTGGGAAAGCTCCCTATATTCATTCTTCTATCGCGGGGAACCGGAAGTTACGTTCCCGCAGGGCATCCTGGGAACGGTAGTCCTAAGACGGCGACTTCTCCATTGCATCTTTTTGGCGCTATTTATGATTATTTAGTAGGCATGGTTTAGAATCCTAAAATGGTGAATCAGAATCAAATGGGGGATTTTTTTTTTTGATTAGTAAAAGAAAGACTTACAAAAAAATTCCCAAAAATTTCGGAAATGTAACTTAAGTAATCCGTTAGTAATTCGTATGCCAGAGCATGTGCATTCCAGATGGTTTTGGCCTACAACTCCCAGAAATCCTAACAGCTGGTAAAATTGGCTGGGATTTCTGGGAGTTGTAGGCCAAAACTTGAATAAATCACACTGAATTCTAGATGGGACTCTCCAAATAGGAAGGAGGGAGGAGGGAGGGGTATTCTATTCTTGGAAGCAGCAAAGAAAAGGAGGAGGAGCCCCTCCGGCTCCTCGCTGCTCTCTCTCACCCCGATCCCGAGTGAGCGAGGGCCCAAGATTGCCCAGGCTGGTCATATACCTACATTCTATGCACATGCAATAATACAGCAGTAATAACAATGGGAATAAGAAGAGGTAAAATTCAAACCGAAGTGTTCTGAGTGGTCCCTGCCTCATGCGGTGCAAACGGGCTCTTCTTTGTGAGCCCGGGATTCTGCAGCAAATCAACCCTCCCAAGAATATGTATGTGTGTGCTCCCAAGCAGCAAACGCTGGCTTTTCCCCGGGCTAATTTCCCGGGCTAATAAGAGAAGAGCCCGTTTGCACCGCATGAGGAGAGACCAGTCAGAATACTTCGGTTTGAATTTTACCTCTTGTTATTGTTATTACTGCTGTATTATTGCATGTGCATGGAATGTAGGTATGACCAGTTGGATTACTTATAATATTAGGCACTTACAGTAGCATTCATTCTATTATACATTAGGTTGGTTTCTCACCCCAATACTCTTTGATGCTTTAGATCCTGGCAGGCAGGAGAGGCAGGAAGCCTGGAAAAATGTAAACAGAGGTTTACTCAGAAGTAAATCCACAAAGGAGGGCCCTTCATCCAAAGTGCCCTCCTTGCAGATTTACTTCTGAGTAATCCTCTCTGTTTACATTTTTTCCAGGCTTCCTTCCAGCCGAAAGAAGGAGCGAGTTTAGGGCTTGCCTTGCCATAATACTTATTGGCAAGGGAGGCGGGAGGGTGGTGAGAGAGAAGGAGGGTGCCCCCCCCCCCCCCCCGTACGACCTAATAACGACACGTAAGAAAATCCTGGCCCCCGACGGTCGAAAAAGACAGTCCACGTCCTGGTTGGCGTTCCAGGTGCGGAAACGCTCGAAAGTAGCATTTCTTACGAATTTCTTACGAAACGAATCATTTTCATAACTTTTTTCTCATGCCTATTATTTAGCTATCGTGGATCCAGGAGCTCTACAGGATTACATATAGGATCTTCTAGTATTATTGCTGTGAGCCAAATTTTGGCTGCAAGGTGACCCGCTGCATTTGCTCCTCCAATCCTGCCTTGCACAGCATCCGCTCCATTGCAAGGCCTTCTGGGACCTGTGGTCCCGCTAACGATAACTCCTAAGCGCCCTTTGGGGCAAGATTACAGGTATTTCCTGTGGTTTATATTTAGTTTGGGGTTGGTTTGGGGGCGTAATTCCAAAGTGTGGCCTAGGGCAGTGTTTCCCAACCAGTGTGCTGTGGCACACTAGTGTGCCGTGAGTGATCATCAGGTGTGCCGTGGGAAATTGGGACCTCCGGGGGGGGGGGGAGTCTAGTGCAGGGTGGGCAATTACCGGCCCTCCAGGTATTTTGGACTTCAACTCCCAGAAATCCTAGCCAGTTTACCAGCTGTTAGGATTTCTGGGAGTTGAAGTCCAAAACACATGGAGGGCCGGTAATTGCCCATCCCTGGTCTAGTGTGTTGAAGTATAAAAACCCTAAGAAACCTACCTCAGTAAAGGCACAAAATTACAAACACCCCCCCCCACCTGTTTTCTACTTGGTCTCTCCCTCTCCATGCATTGGGAAGGCCAGCCTCCCTTTCCCAAGTAGAGACCTCCTCTTGCCTCCTGGAGGTTCTGTGTGGGGGAAGTTTGGCCCAGTTCTATCATTGGTGGGGTTTGAGAATGCTCTTTGATTGTAGGCGAGCTATAAATCCCAGCAACTATAACTCCCAAATGTCAGGTCTATTTCCCCCGAACTCCATCTGCGTTCATATTTGGGCATATTGAGTATTCATGCCAAGTTTGGTCCTGATCCAACATTGTTTGAGTCCACAGTGCTCTCTGGATAGAGGTGAACTACAACTCCAAAACCCAAGGTCAATGCCCACCAAACTCTTATAGTATTTTCCCTTGGTTATGGGAGTTCTGTGTGGGAAGTTGGTGTCTTTCTGCCATTCCTGCCAGGATATCTATGTTGTGTTCATCCAAACAGGCCCAGGTTTCACACTGAGTGTATAAATACATTTAAAAACATATTAACTATATGTATTACTGTGTTAGAGTGTCATTTTGTGTCATTTTGGTTGGTGGTGTGCCCCAGGATTTTGGAAATGTGAAAAATGTGCCGCGGCTCAAAAAAGATTGAAAAACACGGGTATATACACACTCTGGTGAAACCTATCTGAGGGATAAAGCCAGTATACCTATACAATTGATTATAAGCAGTATTCATAGGGCACAATGAAAATATTCACAAACCATACAAATCAAAGTTCCAGGCCTGATCCGGACATGACTCTTTTTACATCGGTTCGACCATCATCACCATCCTGGTGCCTGATAGCCACCTTTTTTCCTGGTGGTTTCCACTATTTGCCTAATTTTCGCTTTGGAATACAGCCTGGGAAAGCTCCCTATATTCATTCTTCTATTGCGGGGAACCGGAAGTTACGTTCCCGCCGGGCATCCTGGGAATGGTAGTCCTTAGACGGCGACTTCTTCATTACGTCTTTTTGGCGCTATTTATGATTATTTAGCTATCGCGGATCCAGGAGCTCTACATGATTACATATAGGATCTTCTAGTATTATTGTTGTGAGCCAAATTCATTATATTTCCCTGCAAGGGTTCCCCAGGCATTTTATTATAATAATAATAATAATAATAATATTACTTCATTATATTTCCCTGCAAGGAAACCCAGGCATTTTATAATAATAATAATAATAATAATAATTCATTATATTTCCCTGCAAGGGTTCCCCAGGCATTTTATAATAATAATAATAATAATAATTCATTATATTTCCCTGCAAGGGTTCCCCAGGCATTTTATTATAATAATAATAATAATAATATTAATTCATTATATTTCCCTGCAAGGGAAGCCCAGGCATTTTATTATTATAATAATAATATTAATAATATTAATTAATTATATTTCCCTGCAAGGGTTCCCCAGGCATTTTATTATAATAATAATAATAATAATAATAATTCATTATATTTCCCTGCAAGGAAACCCAGGCATTTTATAATAATAATAATAATAATAGTATTAATTCATTATATTTCCCTGCAAGGGTTCCCCAGGCATTTTATAATAATAATAATAATAATAATAATTCATTATATTTCCCTGCAAGGGTACCCCAGGCATTTTATTATAATAATAATATTAATAATATTAATTCATTATATTTCCCTGCAAGGAAGCCCAGGCATTTTATTATTATAATAATAATATTAATAATATTAATTAATTATATTTCCCTGCAAGGGTTCCCCAGGCATTTTATAATAAGAATAATAATAGGTCCCAGTGAATTGCACTCCAGAGAAGAAGGGAAATGTTGCCCCTTGATTTGCCTGTGCTTAAAACAGTGTCAGTCCTGTTTCCCTGCTTTGGACAATTTAGAACTAATTACAAAATTTTGTAAATAATAACATATCAAATAAGATTTTTTTTGAAAATTTTTTGTATTTACATTAAGCATAACCCCCCCATTTGTTTTTTAGAACCACGATTTTGGGTTCTAAACCAACCCTTATAGATAGATAGATAGATAGATAGATAGATAGCGTGGTGAGTTTTCTCTCTCTCTCTCTCTCTCTTCTCTTCTCTTCTCTTTCAGACAACTTCCAGTTACCGGCATTAATGAGCACAGCTGATGGGCGCTTATCCAGGGAAAATGAAATAAAATTTGAACAAATCTACACTAAGAAAATGTTACATTTGTCTGACGGTATATTACCAGCTGGTATGGAGATTTATTAATATCTCGCTGTATTAAGGTCATAAATCAAAATCCAAGACCTTATTGCGGGCCCAGAGAAAATTGCTTTCCAGCGACATATGGTGCAACCTTCAAACTTCTGAATTAATACAAATTCTTACCAACGTGCCCTCCCAACCCTAAAGGAAAAAAATGTTGGGGGACTAAAAAGGTGGGGTTTCCCCCCTTTTCCTTTTATTATGGAGGTTGTTATGTGCTGACAACCTTGGCATCAGAGGCAGGAGTTAAAAGTTTACGGCCAAATGTAAGGGGAATCAGCGTCAAGTTTTTCAATATCTCAGCGCCTGAAACCGAGATCCAGGAGGATGGATCAAGAGGGGGAGGGAGAGGGAGAGAGGGAGAGGGAGGAGGGAGGGAGGAGGGAGGGAGGGAGGGAGAGGGAGAGGGGAGGGAGAGAGGGAGAGGGAGAGGGAGAGAGAGAGGGAGAGAGAGGAGAGGGAGAGGAGAGAGAGAGAGAGAGAGGAGAGAGAGAGAGAGAGAGAGAGAGAGAGCCTAGCAGGAAACTTCAGGCAGTGGAAATGAGGCTTTCCGGGCCCAAGCAGCAATGCCAGCCAGCCTGGCTGCAGTCGGAGAGAGCCCTCAGCGTCCAGAACTTTCCTCCCTCTCTCCTCTCTCTCTCCTTCCCTTCCTTCCTTCCCTCCCTCTGCGCGCCAAGGGCTACCTGGCCGGACTGCGGCTCCTCCTGCTTCCTGGGCGCTCTTCTGCCCTCCTCCCCTCCGGCAGCAAGGAGGAGGAAAGGGAGGAGGAGTCCGCAGGAGCTGCCCCCATCCCACCCCGCTCGAGGCGAGACTTTCTGCCCTCTAGCCCCTCCGCGCCAGGGAAGGGGAGCAACCCCTCATCTCCTGGCCTCTCCTGGCTGGGCTCCGGGTTCGCTGCAGAGCAGAGTAGAGGCTGAGATGCGCAGCTCCACAGCCCAGCTTGGTTCCTTCCCGATCTGGCCCCAAGGCGACAGCAGGGAAGCCGAAGGGACGTGGGGGGGAGGCACTCCTGGGGGGCTGAACCCCTTCGGAAAGGAGAGCTGGTGGTGGTGACGGCTGTGAGCCTCCGCTGCAGTTTGTTCCGAGGCTCGGGGCCAACCCATGTGCTCAATTCCTATTCGTCCTGCTCAGCCGAGTCCGCGTGCGCTTCAGCCACTCAGCGCAGCCCTCCCCCGCGGGACAGTGATGGGCCTCCTTCATGTGGGCCTCCCGGGGGCGAAGGGGGCGAAGGGGGTTTGGCGGCGTCACGAGGGGGGGGGGAGGGTGACAGTTAGTAAAATGATTGTTAAAGTGTCATTTTGTGTCATTTTGGTTGGTGGTGTGCCCCAGGATTTTGTAAAGCGAGGTCGGACGGGGGCAGCTCCCATGGACTCCTCCTCCCTCTCCTCCTCCTTGCTGCCAGAGGGGAGGAGGGCAGAAGAGCACCCAAGAGGGAGGAAAGTTCTGGACGCTGAGGGCTCTCCCTGATTGCAGCCAGGCTGGCTGGCATTGCTGCTTCGGCCAGGAAAGCCTAATTTCCGCTGCCTGAAGTTTCCTGCTATGCTCTCTCTCTCTACACTGTAATTTCCCACGGCACACCTGATGATCGCTCACGGCACTCCGATTGGGAAACACTGATCTATGCCACTGATTCTCAAAGTGGGCGGTACCATCCCCTGGTGGGCAGTGAGGTGATCCAAGGGGGCGGTGGGAGGCTCAGGGGAATTTGGGAGCTGGTAAACCCCTTTAAGGGGGCGGTGAACGATTGGCCATTTAGGAGGAGTCATGCGGCCTCTTCTTAGGCCCTGCCCCCTTTGCTTTGACCTGCACATTAGATATTTGGTTTAGAATGCATAAGAGTAGCAAAATTATTTATGAAGTAGCAACAAAAATATGGTTGGGGGTCACCACAACATGAAGAACCTTATTTAGGGCTCACGGCATTAGAAAGGTCGAGAACCACTGCATTAATACATATGTATTTCTATTTAATTGCTATTAAATTAAAAAATAATAATTTCTAGGGGCGCGGTGAGCAGGGGCGGTCCGAGCTCTCCTGGGGGGTAAGCGAACACTATTTCGGTGCCCCTCCCCCTCGCGGCTCTCAAGCGCCCCACCCGTATCTCCATGCTGCTGCCGCGCTGTGCCTACAGGCACTTCTCGGCATGCGCGGAGGTTTTGCGCACATGCCCAGTGCCTACGAAGTTTCACTTGAGCTCCGTAGGCACTGCGCAAGTGCGTGAAAATCTCTGCACGCATGCGCTGTGCCTACGGAGTTCACTTGAGCTCTGTAGACACAGCGCATGTGCGCTGAGATTTTCACGCGCATGCGCTGTGCCTACGGAGCTCAAGTGAGCTCCGTAGGCATTGCGCATGCACGCAGATATCTCCGCGCGTATGTGCTGTGTCTAACGAGTTCACTTGAGCTCTGTAGAAACCGCGCATGTGCGCTGAGATTTTCGCACGCATGCGCAGTGCCTATGGAGTTAAAGTGGAGCTCCGTAGGCACTTGGCATGCGCGCAAAACCTCTGTGCATGCCCAGAAGCGCCTGTAGGCGCAGTGTGGCAGCAGCACGGAGATACGGCGGCGTGGCGCCCCACGCTGTCGCCTCCAAGATGGCACCCTACGCGGTCGCGTAGTTCGCCTAATGGCGGTGAGTAAAATCTTTTCTGGAAAGCGGGCAGTAGGCCAAATAAGTTTGGAACCACTTATCTAGGCCAGCGGTTCTCAACCTGGGGGTCGTGACCCCCAGAGGGGTCACGGGGCCATTTCTGAGGGGTCCTTGTTATGGAATCTTGGGAGTTGTAATTTTAAAGGGCATTTAGCTTTTTCTACCACGTTCATCAAACTACAACTCACCTTGAGCCATGCAGCTAAAGTGGTGTCAAGCTGCATTCAGATGTAGTCTAATACTGACAGAACCAGGAGGTGCAGCAATTGCAAGTAATCAACAAAAATTCTGGTCCACCATTCCACATTGTCACATTTCTATCCAATCAAAAGTGTCCCAATTTGGATCTCCCTAATGTAGGTTAAAGCTGCACTTCTGTGTCCCGCATTACCTGGGAGGAAGGATTAGAGAGAACTTAATTCCGACTGTATATTTCAGGCAGTGACCCAATTAGCACATCCCAAAGTAATGTTCAGACTCCACTGCTGCTCTCCTTCGGTTTGTACATTTCCCGGCGTTTTCATAATGCAGCTCTCGGGTTAGAAACGCCTAAGGGAGAGAATTACATGTAATCATATGCATTTTAGGGTAAAGTGCATACACAGACTTATCTATTATGGGGACAACCGAATATGTGATTTTGTGCTCCTGTAAAAAAAATAAAAATCTCAGACTGATGCAGAAATGAGATTCAGTAGATGTAGGACTGCGCATACGCGAAACCAGCCCGGATGAGAAATTGACTGATTCATTCCTCGATGGGATGGAGTCCCATTGAACTGAATAGGATTTCTAGGACATTACACAGTCCTAGAAGTGTCCAACGTGTGATCCAATCAGGCCCGAATTACCCATAAGGCCACCCTAGGCCATGGCCTAGGGGCGCAGGCCGAAGGGGGCGCAGTTCACTGACCAAAAAAAAATTGAAACAAAACTGCGACGCGCGGCATCATGGAGATGACTCTCTCTCTCTCTCAGTCTCGGGGAGGGCGAGGGGAGAGCGCTGCGAGGGGGTCGGGGAAGGAGGGAATGGCGCCCCCTTCGCTATCACCCCTGCCCCCTTGTCAAGGAAGGAGGGTGTGAGGAGGAGGAGGAAGGAAGGGAAGCCCCCGGGGCCGCTGCCGGGCATGCGCAGCACCCAGGAACATGGCGGAGGAGGCAGAGGTGCTCGCACCCTCCTTCCTTGACAAGGGGTGCTGCGCATGCCCGGCAGCAGCCCCGGGGGTGGGGCTTCCCTCCGCCGCCTCCTCCTCCTGGGTGCGAGGAGGGCCGCTGCCAGGGCCGCTGCCAGGGGCGGGGCTTCCCTCCGCCTCCTTCTCGCAATGGATAGAAGGAATGTGTGTGTGGGGGGGGGGGGTGGTAGAGGTTGGTTTGGGGGCATAATTCCAAAGTGTGGCCTAGGGTGCCAAAAGGGGTTAATCCAGGCCTGGATCCAATACAACAACCAGCAGAGTGATCTTGTTTGCTGTGTACTTATCTTGTTGTGTTTCAAATAATAATTATTATTATTTATTTATTTATTTGTCGAATTTCTAGGCCGCCACTCCCGGGAGGCTCGGGGCGGCTCACAACAGGGCAATACACAATAAAACACATTAAAACCCATAAACACATAATAAGACTCCAAACTGTATATCTGAGTGCCACATGACACCATATGTGCTGCTCTGGGAGTTGTAGCTTTCCAAGCTGTGAAGGGATTGCACCTGCTTTGGAAAAGAACCCAGGGAGTTGCAGTTTTGCAAGGCACCAGGACTGTGGCGCAGCTGGCTGGGTGCATGAAAGATCACTACTGACCGAAAGGTCATGAGTTTGAAGCCAGCCTGGGTCGGAGTGAGCCAATTGTGTAGCTTGTTGTTGACTTTTGCAACCTGAAAGACAGTTGCCTCTGTCAAGTAGGAAATTTAGATACCAGCTATTTTGACTGAATTATGAGGCCATTAAAGAACTCCAGGAAACGCTAAGGAATGCGGAAGGAACAACAAAGGACGCTGAGAGATGAGGAGTGTGTCAGCTCCCCCTGATGGCCAGAGTTTGCCTCTGTTCGTTTATATGTGTGTACTGTGTACTGTGTGTACTGTGTATAGTGTGTACTGTGTATGTGGAAAACGGCAGGGATTGTCTGCTAAGTATGTGTACCTGTAATCCGCTCTGAGTCCCCTTCGGGGTGAGAAGAGCAGGTAGGCGCTGGGGCACCGGGGATCGGGAAGGTCCCGCCGCAGATGGAGTCGCTCCCTCAGGTAGCCTGCATCGCTTGCCTTAGGTGGCCCCGCCCCCTCGGTGCCATCCCGTCCCCTCATTGGCACTGCCAGGTGTCACTCTCCCATTTGAATTCCCCTGCTTCCCTTGACTCCTCTTTGGGAGCAGTGCTTCTGTCTTAGCGTCCTGAGCTCGAGTCCTGCTTCGGGCAGAAAGTGTGACTGTGGAACTCCCTGCCACTGCATTGGGATAGCATTTTAAAAAATGGGCCCGAACATGGCGCTGCTGCAGGTGGGTCCGGCCCAGGCGCCCCGCGAGCCCCGTGGATACACCTGCGCTGATTGGCGCGGGTTGTTGTTGATTTATTTGGATATTACTGATCAACTGAGATGTATTGGGCTACCTGAGTGAATTTGAGGTAAGTTGTATGATATGATTTATTTTTAGTGTGGGTCTGAGTGATGTGGGGGTGTGCGGGTGCGGTAGAGGTTGGCTTAAAGGGGGCGTAATTCCAAAGTGTGGCCTAGGGGGCAAAAAGGTGTTAATCCGGGCCTGCCACTACACACTGGTACAGAACATTTTAAACATTTTAAATTGGTACAAAACATTTAAATCATTGAAAACTGTTATGGTATTACAATTCCAGCAATCTGGGCTTGAATTTCTGTATATTTTGGCTAATTTGTTTGGGGTCAGATACCACCTGTATATCATTTTCATCCAGTTTTCTCTGTAGCTGTGGCAGTAGGAAACATCGACATTATTTTTCCAAATATATCTCCAAGTATCTTCTTTTATCTTAAATCCCAAATTTCTCGTCCATTGTTTTTTATAGCTCTCCTCCCCCTTGTTCTCGGTATGCCACTTTAGCAATACCTTATAGAGTCTTCCCACTTTTTTCTGTTTGTTATCAAATATTATCTCCTCTATCTCATTTTTTTCCTCCTCGAACCCTTTCCTTTCATCTTCTTTAAACTTTTCTCTTAACTGTAGGTAGGAGAACCTCCTCCCCTTTAATTTGTGACTTATCTTTCAAGACATACTTGTTGCCATTCCATCTTACGGTATCATTATATGTCACCCATTTCCTGTCAGATTATTGCATTTTGAATAGCAATTCATGAGTCAGCACAAGATATATTTTCGCAGTTTGAGATGACCTGCAGTGTGACATGTTTGACACCAGATGGCGCTGTCTCAAGACTGCTAAATGGAACCTTGAGGAATGTCAGTTACAAAGTGACAGTTGGGATTTAATATCTGTGAGGAAAGGATGTTTAGAAAGGTAGCTGTGATGGCTGTTGTTTTTCGATATTTTGCCAGTTATTGTTAAATACAATTCAATACAAAGTTATATATTTACCTTGTGAATTGAATGAGAGTTTCATTATTCACTCGAACAGAGACTGGAGTTTTTGGGCCGATGGGGAATTAAACTTCTATATTTCTGTTGCCTATCCGCTGTGACATAAATACTCAACGCCGAAGATTTCCTACTGTCCAGCTGTCGCAATCTGAATGCCTCTGATGGTGAGATCCACATTGGGGTTTTCGATCCAATTGTAAAGCTAAAAATGCTGGCACTTATTTCCACTTGTGGTGGCTTTGCCCTAAGGCTGATAGATTCTGGAGGAAGGTCCACCTCGAACTGAAAAAATTACTGAAGAGGGACTTGCCGAGAACCCCGGAAGTGTTACTATTGGGAATTGTAGACCCCGGGTGGGACTCTAAAGATAAAAGAATCCTGAACTTGACTATCACGGCGGCCAGGATGATATACGCTAAGTATTGGAAGTCCCAGGAAGAACCCACAATGGAGGAATGGCTCCTCAAGGTAGTTGATGTGGTTCAGATGGAAGCCTTGACCGATGTATTAAGAGAGGGGGGAAAAAAGAACCTAGAAACAACAAATGGGACTGGTCGGGACTAACAGAGTATTTTAGAAAGGAAAAGAATATAGAACTTAGGGTAAAAGGCGGGTAGAATACAAATTAGAGATAAGGGCAGGTGATACACAAAAAGAATAGTTAGGCAAGTAGCAAAGCACGGATAGAAAACACAGATATATTCTCTGTAGTAAATGCTTGGTTGGGATAAAATATGCTCTTTTTCGTACATAGATAGAGCCGGCAAAAGATCTTAACTGTTTCAGAGCTAAGGAAGGGCTCTGAAACAAAGGGTGGTAATAAACGGACATTTCTCTGGGTGGAAAAAGGTGAGAAGTGGCGTACCCCAAGGTTCAGTTTTAGGTCCGTTACTTTTTAATTTATTCATTAATGACCTGGATGTAGGAGTAAATTCTGAGGTAGCAAAGTTTGCAGACGACACTAAATTGTTCAGGGTAGTTAAAAATGAAACTGACTGTAAAGAGCTCCAGAAAGATCTCTCGAAATTGAGTGAATGGGCAACAAAGTGGCAAATGCATTTTAACCTAAACAAGTGTAAAGTCATGCACATCGGGGCAAAGAACCCCAACTACACCTACCAATTGATGGGGTCAAAGCTTTCCCGAGACAAACCAGGAAAGGGATCTTGGGGTCTTGGTGGACAGCTCAATGAAGATGTCAACCCAGTGCGCAGCAGCAGTGAAAAAAGCAAATTCTATGCTTGGCATGATCAGGAAGGGAATCGAAAATAGGTCGGCAAATGTTGTATTGCCTCTCTACAAATCTATGGTGAGGCCATATCTGGAGTACTGTGTACAATTCTGGTCACCGCACCTCAAGAAGGATATAACGGAACTGGAAAAGGTACAAAGAAGGGCAACAAGAATGATCCAAGGGATGGAGCGGCTCCCTTACGAAATCAGGTTGCAACGCCTTGGTCTTTTCAGCCTTGAAAGACGGCGTTTAAGAGGTGACTTGATCGAAGTGTATAAAATCATGCATGGGATAGAAAAGGTGAATAAAGAAAAATATTTTTCTCTGTCGCACAACACTAGGACTAGGGGCACTCCCTAAAGCTCCAAGGTAGGAAAGTTAGGACTAATAAAAGGAAATATTTCTTCACCCAGAGGGTCATTGGGTTATGGAACTCACTTCCAGAGGAGGTTGTGACAGCGGTCAGCCTGGACAGCTTCAAGGCAGGATTAGACAGATTCATGGATACCAAGGGAATCAGTAGCTACTGAAATGGACATCCAAGTGCCACCTCGGAGTTGGTTGAGGTAGGCAGGATTTCCCCGGGTACTGGTTGTGGGGGGTCGGGAGCAGGTGAGGGTTTTGCCCTCCTTTCTGCTAGAGATCCCTGTGTACAACTAGTGGGCCACTGTGTGACACAGAATGCTGGACTAGATGGGCTGAGGCCCGATTCAGCATGGCTCTTCTTATGTTCTTATGTTCTAAGGGCGAACTGACCGTGGAAGTCGTGAAGCAAGAAAAAGGAACAACGCCAAACCTTCACTTGTCCAGCACACAGCTTTCTTTGCATCACTCTTTTTACTTTACCACTCTTTCTATCCCTTTCTTCCATGGACTTTTATTTTTCTTCCACGTTCCCAGTGGAAACAACACTGGGGAACGACTACACATTGTTTGTCTGTATAATTCTCTTTATTTTTTTTCTTATATAATGTGAAACTCTTAATAAAGATGGTTTTAAAAAAAAGAAAACTGTTATGGTACAAACATTGAAAACATTTGAGTGTTTGAGTGTGTTATACCAACACACAGTTAAAATAAGGCTGCACAACAAAACTGGGTGGATAAAGCCTAGCAGAGCCCCAAAACTGCTATGCTCAGCTCACGGCCAAAGGTGCAGCGTTTTGCAGCCTTCTCCCCAGCCTTTCCTTCCCCAGCATTCCCTCCCTTCTTCCCTTCTCCACGTCCCGACCGAGATCGGCCACAAGGCACGCACTGGCCTTTAAAAAGGCCAATGGCTGCCGTGAACCCCACCCCTCCTGATTTGCCTTGCACTCATTGGCTGGAGGAAATCAGGTGATTGAAGGTGATTGAAGGCACCAAGAGAAGGGCGGAAATGCGTTCCGACCCATTCAAAAAATTGCGGCAGCTGCTTCAAAATGGCGAAGACACTTCCGGGATGCTTAAATCTATTCAAAATCGTTTCAGAAGTGATTTAATTCCGGGTATCGGAGAGATCCGATAAACCTAACCAGGCCTAGACTATCTATCTATCTATCTATCCATCCATCCATCCATCCATCCATCCATCCATCCATCCATCCATCCATCCATCCATCCATCCATCGATCATCTATCTATCTATCTATCTATCTATCTATCTATCTATGTACTGTATATAATAAAAGTCAGTATTTGCAGGCAGAGGTGCGGAGGAATATGTGGCAGCGTTTCGATTGGTTGCCACTGTGGGATTATTTGCCACTGATTGGATTATTTGCACTACAGGACTCTGATTGGCCACTGTCTCAGAACTCCATTGGCCTCAGCACTCCAACATTCTAGGCAGACAGGGGATTGGTTGCCACTGAGGGAGTATTTGCATAAAGGACTCTGATTGGCCATCTACATTCCAACATTCTAAGGTGAAGGAGGGGGAAAAGGAAAGGCCTCAGGCAGCCAGCCACTGCCGCCCACAGCAATGACGGATCAGGACCAATTTATTTTATTTATTTATTATTCTTTCTATGCACAAAGGGGCCCAATGGCCAACTTCACAACCTGGTGCAATTTAGGGCAGGATGGGCCACGAATGGTGGGATTTGCAGTAACTTCACCCGATTCACTTCCCAAACAACACTGTAGCCCCTATACATCACAGATAAGGCCCAAAATTGACAATAAGGCTTCATTAACTTGATTTTCCTGACTAGTCTTCACTTAATGGGATGCTGTTTAAGGGCTGAATTGACAGTAAGGCTTCATTCACTTGATTTTCCCGACTAGGCCTCAGCTCATGGGACATTGTGTATGGCCTGAATTGACAGTAACCTACCACACAGAGCCCCTATGACCCATACTACGTTCTACTGCAGTTTGGAGGAGGGTGGACCATGGATGATGGGGTTTGATGTACCTCCGTGGATTATGGGATTTGTAGTACTTTCAAGCCATTCCCCACAGACCACTGCAGCCCAGAACCAAGACCGATAAAGACCACACTTGGCACACAATGCTCCCATGACCCCACACTCCATCCGACTGCAGTTTAGAGGAGGGCGGACCATGGATGATGGGATTTCAAGTACCTCCACTCACTTCCGGAGCCCGCTGCAACCCTCATCCAGTGATTGAGGAAGACCACACTTCGCACACAAAGCCCTCATGACCCACTCTACATCCTGGTGCTGTTTGGAGGAGGGTGGACCATGGATGATGGGACTTGAGGTACCTTCACTCACTTCCAGAGCCTGCTGCGACCCTCATCCAATGACTGCTCAAAACCACACTTGGCACACAAAGTCCCCATGACCCACTCTACATCCTGGTGCTGTTTGGAGAAGGATGGACCATGGACGATGGGACTCGCAGTACCCTCACTAACTTCCAGAGACCACTGCAAGCTACATAACCAACTCTTAAAGACCAACCTTGCCACACAATGGCTTTCTCAATTAACCCGGGCACCGCCGGGTCCTCAGTTAGTAGCTTTATAAACAAGCCCTTTGGTATCTCTACGGATGTCCCGGTCTTCAAACACTCTGGCCTTCATTTGGAAAAATGCTTGGTGCATGTAAAAAGCTTTTCATATGGGTGACCTAGATCCCATCGACCCAAGCGACATATGTGTTGACTCACTGTATTAGTGGTTCCGTCCATGAAGTGCAAATTTGGATTCAATCTGCAACATAGAAAATAACATTTTAATAATTTAGGGCAAGGAAAGAGAAAGATTTTAAAAAATCTCTTGTTAGGAAGCAAGGAGATTTGTAAGCGGAGGGAAGGCCTCTTTCCCGTGATTGATTCCAGATGTCAAGAATGGTTAGACATTTGGGTACTTACGGAAGTGTCAGGCAGCAGACCCAGGGTGGATAATCCCTCAATCCCTAAATCATTTTCCCAGCAAACATAATCTTTGAGTAGCAAAGTCAGTCTTGGAAACCTGCCAATGTCTTGGGTTGAAGCCTGTCAACGGAGTTGCTCCACTCGCCTTCAGATGTAAATCGCCCGGCACAAACCAAAGTCACCGGAGGCAGGTTTCGGGAGAGGCGCTGAGTCCGCACCTTCTCAAAAATGTTTCTCGAGTTCGAAGAGACCCCACCTCCCTCAAAGGTCATCCAATCCAACCCCCTTTCTTCTGCCATGCAGGAAAAGACACTGTCAGGATCCAGGGCTCTCTAACAACTACCATGTCAGGTTACACAGAGCATGCTCGAGTTACCCATAAGGCCAACGAGGGGAGCGCAGATCACCGACCAAAAAAAACCAAAACTGGTCTTTCCCCCTTTCTCATGCCCCTCCTCGCTCCTTCTCCCGCCAAAGTCTCTGCTCCGTCCCCTCCATCTCTCTCTCTCTCTCTCTCTCTCTCTCTCTCTCTCTCTCTCTCTCTCTCTTGCACACTCTCTCTCTCTCTACCACGCTCTCTCTCTCTGCACACACTCTCTCTCTCACGCACACACTCTCTCTCACGCGCATTCTCTCTCTCATGCTCTCTCTCCCTCTCTCGCACGCGCTCTTGCTCTCTCTTGCACGCTCTCTCTCTCTCTCTCGCTCTTGCTCTCTACCTCGCTCTCTAATGCTCTCTCTCCCCCTCGCGCTCTCTTTCTCTCTCTCTCTCTCTCTCTCTCTCTCTCTCACGCTCTCTCTCCCCCTCGCTCTCTCTCTCTCACACACTCTCTCTCACTCTCTCTCTCTCTCGCTCTCTCTCTCTCTCTCTCGCTCTCTCACGCTCTCTCTCTCTCTCTCTCATGCTCTCTCTCTCACGCGCACACTCTCTCTCTCGCTCTCTCTCGCTCTCTCTCGCGCGCTCTCTCTCTCGCACTCTCTCTCGCTCTCTCTCTTGTCGCTCTCTCTCTCTCTCTCTCCCTCTCTCTCTCTCTTTCTCTCTCGCTCTCTCTCTCTCTCGCTCTCTCTCGCTCTCTCTCCCCCTCGCTCTCTCTCTCTTACACACACACTCTCTCTCACGCTCTCTCTCTCTCACGCATTCTCTCTCTCACGCTCTCTCACGCTCTCTCTCCCCCTCGCTCTCTCTCTCGCACACACACTCTCTCTCACGCTCTCTCTCTCTCACGCGCATTCTCTCTCTCACGCTCTCTCACGCTCTCTCTCCCCCTCGCTCTCTCTCTCTCACACACACTCTCTCACGCTCTCTCTCTCACGCGCATTCTCTCTCTCACGCTCTCTCTCCCTCTCTCTCTCGCATGCTCTCTCTCTCTCGTGCGTGCCTTTGGAGCAAGTTTGCACCCGCTGCGCTCTCCCCAAGCCTCCCAACTCCCAAGGAGACCTTCAGAGCACAGCGGAGCTTTCCAGCCAGTGGGAATGGGGACCTTGGAGGTGGTGGGAGGTTGGCTTAAAGGGGTTGTAATTCCAAACTTTGGCCTAGGGCGCAAAAAAGTGCTAATCCGGGCCTGACACAGAGAAGCCATTGAAATCCACAAGCATGTGGACAATTTCAACAGAAAGGAAGACACAACGAAAAGGAACAAAATCAGGCTACCGGTATTTTTTTAAAAAAACTCTAAAATTATAACAGTAAATGAACAAAACTCAAACACAGGGGAACTCTAGACAAGAAAAATCAGAAACACCTAATCACTAGGGGTGGTTGATCCATTTAAAAAATGATTCTAAACTCGTTGGGATTTCCGTTGCTGGGTCGCTATATAAATTATTCTGAAAATTTTAAAGTAAATTTCATAATTGAAACGTAACTAATAATGAATTTTCGTTATTATGCCTTATGCCAGCTGGGAGGGAAGAATGGAAGGCAAGCCCTGCACTCCCCCCCCCCCCCTCAGAAGCATCGGGATGAAAATTAAGATGGGATGGCTCTGAGGTACGGGGAAAGGAAGGTGTGTGTGGATGCAAGGCACCCACACACGCCTTCCTTCCCCCGCCCCCTTAAAACTATCCCGCGGTATATTTAACCCGGTATGCCTCTGAGCTTGGGGGGGGAGTAGGATGGTTAAATATAACCCGGTATGCCTCTGAGCTTGGGGGGGGATGGGAACGGAGGAGTGGGATGGCTTGTAGCCATCCCAGTCCTCCGTTGCTTCCCCAGGCAGCAAGCTCAGAGGCATACCGGGTTATATTTAACCATTACTTTATTGGCTGACAAACCCACCTTGGCCTTCTTTGGCACCGATTCACCTCGAGAAACCCACTGTTTTGACTGCTGTTTGGTCTCTGGTGTGTTGTGGTGGATCCACATGGATCCACGCTTCGTCCACGGTTATGAAACAATGCAAAAACACGTCCATATTGTGGTTGAACAACGCCAAACCCTCCTACGAAATTGTCATATGACACCGTTTGTGGTCGATTGTGAGCAAACGCGGCACCCATCCTGCAGAAAGCTTTCTCATACCCAAGTGATCATTTCAAATTGAAACCACTGAGCCACGTGAGATGCCTATGGCTTCCACAAACTCTCGCACTTTCCATCTCCAATCGGCCAACACTATATCGTGAATTTCTTCAATTGTTTCGGGTGTAGAGACCTCAACTGGGCGTCCAGAATGTTCAGCATCATCCGTGCTTGTACGGCCACAACGAAATTCAGTAAACCACTTTTTTACCATTGAAATTGATGGTGCAGAGTCCCCATCGTATTCATCAAGCTTAGCCTTGTTTTGAGGGATGCTTTTTTCCGTGAAAAATAATGCTTAATAAGCACACAAAATTCACCTTTTTCCATTTTCTCCTCAAATCATGCTGTAGTCTGCTATTAATGGTTGTCAAACACAAACTAAATAACGCAGCTTGTTCAAATTTTGACAGGAGTCAACTGACAGATGCCTCTTGACTGGAGCAGTGTTGCCCTTTCAGTTAAGAGGCGGGAAATTCAAAAGGTCATGGACTTATTGACCCACCCTCGTATAAAGCACTGGCAAGAGATGGCCATCCAAGCTGGGTTTAAATACCCCCAAAGGAGAGCCAACCACCCACTTTTCCAATTGAGAATATACTCTTTCTATCCTAGTCACACTTTTCCCTCTCCTCCATTTCCTCCTTTCTCCTCTCCCACAGGTAACCTGGAGTACTCCAGTTCATTTCCACTCAGCTATAAGCAAACCAAGAGCCAGAATCATTAAGGCGGAACTTCAGGTAAAAGTGTGCTTTACCCATAAATGCAGCAAGCAAGCCGGGAAAGACAACGATCAGCAAATCCTGGTAATAACAGTTAGCTATGCCACATTGAGTACCCTTGCAAATTTCTTCCTTTAAGAAAATACTGCTGATCTACTGCCACCTTCCCTTTCCTTAGACCAGGGCTGTCCAACTTCTACCGGCCCAGGGGCCTGAATTCCGGTCACTGATGACCTGGGGGGGGCGTAGGGTCCGCCCCGCCCCCGGCTCCGCCCTCTCCCCGGCTCCCTTTTTTTATTTAATATTAAATATATTTAATTCCATCCTCCCCTCTCCCTTATTTTAATTTAATATTAATATATTTAATTCCATCCTCCCCTCTCCCTTATTTTATTTAATATTAATATATTTAATTCCATCCTCCCCTCTCCCCTTATTTTTATTTAATATTAAATATATTTAATTCCATCCTCCCCTCTCCCCTTATTTTAATTTAATATTAATATATTTAATTCCATCCTCCCCTCTCCCCTTATTTTAATTTAATATTAATATATTTAATTCCATCCTCCCCTCTCCCCTTATTTTTATTTAATATTAATATATTTAATTCCATCCTCCCCTCTCCCCTTATTTTTATTTAATATTAAATATATTTAATTCCATCCTCCCCTCCCCCTTATTGTTATTTAATATTAAATATATTTAATTCCATCCTCCCCTCTCCCCTTATTTTTATTTAATATTATATATATTTAATTCCATCCTCCCCTCCCCCCTTATTTTTATTTAATATTAAATATATTTAATTCCATCCTCCCCTCCCCCCTTATTTTTATTTAATATTAATATATTTAATTCCATCCTCCCCTCCCCCCTTATTTTTATTTAATATTAAATATATTTAATTCCATCCTCCCCTCTTATTTTTATTTAATATTAAATATATTTAATTCTCTCCCCTTATTTTTATTTAATATTAAATATATTTAATTCCATCCTCCCCTCTCCCCTTATTTTTATTTAATATTAAATATATTTAATTCCATCCTCCCCTCCCCCTTATTTTTATTTAATATAAAATATATTTAATTCCATCCTCCCCTCTCCCCTTATTTTTATTTAATATTAAATATATTTAATTCCATCCTCCCCTCCCCTTATTTTTTATTTAATATTAAATATATTTAATTCCATCCTCCCCTCCCCCTTATTTTTATTTAATATTAAATATATTTAATTCCATCCTCCCCTCCCCCTTATTTTAATTTAATATTAATATATTTAATTCCATCCTCCCCTCCCCCTTATTTTAATTTAATATTAAATATATTTAATTCCATCCTCCCCTCTCCCCTTATTTTAATTTAATATTAATATATTTAATTCCATCCTCCCCTCTCCCCTTATTTTAATTTAATATTAAATATATTTAATTCCATCCTCCCCTCTCCCCTTATTTTTATTTAATATTAAATATATTTAATTCCATCCTCCCTCTCCCCCTTATTTTAATTTAATATTAATATATTTAATTCCATCCTCCCCTCCCCCTTATTTTTCTTTAATATTAATATATTTAATTCCATCCTCCCCTCCCCCTTATTTTTATTTAATATTAAATATATTTAATTCCATCCTCCCCTCCCCCCTTATTTTTATTTAATATTAAATATATTTAATTCCATCCTCCCATCTCCCCTTATTTTAATGTATCCCATCTCCCCTTATTTCATCTTTAAATATATTTAATTTTATATTTAATACATGAGGGGAGATGGGGGGAGGGAATGAGGAGCCCCTGAGGAGCCCCTGCTTCGGCCTACCTTTCCAAACGCGCAGGATCCAGGAGTACCCGGACAGCAAGAGGGCAACGACCGACTGAGTCGAAGAAGGTCCTAATCGCGTCTGTGGGCCTCAGCGATCCAGTAGTAGAGTAGCCGAAGAGTATCGCGAGAATACGCAATCCACACGGGATTTCGCTGTCAACGCCGGCGTGATCTCGTGTTGACAGCGAAATCCCGTGTGGATAGCGTATTCTCGCGATACTTGCTCCGAACCCGGAAGTAGGTATTTTTTTAAAAAAATTGATTATTTATTTTATTTTTCAATTTTTATTTTTTATTAAAAAGCTTAGGGGGCTGTAGGGAAGGGGCTGGGGGGCCGTATGCGGCCCCCGGGCCGCCCATTGGACAGCCCTGCCTTAGACTTTCATGGCAAACTTCTTGGATTTTTTCCACCACCACTCTCCCAGGTGTAGCTATTGAAGGGCGGGGATGAGGGCACTGCAAGCACATAAATACTGCTTCCCAATATCTTGGAATCATACATTTGCAAGATATCACAAGGGCCATCCAATCCAAACCAATTCTGCTTGTAGCCTTATCTCTCGGCATTACTTCGCAATCGAAGATTCTTAGGAAGGACTCATCCCATGCTTTTTACAAGCGCGTTGATGACTAAAAAGGCCAATCCGAGATAGGCAAGTTTGGTTGCAGAAAGCACAGCAGAAAGTCTCCTTGGGTGATGTTGTTTCCAAGTTGCAGTTCTTTCTGCATTGTCGTTTCTCTTCAAGACCCATTCAGCATGTCTTCTCGAAAGAGGCCGCAGCATTGTGAGTAGTGCGTCTCCATGCCACCCGATGTGAGGCCAGGGTGGACCATTGTTGGTGATCAACCTGGCCGTGCCTGAGATTTTGTTTCAGGGAGTTCTTTTATCTCTTTTTGGGGGTGCCTCTCTTGTGCTGAGCCGTGGCGAGTTCACCATAGAGTAGTATCTTTGGGAGGCGGTGGTCCTCCATCCTAGAGACATACCCTGTCCAGCTCAGCTGTGTTCTCAATAGCTTGGCGTCTACGCTGGTGATCCCTGCTTGCTCAAGGACAGCAACATTCGTCATATAGTCGGTCCAGTGTATATTTAGGATCGTGCGAAGACAGCGCTGATGAAAGCGTTCAAGGAGTCATAGGTGTTGGCAATAGGTGACCCATGTTTCAGACCCATATAGGAGAATAGACAGTACGATAGCTCTGTACACACTGATTTTGGTGCTTTGCCTCAGGTGTTTTGACTCTTTTGTGAAGCCTTCCGAAAGCACTATATGCCTTTCCTAATCTGTGATCTATCTCTTTGTCAATCTTGGAGTCTGAAGAGATGATGCTTCCCAGGGAGGTGAACTGCTGAATGGACTTAAGCACAGATTTGCCTATGCTGACGTGGGGATGATGGTGTTCTTCCTGTGGTGCGGGCTGGTAGAGGACTTCCGTTTTCTTCAGGCTGACTTCCAGCCCAAACAGCTCTGCAGCTGTTGCAAAGCAGGCTGTTAGGCGCTGCAGGGCTGCTATTTAAATTCTTCGTGGTTCTTTAGATTGGATTCTGTGCCATCTGCAAATTTGGTAAGCATCCATTATTCAGGATGTCAGATATCACAGGTCCAGGACAGAAACCTTATTCTTTTCTTTGATAAGAAACATATTTATTTATTTACCTACTTGATTTCTACACCACCCTTTTCCTACTTTGTTCTGGTTCATCATGGAAGTCGGAAACCTGATAATGGCCAGACACTGACCCAATGCCAGAGCCACGGAGACAGTGACAGACCCAGCGACTAGCTTACATCCCTTTGGTTACTATTTTCTGTCTGCCCTACTTCCATATCTCTGACTAAAGATGGGTCTCATCTGGAAGGATCCATCAGCTTCAGCAAAGTGAATGACAACTGGGAAGATCTTGGCTGACAAGACTGAGAGCAGAAGAAGGGAAGAATGACGGATCGGCCCTTATCAAATTTTCTATCTGGTTGTTTCCTAGGGATATTTCACTAGGGAAGGAAAACGCCTTCACAAATATTCACAGAATGGGTTGAGAAATGAGATCCTTGACACAGCGAGAGTGCTCGGGGGCCAGGGCTTCCCAGCTCTCCATGTCTATGCCACAGTTTTAAAGATTAGTGTGAAGCCCATCTTTCAATCTCTTTTCCTGTCCACCAACATTCCGTTTTCCATCCTTGAGTTTGGAGTAGAGGAACTCCTTTGGGAGACGGTGAGTAGGGTTGCCATTTTTTGATATAAGAAATAAGGGACATTTACGGGATTTTTCACAAAAATAAGGGACACTTCATTAAAAACTTGAAACTCAAACATTAAGTAGAAATAGTTTTATTAACAGAATAAGATAATGATTGAAACTCACAAAAGAAACTGACTTACACCCTCTTAACAGGACGTGGTATGTTTCTGCATGCTTTGTCATGCAGAAAAAACATTATTAGAAGTACCTAATTTTCTCCATTTGTCTTTAGTACTTGGCTTTGCTGACTTTAAAAGTGCACTGTCTAAACATTAAAATAAAATAAATTTTATAAGACAGTACATCTTCATGATTATTATGTCAATAGTTAATGGTATAGTATAGTATGGGATACACAGCATTGTATAGTATTGGGGTGCACAGCTAGGCCTATTTTATTTATTTTATTTATTTATTATTCGGGCTTCTATGCCGCCGACTCCCTGAGGCTCGCGGCGGCTTACAGGAGCCGAAGGGCACAGTAAAATACAGGCAATAAGCAGTTAAAAACAATTAAAAACAACAGCAGTACAGTAATTAATAACACAGTTAACACAATGAACAGCACATCATCCTCAGAAGAACGCATAGATGGCGGGGCATGGGCAGGACTTACTCACCAAAGGCCTGCTTAAACAGGTATGTTTTACAGGCCCGTCTAAACGGGAGCAAGTCCTTCATAGCCCGAGTTCCGGCCGGGAGGGCGTTCCACAGCGTAGGTGCTATGACAGAGAACGCCCTCCGGCGGGTAGCAGTCAGCCTTGCGAGTTTAGCTGAAGGTATCTCCAGGAGATTGGAGTCCTCAGACCGAAGTGATCTCGGAGGGCAATATGGGGTGAGACGGTCCCTCAAATACGCTGGCCCCAGGCCGTGTAAGGCCTTAAAGGTGAGGACCAACACTTTGAAGGTGATCCGGTGCTCAATTGGCAGCCAGTGCAGATCCTGCAAAACAGGTGTTATGTGGGCGCCAGCTGGCGTGCCAGACAGGAGCCGGGCAGCAGTGTTCTGCACTAGCCTGAGCTTCCGGGTCACCGACAGAGGAAGGCCAATGTGAGCGCGTTGCAGTAATCCAGCCTTGAGATGACTGTGGCTTGGATCACCGTGGCCAGATCGTTCCGGGAGAGATAGGGGCCAGCCTCCTTGCCTGTCGCAGATGAAAAAGCGATCTTGCTGACCGCAGAGACCTGGGCCTCCATGGTCAGCTGGGAGTCCAAATGGACCCCCAGGCTCTTTACGGAAGGCGATGGGCATAACACCGCACCGTCCAGGCTCGGAAGCTGGACATTAACATCACCCGGGTGACCCAGCCACAAGATCTCCGTCTTCTCCGGATTCACCCTCAACCTACTGGCTCGCAGCCATCCAGTAACGGCTTCGAGGCAGTGTTGGAAATTATCGGGGACAGAACCCGGCCTGCCCTCCATCCTCAGAATGAGCTGGGTGTCGTCAGCGTACTGGTGACACTCCAGCCCATAACTCCGCACCAGCTGTGCAAGCGGCTGCATGTAGATGTTAAATAACAGAGGGGAGAGAACTCTCAAGCAACCAGAAACGATCTTTATCCAACATGATCCAACATTCCCCTTGCGTAATGGTTAATTAGTCTACTGTACTTTGAAAAAGTCCTGTATCGCCTCTTCCTTCCAACGGGGACGCAGGCTGCCATGCGAGTTGGAATCCCCGGGCAGGCATTGCCGTGGAAACCGCAGCGTGCACCTTCCTCTGGTCAACCCCGCCCAGTCCTGTCCTGCTAGTCAAAAATAAGGGACAGGGCCTGAAAATAAGGGACACAAATTTTAGGGCCAAAATAAGGGGACGCCCCTTAGAATAAGGGACATATGGGAACCCTAACGGTGAGCGGGCATTCGGACAATGCGGCCAGTCCAGCGGAGTTGATGGTGAAGGAGCATCGCTTCAGTGCTGGTGGTCTTTGTTGACATTTGTCCGCCTGTCTTCCCAAGAGATTTGCAGGGTTTTTCGGAGGCAACACTGATGGAATCATTCCAGGAGTTGAGTGTGATATTGTTAACGAACAAATTGAGGAGGCCTTGCCCAGGTGGGGCCAAGAGCCCAAAACACCTCTAAAAGTGAGGATCCTTTGTTAGGAGATCTTGGAGGAATTTTGGAAGCGCTAATTTTTCCCCAACCCAATGCAATGTCTCACCAAGATCCGGAAGCGTGCCCACCGAGAGAAGATCTATTCCAGCCGGAAAGGATGACAACTGCAAGTCTTGAGTTCCCGCAAGCTGACATATTTTATTTGGCAAAATACAAGGCATTTATACTTTCAGAGTGTAGCAACCCAGCCTCCGTTTCAGTCGGGGGGGGGGGGTGCTGCTCTGGGGGTCCCAATTGCTTTGGACCCAGCTGATGGGGATGCAAGGGATGATGGGCCTGCATCCCCTACTGACAGTTTGCAATGGGATGACACCTGGCCTTCTGCTTACTCGGATGACGAAGGCCAGAGAGATTCCGGACCAGATGAATCAGATGATTCCTATGAGAATCCGGGAGGATTCGGTTCACAGGAACATTTGTTGCCACCAGATGCGGAGGAAGAGATGGAAACCGAAGCAGAGGTATGTTCCCAGGGAGATAGTGAGCCAGATGGTGCCCGGCCTTCAAGGAGCTTCGACCGGAGGAGTAATATTGTGGCTACACGTCGAGATTGGCGGCGAAGCCTGGAGAGGCGCTGGTCTCACAAAGGTGGGAATTAAATATACACTCTGTGGGAAAGTTCCTTAGTTGGGTGGCCACGTCTTAGCTGAACAGACGTTTCGGCGACCCGCTGTTCCTTGGAGCCAAAGTCTGGCTTGCCTTGCCAAGAAGTGCCAAGAGCGTGGTCAGAAAGAGGATACACACGTAGTTCAGTAATGTGGAAGTGTTTATAAGCAAGGAAATAATATTCAAAAGCCGCACCGGGCTGAGATATATATATAGAGAGAGAGAGTCACAACGTAAACAATATGCACAAATGTGCTGGTAACAATAAAGTGTTCTAAAGGGTAAGTACCCCAGGATTAGTCCATGTCCAAATTATAATATATCCAAATGGAACACCAGAGATGGAGGTAAGCCCGCTGTGTGGAGAAGTGGAAATCCAGGCTGAGACACCCAAACCGGGTGTATTTGTAATCCACAGAGTAGGCTGATATACGGGCCGACGAGGAAACAGTTGTAAGGATCCAACACTCGTTTTGACCTAATACTGGTCTTTCTCAAGGCCAGTATTAGGCCAGTATTAGGTCGAAATGTTCCATTTGGATATATTATAATTTGGACATAGACTAATCCTGGGGTACTTACTAGGCATTGTTTAGAACCCAAAAATGGCGATTCTTAAATCAAATGGGGGGGATTAGTAAAAGAAAGACTTACAAAAATTTCCCAAAATTTCTGAAATGTAACTTAAGTACTAACGAAATTCGTTAGTAATTCGTATGCCAGAGCATGCGCATTCTGAGTTGGCCTACAACTCCCAGAAATCCTAACAGCTGGTAAATTGGCTGGGATTTCTGGGAGTTGTAGGCCAAAACTTGAATAAATCACACTGAATTCTAGATGGGACTCTCCAAATAGGAAAGAGGGAGGGAAGGAGGGAGCGGGTATTCTATTCTTGGACGCAGCAAAAAAGGAGGAGGAGCCCCCCTCGCTCCTCCCTCGCTGCTCTCTCTCACCCCGATCCTGAGGGAGCGAGGGCCCAAGTTTGCCCAGGCTGAGAGGAAAAGGAAGAGGCCTGAGGCTGTGAGGAATGGTGGGAGTTGAAGGCCAAAATACGTACCTGAGGGCTGAAGCTGGCCCCCTACGATGGGGCATGGCAGAGCAACGGGGAAGAGAAGCATCTGAGAGAGCGCAGGGAGAGAGAGGAGGAGAAGGCCGCGCGTGTGTGTGAAGCTGGCCCCTGCGTTGGGGCATGGCAGCAGAGCAACGGGGAAGAGATGGAGGGGGGGGGGAAGCATGGAGGACTACACTTTCCAGAATGCATTGCCTACCTAGCAGCAGCTGCCACTTCCAGTTCCCATAGAAATGCGGGAAAGAAGAAGCTGAATGAAGGCGGGGAAGGAAATGAGGGGAGAAGACAGGGAGAAGTGAGTACGTAGTACAATAATTAATTAATTAATAATTAAGAATTTCTTACGATCATAACGCAAATTGTTGGCCTCATGACCGTAAAAGGAAGTCTACTTCCGGGATCGCGGCAGCGATACGTAAAACCTCAAAAATCCCATTACATACGAATCTCTTACGAATCCTTTTAATTTCCGTTTCATTTTTCTCATGCCTAGTACTTACCCTTTAGGACACTTTATTGTTACCAGCACATTTGTGCATATTGTTTACGTTGTGATTCTCTCTCTATTTATATATATATCTCAGCCCGGTGCGGCTTTTGAATATTATTTCCTTATTACCTTTTTGGACATTTCACCTTTTTCTCATGCTTTTCATTTGTGCTTAATAAATAGTTAATTGACATTGTCTGCGTGTGTGTGATTAAGGGGCAGGGCCAGGTCCCGCGTTGTGACACAGAGTCCATACAGATTCAAATTTGGCGCCCGCCCCGGCTACGTGCGCTCCCAGCTGATTGGTTGGAAGGTTGTAAACAGCTGAGTGTCAGAAAGCCGGCTGGAACCCCTCAGCCAATCGCAAGCTAGCGCCTCTTGCAATCCGGCCAATGAGAAGACCAGGGAGGCGGGACAAAATGGCAAAAACAGATAGATCCAGTGGGGGTTTCAGGGAGGAAAGACCCCGAGAAAGCTCTGGTATCTACCCTTTATGGTCATGCAATAGTAAAATAATGGCTAGGTTTAAAATGAAGCTGCTGGTCAAATTGCGGTCCTCCTGGTTCCCAGGACAGGACTCCATGGGGTTTTCTGAACATAAAACAACCACAATGGGGAAAATGGTAAAAAGGGAAAATTATACAAACATTAGGGCAATGGGGCACTATCTGCAACTGTACATTGTTCCTTTGCAATCCAGACAAGGAAAGATCATAAAAAGGCGAACAAACAAACGTTGCATCTTCTCTGGGAGATACATCAGTCCAGGAATCAACAGGAAAGAGTGAGAAGGGTCCTTGAGTTCAGGAGGGGGAAAAGTCCATAGGATTGAAAGAGAAAGGCCTTTTGGGGCAAAAAGTCCATAATCGTTCCTTTTGCGGGGGCCAACAGTCCAGGAGGCTTGGAGAAGCCAGAAAAGTCCATATAGTCCTTTCAACAGAAAATCTACATGGCGATCCAATGAGGCAATGAGGCGTTCAGCTGGTATAAGGAACTGAAAAATACTAAAAACAACAATATCTCTACCATGTGACTGGGCCAAACAAAGAGACAAAAAGGACACCAGGGAACTACGGAACTGCCTGCTGCAGGATCTTAATTAGCTTCTGTCCACCTCGGCACCAATAACTGTAGACAGTCCACGTTTTGTAGGCGTATAACGGGGTTGGGAGGACAATAGCTTTATAAACAACTACCTTGGTCTCCTTACGGATGCCCCGATCTTCAAACACTCTCTGCTTCATTCGGAAGATTGCTGCACTCACAGAGCTCTGGTGGTGTTGTCTTTCAGTATCAATGTTGACTTTTGTGGAGAGGGGGCTGCCAAGGGAGCGGAAATGGTCAACGTTTTCTAACGTTACACCATTAAGCTGTATTTCTGGAATTGCAGAGAGACTGTTGGTGACTGCTGGAAGAGCAATTTGGTTTTCTCAATGTTCAATGAGAGGTATTTATTTATTTATTTATTTATTTATTTATTTCCGGCATTTCTATCTCGTCACTTCTTTTTAATTTCTTCCTGAAGGCCAGAAGAGATGGGGTCGATCTAATATTTATTTATTTATTATTTCGATTTGTATACCGTCCTTTACAGTTGGCTCAGAACAGTTTACAACATATCGAACTACTAACAAGAAGGCATAAAAACAGTAAAATATGAAGCAATTTAAACAATATTCTGCTATAGCCAAGAGGCTAAGGATTGAACGCCTGCTGGAACAATACTGTCTTACAAGATTTCCGGAAAGCAGGCAACTCGCTAATTGCTCACCTCCGATGGTAGATTATTCCACAGACATGGCACTGCCACAGACAAAGCTCTCTGCCTGGTTGTCGACAGGTGGATAGTTCGCAGAGGGGGAATCTGCAAAAGATTGAGGTCTTCGGATCGAAGAGATCTCTGGGGAACATATGGGAGTAGACGGTCCCTCAGGTACACTGGCCCCAGACCATGCAAGGCCTTAAAGGTCAGAACCAACACTTTGAAGATGATCCGGTGCTCAATTGGCAACCAGTGCAGGCGCTGCAGTGTTGGAGTGATATGGGACCTCGTCGGCACTCCAGCCAGAAGCCTCGCTGCAGCATTTTGCACCAGTTTGAGCTTCCAGATGACCGACAAAGGAAGACCAATGTAAAGGGCATTACAGTAGTCCAACCTCAAGATGACCGTCGCCTGGATTACCGTGGCTAGGTCATTTCCGGAGAGATAGGCCGCCAACTGCCTAGCCTGCCACAAATGGTAGAAGGCGGACCTGCTGACGGTGGAGACCTGAGCCTCCATCGTCAGCAGTGGGTCCAACTGGACTCGCAGACTCTTTACTAAAGACGACGGGCGTAATGCCTCGCCGTTCAGAGTAGGCAGTCAGAGCTCACTTCCCCCTGGACGACCCAGCCAAAGGATCTCCGTCTTCAATGGGTTCACTCTCAACCGTCTGGCTCGTAGCCAACCAGTCACAGCTTCGAGGCATTGTTGGAAACAATCAAGTACAGAGTCTGGTCGGCCGTCCATTCTCAGCACAAGCTGGGTGTCATCAGCGTACTGATGACACTCCAGACCAAAACTCCACACCAACTTGGCATGTGGTCGCATGTAGATGTTAAACAATAAGGGAGAGAGAATGGCTCCCTGAGGCACCCCACAACTTAAGGGGAGTGTGACGACTTGGGCTATAAACTGAGAGGCTTTAACCACTTGGAACGCTGCCACCAACCTAAAAATTATTTTAGAATTTCTGATCAAATAATAGTTAAGCTAGGCTCCAAATCTGAAGGTAAACTGAGAGGATTGTTTAGGCGAGATATCTTTTCCCAGACTGGGAATGTGGGAAGACTGGAACTGGCACACACTGAGGTAATGAGGCACACTGAAAGCTTTCTTGTAAAGTTAACAAATGGAACGTTTATTAACTCAACAGGCAGATCTTAAAGCACAAATGCGTAACGGTTATACAGAATGGTACTAGAGCGTGTTGGTTACTTAAGATCGCTTTCTTAACAGTTACTAAACTAGACAGTTCAAAACTTGTTTCTCTAAACTCCCTCACTTTAATATTAAAACTAGACATGAATAGTCTTCAACTAACTAACCTAGTTAGTTCCCTGAGCTAACACTCAGTCTTCCAGAAGCACCCTAGCTACTAACTCTTTCCTAGAGTTTTTCTATAGCTGGCTTCTCCAGAGATGTGAGCTAATCTCTAAGCCCTAGAGATTCCAAAAGCCTGTGACTGACTGCCTGTCAGCTGCACACAGAACTTTTCCTGTCAGTTTTACAAGACAACTGTCTTCTCTGACTGCTCACACTCAGCTCTGTCAAGAGACTGCTTTCTCTCACAGCTCTGACAACCGACTGCTGAATAAGCTACACTTTTTCCCTCTCTCAAGCAGCTCGGCTCCTCCCCTCAGCTCTGAGCCACTCCCAGGCAGCTCTCTCTCTCTTTCTCTCACTCCCTGAGAAGGATCCAAATTACTCCCCCTTTCCTGGCTATCCTGTTTTACCATGGATGCCAAACTGCTATGCTGGTCTGGGCCTAGCATAAAATGGGTGAGTCCTCTCAGGGAGCCTCCCAGAAACCATACCTCCCCTCTCACTGTCCCCGGTCAAGGAGAAAAGTGGACACCCATTTAAGGGTGGTCCACCTCACTCCCATCATGGCTAGGTGGTGGGTTAACAATGCATGGTCTACCGTATCAAAAGCCATATCAAAATCTCAATTGGGAGTGCGTTCCATAGGCAGGAGCCACGGCCGAGAAGGCCGTGTCCCTCGTCCCCACCAGATGTATTTGCGATGTTGGCGGAAGTGAGAGCAAGGTCTCCCCGGATGATCTGAGGTTACGAGAAGGTTGAGCTTCTTGTATGCTTCTGCAAAGGTGTTTAAAATGGCTTGTAGGTATTCTTCTGAATGCGCACAGATTACGTTGTCATCGGCATATGGGAGTTCTATAAAATATGTTTTTGTGCCCCTGGTTTTGGCTTTCAGTTTGCTGAGGTAAGCTTTTATCAAAATTTTGTTCTGATTTTTGTAAGCCACTTAGAGAACGGAGAAAATCCCGAAATGAAATAAATCAAAGAAGTTCACTTACAACTAGTAGGGAAGCTCAAATCAAGTAGATACTCAAGGGAAGAGAATAGATAATAATTCCGGTGGAAGCCCTGCAGGGAGAAGTTGGTATTGTTCACATCTTTCCAGTGAAAATGGAGATCTTAGTAACTGTATGTCACCCCTAAGCCTGCCCATTTTTTAAAAAAATCTATCCAATATAATAAACTAGTGGGTGCTCCATCTTTCTGTCTGCAATGGCCTTTCTCAGAAAGAACCAATTAGGATTTGATTTGCCATTTCGTGGGACGTGCGTGGATGTCAATGGTAGCTCCAGGGCTTTGCCATTTTCTACCGGCACTGCGGAATTGGAGGGCCCGACTCCCTGGACTCTCCGCAGCCTCTTTTCTTCCGTCTGTTCATCTTCTCCAAACCCGATCAGACCGGGATGCAATGCCATTCTGGAGAGTCATTCAAAGGCTGCCGGTTCCTTATGGTAATTATGAGCAGAGTCTTCTCTTGTCAAAGCTCTTAAGGTGGACTCATGCTGGGATAAATAAGCTGCTTAGCAGCATGGGAAGAAATGGTATTTAAACTTTTAATATATATATTTTTCTCTAGCTCCTTTGCAGAAGTGTGTTTTCTCATATGGCTTGTCTCTTTCATTTCTCTCCGAGTTGAGGTGAGAAGCAAACAATGCAAGCGGTGTCACTCCGGATGACATCAACCACCCAGATACAACTAATTGTTGTTAGGAGTCTTCATCGAATCATAGAGTTGGAATCATTGCCTCCTGCACTGTGCTTATAATAGTATAGTATAATATAATATTATAATATAATATATATTGATAATATTATAATGTAATACAATATAATATAATACTACTAATATAATATAATATAATATAATATAATATAATATAATATAATATAACTTTATTTGTGCCCTATTTATTTATCTGAGTTATTTATTGTTGTTAGTTAATTGGGTGTGTTATGTTTGTGGCTTAGCTCTTTGCCTGCAGTCCTTCGGGTTTGACTTGTACCACGGCCAGGACGGATCAGCTTGGGGAGGGCTTGTCCTGTCAGGGGATCTCTATCTTCACAGGTGCGTCCAGTGTCTGTTGGGGACTGTTAAAAATCCTTTCCGTATCCTTTTAGCCACCTTTCTCAAGATCTTCATGTCTAGCTTACTTTCTGCTCCTCTCTTTTCAAGATGTCCTGCTCTGTGTCTTTTGCACCCAATGGTCGATGTCCGATGAGGCTTGTCTCATGGACAGGCCATCTGAGGGAGCTCTTCCGGCGCTGTGCATCAGAAGGTCCTGGGTGATGACCTCCATCCCGGGGAGCCAGCATAGTTTCTGTTGGCAAGTTTTGTGTTTCTGCGTTATAAAGAACTCTGTTTGAGGGTCTTCACATTACACTGTAGCCATAAGATAGACATTATAATATAATATAATATAATATATTGATAAAACAATAGTAACAATAAAAACAAATTATATTATATTATAATTATATATATTTACTAGTTGACCTGCCACGCGTTGCTGTGGGATTTTTTTAACTTGGGGACTGTGTGTGTAGTTATGTATATGTGTATATGTATGTGCGTGTATATGTGTGTACTTATGTATATGTGTGTTTGTATATGTATGTGTGTGTATATGTGTTGATGTGTGTAAGTGCATGTCACGATGCAAGACCTAGGCCGGCCCCTTAATCACACACACAGAGACGATAATCAGCTAACTACTTTATTGAAGTATAAAAACAGTTGAAAAGGTAATTGTCCATAAAAGTATCAAAGTAATCCAAAAGTAAAGGTATAGTCCAAAAGGCAAACTTGGCAATACTTCCAAAATCCTGGCAAGGCTCCGCTTAGCTAGCGGATCAGGAACAAAGCAAGGCTACAAGATAAACTCTTCTTGGCAGGCCACTAGCCCCAAACTTAGCTACGTGGTCTTGGCTGCATAGGTGAGACGTGGCTTACTGAGGATCCGTTCCCACGGATCCTATACTTAATCCCATTGACGTGGCCCACGTCTCTCTAGGATTCTCATCCTCCAATCTGTGCTCCGAGCCCTCGGTCTATCGAGGGTGTGGTACCAACACCTCCTGCTGGTATCAATGCTCCGTATCCTATCAAAGGTTCGACCTTGCCTCCCAGCACCTGGTTCCTATCTTCGTGAGAGTCAAACTCTCCATCTGCTTCCCGGGCCTCTCCCTCGGTTGTTTCCCACATCCTTTCTTGCGAGCCTCGCCCCCCCCCCCCAATCTTCACTATCACTGCTTTCGACCCGACTGGCCTTCCTGCTGTTCCTAAGGGTCAGGCCAGCCGCCATCCCAGGCCAGACTTTCTGTGGGAGAAGAAGGCCCAGCTATCTCAAAATCCCCTTTCTAGCCCCCTCCAAATCCTCTTCCCGAATCAACTGGCTCTAATGCTAGTGGGACCCCCGGTGCTGCCCCCTGCCCTCCAGGCACAAACGAGAACTGGTGTGCTACAGTGCAGGTGTGTTTATGTATGTGTGTATGTGTATATTTGTATATTTCTGTGCATGTATATATGTGTGTGTGTTTATGTGTTCCTTCCTTCTCCCCTCTTTCCTTCCTTCCTTCACTCCATCCTTCTATCCTTTCCTTCCTTTCCCCTCCCATCCTTCCTGCTATCCTTCCTTTTCCCTTCCTTCTCCCCTCTTTCCTTCCTTCCTTGACTCCATCCTTCTATCCTTTTCTTCCTTTCCCCTCCCGTCCTTTCTGCTATCCTTCCTTTTTTCTTCTTCTTCCCCCTCCTTCCTTCCATCCAGTCTTCCTTCTATCCTTCCCTTCCTTTCTTCTCCCCTCCTTCTATCCTTCCTTTACTTTCTACTCCCCTTCCTTCCTTCCTTCCCTCCCTTCCTTCTTTCCTTTCCCTCCTTCCTGCCATTCCTCCCCTTTCTGTATCAGTCCTTTCTCCCCTTATCTCAGTCCCTCCGTTCCTTTCCCTACCACCACCAACATTCCGACTCTAAACTGCCAGTGGGGGGGGGGGGGGCTCCCAGCCTACATTCTAACTGAGTATTTGCATAATCCCTCTAACTGGTCAGCTCCACTAACATTCTGAAAATGGTAACTGCCAGAGGAAGGTGGTTTGGGGAATCATGGGAGTTGTAGTCCATAATGTTTTTTTGGATTTGTGGCCGTTGGCTCTTTTTTGGGTGGGTGGGGGTGTTTTGATAAGCATACCTCGTAGGGTTTTGGGTGTATGTGGGCTGTTTTTGTGTTTCTGCCTTGTGTAGTTTCTTTGTTTTTGAGCCAGGAAACATGACAGCTCTCTTTTTATATATATAGCTATTACATGTAATAGTACTAACTAGCTGTACCCGGCACGCGTTGCTGTGCCCTATTTAGGAGATGCGAGAAAGTCTATGTAAGGGTTAGAATTGTTGTTAGTTAGGGTGTTGAAGTGAATTGGGTGTGTTATGTTTGTGCCTCAGCTCTTTGCCTGCAGTCCTTCGGGTTTGACTTGTACCATGGCCAGGACGGATCAGCTTGGGAGGGCTTGTCCTGTCAGGGGATCTCTATCTTCACAGGTGCGTCCAGTGTCTGTTGGGGACTGTTAAAAATCCTTTCCGTATCCTTTTAAGCCACCTTTCTCAAGATCTTCATGTCTAGCTTACTTTCTGCTCCTCTCTTTTTCAAGATGTCCTGCTCTGTGTCTTTTGCACCCATTGGTCGATGTCCGGTGAGGCTTTCCTCATGGACAGGCCATCTGAGGGAGCTCTTCCAGCGCTGGGCATCAGAAGGTACTTGGTGATGACCTCCATCCCTTGGAGCCAGCATATAGAGGGGCTGGAGCACCCTCCTTGGCAAACCCCATTGTTGCTGGATGGTCCTCTTATTAATGTGGAATTCCAAGCCACTGGAGATCTTTTGGGAAAGGAAGAAGAGCTCCCCTTGAATGGTGTTGATCTCCATCATGGGCATCTGATTTGAAAGTGTTGGAGGAGGCTCTGGCACTCCTCTGACAGTTTGTTATGGGTCGGAATGTTCATGTTGGTTGGCCAGTACAGCAGTTATGCAAATCCGCCCTTATTGGCAGCCACTCATGTTGTCAGAATATAGAGGCTGGGAGAGTCTTTGGCAGCCCCGGAGGATGCTGGGAAATGTAGTTTTATTTTTACTCGTTGTTTTGGGGGCCTTTTAGGTTTTGGGGGGGAAGTTTCTTTGCTACAAACGTACCTTGCTTGAGGCCTATTTCTGTTGGCAAGTTTTGTGTTTCTGCGTTGTAAGGTTTCTCTGTTTGAGGTAGTCTTCACATGACGGCTCTTCCTTTATATATATAGATAACCGGGAATGTGGTGCAGCTGGCTGGGTGTCAGCTGCATAAGATCTCTACTGACTAGAAGGTCATGAGTTAGAGGCCTGCTCGGGTCGAGGTGGGCTCTCAACCTATTGTGTAGCTTGTTGTCGACCTTTGTAACCCGAAAGACAGTTGCATCTGTCAAGTAGGAAATTAAGGTACCACTTACTGGGGAGGCTAAATTTAACTGATTTACAAGGCCAAAAAAGATCTCCAGAAACCACGCTGAGGAATGAAGGAGTGTGACAGCTCCCCCTGGTGACCAGATATTAAATTGCCTCTGTCTGTCTTGTGTGTTTGTGTGTCAAAATGTAATGTGTACATTGTAATCTGCCCTGAGTCCCCCGCGGGGTGAGAAGGGTGGAAAAGAAATGAAGTAAATAAATAAATAATATTACAGTATAATGTTATAGTACAATGTAATATATATAATATGTCATAATACAGAGACCAAACAAGCCAAGCCCAAGGATAAAAGGGGATAACAAAAGTTTATTTGAACAATAAATGGAAAAAGGACTAACAAAAGAAGTAGCCAACTCGTCTCAAAAACCCTCAAAAAATCCCAGGAAAAAAACCCAAAAAAATAAAGCAGCAAACTCCATCTGTGTTCACATTTGGGCATATTGAGTATTCATGCCAAGTTTGGTCCTGATCCAACATTGTTTGAGTCCACAGTGCTCTCTGGGTGTAGGTGAACTACAACTTCCAAACTCAAGGTCAATTCCCAAGCAAACCTTTTCAGTACTTTCCGTTGGTAATGAGAGTTCAATATGCCAAGTTTGGTTCAATTCCATTGTTGCAAGAGTTCAGGGTGCTCTTTGATTGTGTGTTAACTATAAATCCCAGAAACGGTAACTCCCAAATGTCAAGGTCTATTTTCCCCAAACTCCATCGGTGTTGACATTTGGGCATATTGAGTATTTATGCCAAGTTTGGTCCTGATCCAACATTGTTTGAGTCCACAGTGCTCTCTGGATATAGGTGAACTATCCAAAACTCAAGGTCAATGCCCACCAAACTCTTATAGTATTTTCTCTTGCTTATGGGAGTTCTGTGTGGGAAGTTGGATTCCATTCCATCATTGGTGGAGTTCAGGATGTTCTTTTTGGTCTGTGATCTGCACCCCCCTTGGCTTGCACCCCTAGGCCATGGCCTAGGTTGGCCTTATGGGTAATCCTGGCCTGTGTTGACCTGTGTTCTATTAGGGCAGTGTTTCCCAACCTTTTCTGAGCTGTGGCACACTTTTAACATTTGCAAAATCCTGGGGCACACCACCAACCAAAATAACACTCTAACACAGTAATACATATAGTTAATATGTTTTTAAAATGTATTTATACACTCAGTGTGAAACCTGGGCCTGTTTCGATGAACACAACATAGACATCCTGGCAGGAATGGCAGAAAGACACACACACACACACAAACATTAACACAGTAATACATATAGTTAATATGTTTTTAAATCGTATTTATACACTCAGTGTGAAACCTGGGCCTGTTTCGATGAATTCAACATAGATATCCTGGCAGGAATGGCAGAAAGACACAAACTTCCCACACATAACTCCCATAACCAAGAGAAAATGCTATGAGTTTGGTGGGCATTGACCTTGAGTTTTGGAGTTGTAGTTCACCTATATCCAGAGAGCACTGTGGACTCAAACAATGTTGGATCAGGACCAAACTTGGCAGGAATACTCAATATGCCCAAATATGAACGCAGATGGAGTTCGGGGGAAATAGACTTTGAGTTTTGGGAGTTGTAGTTGCTGGGATTTATAGTTCCCCTACAATCAAAGAGCATTCCGAACCCCACCAATGATAGAACTGGGCCAAACCTCCCACACAGAATCCCCAGGAGGCAAGAGGAGGTCTCTACTTGGGGAAAGGGAGGCGGGCCTTCCCAATGCATGGAGAGGGAGAGACCAAGTGGCATGGGGGGGGGTGTTTGTAATTTTGTGCCTTTATCGAGGTAGGTTTCTTAGGGTTTTTATACTTCAACACACTAGATTCCCTCCCCCCCCCTTGGAGGTTCCAATTTCCCAATTTCCCCAAGTCTCTACTTGGGGAAAGTGAGGCGGGCCTACCCAATGCATGGAGAGGGAGAGACCAAGTTGACCAGTCTTTCTCAACCAGTGTGCCGTGGCACACTAGTGTGCCGTGACGGACCTCCTGCTGTGCCGCGAGAAAAGCTCTCTGCCCCCCTTCCTTCCCCCCTCCTGCCGAACTCCTGCTGCTTGGGGGAGGAGGAAGGGCCGGGCAGTGGCGAAGAAAAAGAAGAAGGGACCGGGGCACCGCCTCCTTCGGCCATTTCCCCAGCCAGCCTCCAATCCGCCATGACTCCCACCATGACTCTCGCCCCTCGCTCGCTGAAGCTGCGTGGAGGAGGAGCCCCGCCCACTGAAGCCCGTCCACTGCTCATGCTCCTCCTCTGTAGGAGAGCTGAAGCTGGGGGGAGGGGGCGGGGCATGGCACGGCCTGACTCTGCCCCCTCCCCCGGCTTCGGCACTCCCAGCAGCTGCTCCAGCCTTGAGGGGACAGTGCCAAGCCAGCATTGTGCTGGCTCTGGCACCGCTGGCTTGCCACTGCCCCCTCAAGGCTGGAGCAGCTGCTGGGAGAGGTGAAGCTGGGGAGAGGGGGCGGGGCATGGCACAGCCTGGCTCCACCCCTCCCTGGCTTTGGCACTTCCAGCAGCTGCTCCCAGCAGGCCACCAACCCCCAGCCGTTCTTTACTGTGTTAGTGTCATTTTGTGTCATTTTGGTTGGTGGTGTGCCCCCGGATTTTTTTAATGTTAAAAGTGTGCCGTGGCTCAAAAAAGGTTGGGAAACACTGAAGTAGACAGCGGGTGGGGAGGGGGGGGGGGTGGTTGTAATTTTGTGCCTTTATCGAGGTAGGTTTCTTAGGGTTTTTATACTTCAACACACTAGATCCCCCCCCCCCCTTGGAGGTTCCAATTTCCCACGGCACACCTGATGATAGCTCACGGCACACTAGTGTGCCCCGGCACACTGGTTGAGAAACACTGTATTAGGGTCAGTCCAGTTTCCAGTGTTGTTACTCAAGTCAAAATTTGGGGGTCCGGCTGGACGCCCAGCTGTCTATGGAGGAGCAGATTGCCTGCGCCTGCAAGACAGCCTTCTTCCATCTGCGTCTGGCAAACGTCTGGCTCCTTACCTCTCCCGCTGCGACCTGGCCACGGTGATCCAAGCCACGGTCATCTCGAGGCTCGATTACTGTAATGCGCTGTACATTGGCCTACCCTTGTCGGCGATCCGGAAACTTAAGCTGGTGCAGAACACTGCAGCCCGCCTGCTCTCAGGAGCCTTAAGATCTGATCACGTGACTCCACTCTTGCGCGAGCTGCACTGGCTTCCAATTGAATTCCGGGTCGTTTTCAAGGTGTTAGTTTTAACTTTCAAGGCCTTATATGGTTTGGGGCCAGTGTACCTGAGGGAGCGGCTTACTCCTTATGTGCCCAGGAGATCACTGCGCTTAGAGGGGCTCAACTTATTGGATGTGCCCAGTGTCAGGGTCTGTAGACTGGACACCACCCGTCGGAGGGCGTTCACTGTAGTGGCACCAATTTTGTGGAACAGCCTTCCTGAAGAGACACGGGCCACTCGAGCCCTTCTGCCGTTCCGCAGGGCAGTAAAAACGTGGTTGTTCAGAAAGGCATTCGGCCCATAGCTGACTGCTGTCCACCGCACCCGTTATCCTGCTGCTAGCCTGCCACTGAACTGCAGCTTGGTCTGCAATTTGTTTAGTCGGGGGATTGGAATTGTTTTAATGTATTTTAATGTATTTTAATGCTTTTATGTGTTTTATGTTTATTTTGCCATTCCTGTGAACCGCTCTGGGCTCCAGAGAGAGCGGTATATCAAGTCGAACTTAATAAATAAATAAATAAATAAATAAATAAAGTATCTTAACTTGGGGATAGTGACTGTGTGTGGTGGGAACGTCATATAGCAGCATCTGTGGACCTCCCACCAGAGAACAAATATGTAGGATCTCTCCCTAGACCCATACGTGGGCCGGCCTTGCCTAGACTGATCCCCAACCCTCCCACACACACACACTTCTAGGCAGAGGCTGCAGCACCATCTGTTTATATATTTTATTATTTTATTTTCCTAGACTCCTTTTTGTAAAACAACTTAAATGTCATCCTCCTACAATTACCCGTGGAAGAAAGAAATGAATAGGAACATTCCCACAGGGGTCCCTGTCTTAAATGAAGCTTTTGTTGTTATAAATTGTTACTCAAAAGCGGTACAAGCCTTCGGCACGGTTTGCATGTTGCTGGCAACCCGAGGCATGGGGCTTTGAATGCAGAGGGCTCCGCTGGAGTCTGCCAAGGCAGTTTTCCTTCTGGAGGTGTGAATTCTCCAGGCGGTGTTGAAAAGCGCCCTCTCCCAGCCTCCATGCTCTGCTTCTGGGAAAAAGGAAACTAAAGCAAGGTGGTAACCCTGTGTTTAGCTGGCGGTGCTCAAGAGGTGAATGCACAAATTTCCCCTTATACATGCAGGGGGGCAATGGTTCTCATCATGATACAGACATGGCTTTTAAAAAAAACTAAATTATCTGTTCATTTAGGACAGTGTTTCCCAACATTTTTTTTTAAGCCGAGGCACACTTTTAACATTTAAAAAATCCTGGGGCACACCACCAACCAAAATGACACAAACTGACACTCTAACACAGTAATACATATAGTTAATATGCTTTTAAATGTATTTATACACTCAGTGTGAAACCTGGGCCTGTTTCGATGAACACAACATAGACATCCTGGCAGGAATGGCAGAAAGACACAAACACACACACAAACAAAACATACTAATCCTAACCCAAAATGACACAAAATGACACTCTAACACAGCAATACATATAGTTAATATGCTTTTAAATGTATTTATACACTCAGTGTGAAACCTGGGCCTGTTTCGATGAACACAACATAGACATCCTGGCAGGAATGGCAGAAAGACACACACACACACAAAACATACTAATACTAACCCAAACTGACACTCTAACACAGTAATACATATAGTTAATATGCTTTTAAATGTATTTATACACTCAGTGTGAAACCTGGGCCTGTTTCGATGAACACAACATAGACATCCTGGCAGGAATGGCAGAAAGACACAAACACACACACAAACAAAACATAATAATCCTAACCCAAAATGACACAAAATGACACTCTAACACAGTAATACATATAGTTAATATGCTTTTAAATGTATTTATACACTCAGTGTGAAACCTGGGCCTGTTTCGATGAACACAACATAGACATCCTGGCAGGAATGGCAGAAAGACACACACACACACAAAACATACTAATACTAACCCAAAATGACACAAACTGACACTCTAACACAGTAATACATATAGTTAATATGCTTTTAAATGTATTTATACACTCAGTGTGAAACCTGGGCCTGTTTCGATGAACACAACATAGACATCCTGGCAGGAATGGCAGAAAGACACACACACACACAAAACATACTAATACTAATCCAAAATGACACAAACTGACACTCTAACACAGTAATACATATAGTTAATATGTTTTTAAATGTATTTATACACTCAGTGTGAAACCTGGGCCTGTTTCGATGAACACAACATAGATATCCTGGCAGGAATGGCAGAAAGACACACACACACACAAACAAAACATACTAATACTAACCCAAAATGACACAAACTGACACTCTAACACAGTAATACATATAGTTAATATGCTTTTAAATGTATTTATACACTCAGTGTGAAACCTGGGCCTGTTTCGATGAACACAACATAGACATCCTGGCAGGAATGGCAGAAAGACACACACACACACAAAACATACTAATACTAATCCAAAATGACACAAACTGACACTCTAACACAGTAATACATATAGTTAATATGTTTTTAAATGTATTTATACACTCAGTGTGAAACCTGGGCCTGTTTCGATGAACACAACATAGACATCCTGGCAGGAATGGCAGAAAGACACACACACACAAAAAACATACTAATACTAACCCAAAATGACACAAACTGACACTCTAACACAGTAATACATATAGTTAATATGTTTTTAAATGTATTTATACACTCAGTGTGAAACCTGGGCCTGTTTCGATGAACACAACATAGACATCCTGGCAGGAATGGCAGAAAGACACACACACACACACAAAACATACTAATACTAACCCAAAATGACACAAACTGACACTCTAACACAGTAATACATATAGTTAATATGCTTTTAAATGTATTTATACACTCAGTGTGAAACCTGGGCCTGTTTCGATGAACACAACATAGACATCCTGGCAGGAATGGCAGAAAGACACACACACACACAAACAAAACATACTAATACTAACCCAAAATGACACAAAATGACACTCTAACACAGTAATACATATAGTTAATATGCTTTTAAATGTATTTATACACTCAGTGTGAAACCTGGGCCTGTTTCGATGAACACAACATAGACAACCTGGCAGGAATGGCAGAAAGACACAAACTTCCCACACAGAACTCCCGTAACCAAGAGAAAATACTATAAGAGTTTGGTGGGCATTGACCTTGGGTTTTGGAGTCGTAGTTCACCTATATCCAGAGAGCACTGTGGACTCAAACAATGTTGGATCTGGACCAAACTTGGCATGAATATTTTTTTTTCCGGTTTAAAATATTTTATTGATTTCAAAAGAATTATTTAAAAAAACATAGAATAAACCAAATACAGTCACAACAAACACCCCCTTCACCCTGACACAAAGATACTAACACACTAAAAAAAAAGAAAAGTTACATATATGTACTTACTGTCCTTCCCCCTTATTTCATCTAGCAATGGTTATTCTATTATCTGCAAGACATCCCGACCCCATTTGGTCTGAGACTTGATTCTTATAATACAGTTTTATGTTACAGTCCAATCTAGTTCCTTCTTCTTGAAATGATTGATAATCATATTCCAGTCCGTGTTCTTTGGATTTATATATTGTTTTAACATCTGGGTCAACCCATCCATGTTCATAATGTCTATTATCTTTAGTCTCCACTCCTCGATCTCAGGAATGTTATCTTCCTTCCATCTTTTGGCAAGGACTAATCTGGCCGCAGAGATACAATAGACCAGGGGTGCTCAGAATGGTGATCGGGATCACCAGGGTGATCTTCAGGCCTCATCCTGGTGATCTCCAGGCCCCTGACCAGGTTTTTTGCTGTTGGTCCTCTTCACGCGCCCCTGCACGCTGCAAAGAAGTCCTCCGTCGTTGCTCCTCCCTGCTCGCGCGCTGCCTCCAAAAGCTGCAGAGTCCAAGAGGCAGAATGGGCCCCCTCTTTTGGATTCCTCCTCCTCCCTCCGTCCTTCTCCAGCCACTCAGAGTCGTAGGAGACCAAAGGGTGCGGGCGTGGATAACACGATGCATGGCTTGCACCGCGCGCATGCGCAGAAACGCCCATTCTGCCCCTCTGACTTCTTGTGAGCTATTGGAGGCGGCACGCATGCTGGCGGCGTGGAAATAGGAGCACCAACGGAGGAGGAGGAGAAGGACGCTTTGGGGTCATTTCCTTACCGCATCTCAAAGGTTGGTCTTTTTACTTTCGGGTGGGTGCTTGATTGTTCTGTGGCATGTCTCTTTGTTTATTTTTAATGTTTAAAAATGGCCTTTTAGCTCCAAAGCCTCTCTGCTTGCCTTGTTCCTTGAGAAATATATGTTGGGGAATATGGAAATGTGGGAGAAATGGGGTGGTTGGATGTATGTTTGCATGCCCCTTTGTTTACCTTGCTGAGTATTAAATGGCCTTGCAGTTCAACAGCCTCTCTTCTTACTTTCTGGCTGATAATATGTGTGGTAATATGGCAGTGTGGGAGAAATGGGGTGGTTGGATGTATTTTTGCATGCCCCTTTGTTTACCTTGCTGAGTATTAAATGGCCTTGCAGTTCAAAAGCCTCTCTTCTTACTTTCTGGCTGATATGTGTGGTAATATGGCAGTGTGGGAGAAATGGGGTGGTTGGATGTATTTTTGCATGCCCCTTTGTTTACCTTGCTGAGTATTAAATGGCCTTGCAGTTCAAAAGCCTCTCTTCTTACTTTCTGGCTGATATGTGTGGTAATATGGCAGTGTGGGAGAAATGGGGTGGTTGGATGTATTTTTGCATGCCCCTTTGTTTACCTTGCTGAGTATTAAATGGCCTTGCAGTTCAAAAGCATCTATTCTTACTTTCTGGCTGATAATATGTGTGGTAATATGGCAGTGTGGGAGAAATGGGGTGGTTGGATGTATTTTTGCATGCCCCTTTGTTTACCTTGCTGAGTATTAAATGGCCTTGCAGTTCAAAAGCCTCTCTTCTTACTTTCTGGCTGATATGTGTGGTAATATGGCAGCGTGGGAGAAATGGGGTGGTTGGATGTATTTTATGCTCTGTTTTATATTGTTGTTATTAAATTGAAATGTTGATGTTTTATAACTTCATTTTATGTAAACTGCCCCGAGCCTGCTGGAAGGAGCGGTACATAAAAATGAATAATAAATATAAATAAATAAATAAGAAAATAGTTATACGTTTTACATTTCTGGGTAGGTGATCTTTGGGACTTGGTTTTTTAATCAGTAGCTCCCATGCTGAAAACGTGTAAGCACCCCTGCAATAGACAAATAGCTTCTCAATATTATCCTCCACCTTGAAATCAAGTAATCCCAACATCAAGCATTCGGGTTTTAATTGAACTTTGATTTCCAAGACCTCTTGAATTTCTTTATGAACAGATCTCCAAAATTTCTTTATTTTTTCACAATGTGAATAAAATATCCTATTTCTTCCTGACATTTGCAGCATTTGTTGCTATAATTTTTGTTAAATTTGGCGATTTTTTTTTTCTGTTGTGACGTACCACCTGTGGAAAATCTTCAGGCTGGCAGAGATCATATGAATGCGTATATTTCATATGTTTATTCAAGAACCTTTCCCACATTTTGAATGGAATTTGACGGCCTACGTCTTGGGCCCATTTGACCATGCAGTTTTTTATCGCTTCCTCTTCCGTCTGCCCTTCTAGCAGTTTATCATATAATAGAGATATTTTCCCTTTAGTTTTTTCTGCTAATTCCTGCCGGCACACTTTTAACATTTAAAAAATCCTGGGGCACACCACCAACCAAAATGACACAAACTGACACTCTAACACAGTAATACATAGAGTTAATATGTTTTTAAATGTATTTATACACTCAGTGTGAAACCTGGGCCTGTTTCGATGAACACAACATAGACGTCCTGGCAGGAATGGCAGAAAGACACAAACTTCCCACACAGAACTCCCACAACCAAGAGAAAATACTATAAGAGTTTGATGGGCATTGACCTTGAGTTTTGGAGTCGTAGTTCACCTATATCCAGAGAGCACTCTGTACTCAAACAAAGTTGGATCAGGACCAAACTTGGCATGAATACTCAATATGCCCAAATGTCAACACCGATGGAGTTTGGGGAAAATAGACCTTGACATTTGGGAGTTACAGTTTCTGGGATTTATAGTTAACACACAATCAAAGAGCATCCTGAACTCTTGCAACAAGGGAATTGAACCAAACTTGGCATATTGAACTCTCATTACCAACGGAAAGTACTGAAAGGGTTTGCTTGGGAATTGATCTTGAGTTTTGGATAGTTCACCTATATCCAGAGAGCACTGTCGACTGAAACAATGTTGGATCAGGACCAAACTTGGCACAAATACTCAATATGCCCAAATGTCAACACAGATGGAGTTTGGGGAAAATAGACCTTGACATTTGGGAGTTACAGTTTCTGGGATTTATAGTTAACACACAATCAAAGAGCATCCTGAACTCTTGCAACAATGGAATTGAACCAAACTTGGCATAAATACTCAATATGCCCAAATGTCAAAACCGATGGAGTTTGGGGAAAATAGACCTTGACATTTGGGAGTTACAGTTTCTGGGATTTATAGTTAACACACAATCAAAGAGCATCCTGAACTCTTGCAACAATGGAATTGAACCAAACTTGGCATATTGAACTCTCATTACCAACGGAAAGTACTGAAAGGGTTTGCTTGGGAATTGACCTTGAGTTTGGAAGTTGTAGTTCACCAACACCCAGAGAGCCCTGTGGACTGAAATAATGATGGGCGGGCCTCTTCCTCACGGGGAGGGGGACACTCCACCGCTCTCCGACCCTCCCTCCGCTCACCTCAGCCTCTCTGCCAGCCTTTCCTCCTCCTCAAATGGCGACCGCTAGGAAGGGGGTGGGGTCGAGTGACATCACCCTTCTCTCCTCCCTCCCTCGATTGGAGGCTGGCTGACTGGCGCATGCAGAGGGGAAACGGCAGAAGGAGGTGGCACCCCGTTCCCTTCTTCTTCACCGCCCGTCCCTTCCTCCTCCTCCTCCTCCTCCCCCCGCAAGCAGCAGCAGCAGGAGTTCGGCAGGAGGGGGAAGAAAGGGTATACTGGAGATTTTCCCACAGCACACCTGATGATCTCTCACGGCACACTGGTTGGGAAACACTGAGCTAGATGTATCCTTGGTTAATTTTGCTTGTTTATAACTTATATCTTGGAGCCACCGGTGGCGCAGTGGGTTAAACCAATGATGACTGAAAGGTCGCCAGTTCAAACCTGGGGAGTGGGTTGAGTTCCCACTGTTAGCCCCAGCTCCTGCCAACCTAGCAGTTTGAAAACATGCAAATGTGAGTAGGGTTTGCCTTGCCCTGATGTAGTTGGCGAGTTTAGAAAGGTGAGTGTGTTTGAGTGTTTGACGGCATTAGCACAAGTTTCAGAGTAATTTCGCACACAACGATGCTAAACAATTAGGGGCAAAGGTTAGGGTCGAGGTCCTTGTTCCTGTGATATGGAGATAATTGGGTCCTGAGTGGTAATGGCAATCTGACAGCTGGCTTCTAATGCAGCGCACAAGAGAAGGGGGGGGGGGGGGAAATGACAGACTGACACATCCTGCCAACGCCATGGCATGACACTTCCTGGGCATACAAATGATCACCAACCTTCTGCTGACATTTGAAAGACTTAATTGGAGATAATGTCCAGCAGCTGCGGGGGAGAGACCGGACAAAGGCAGAAGCCTTCAATCCATGCTTTTGCTCTCCTCTCCCGTCATTTTTGACATAATCAAGGATAGACAAGGCTGAGACACCCGAGCCATTATTTTCCATCATTAACATTTGTGAACAGGACAGATCCGATCCTTGGATAAGGTGAGGAGACTATTTATGGACGCAAATGAAGTGGAAATCCTGGCCATTCCACCGAAATGGAGACCGGTGAAGTGCCGAATCCAATCCAGATTTAAAGAAGGCATCCAAGGGGACGAATCCCTTTTTCTCACCTTGGAGAGCTCCTTCATAGTTTCAGCTCAAACTATTAGGCATGGTTTCGAACCCAAAAATGGCGATTCTAAAATCAAATGGGGGGATATTTTTTGATTAGTAAAAGAAAGACTTGCAAAAAATATTCCAAAAATTTCTAAAATGTAACTTAACTACTAACGAATTTCGTTAGTAGTTCCTATGCCAGAGCATGCGCATTCCAGATGGTTTTGGCCTACAACTCCCAGAAATCCTAACAGCTGGTAAATTGGCTGGGATTTCTGGGAGTTGTAGGCCAAAACTTGAATAAATCACACTGAATTCTAGATGGGACTCTCCAAATAGGAAGGAGGGAGGGAAGGAGGGAGTGAGGGAGGGGGTATTCTATTCTTGGAAGCAGCAAAAGGAGGAGCCCCCTCGCTCCTCGCTGCCTCTCTCATCCTGAGGGAGCGATCCTGAGGGAGGAAGAGGCCTGAGGCTGTGAGGAATGGGGGAGTTGAAGTCCCAAGGAGGGCTTTGGCCCAGGCTGAGAGGAAAAGGAAGAGGCCTGAGGCTGAAGAGTGAGGAATGGTGGGAGTTGAAGTCCAAAACGCCTACCTGGAGGGCTGAAGTTGGCCCCCTGCGATGGGGCAAGGCAGAGCAATGGGGAAGAGAAGGGAGGGGGAGAAGCATCTGAGAGAGCGCAGGAAGAGAGAGGAGGAGAAGTGTGTGTGTGTGTGTGTGTGTGAGAAGTTGGCCCCTGCGATGGGGCAAGGCAGAGCAACGGGGAAGAGAAGGGGGAGAGAAGCCAGCAGGAAAGAGGAGGACTACACTTTCCAGAATGCCTAGCAGCAGCGTCACTTCCAGTTCCCCATAGAAATGCGGGAAAAAGAAGAAGATGAATGAAGGCGGGAAGGAAATGAGGGGGAGAAGACAAGGAGAAGTGAGTAGTACAAAAATTAAGAGTTTATTACGATCATAACGCAAATTGTTGGCCTCAAGGACCGTAAAAGAAAGTCTACTTCCTGGTTAGCTGCTGTGATGCGTATAAACTAGAAAGTCCCATTACATACGAATCACTTCCGATTTCTTTTGATTTTCATAACTTTTTTCTCATGCCTACTATCTATCTATCTATCGATATGTATATAATAAAAGTCAGTGTTTGCGGGCGGTGGTGCGGAGGGAGGAATATGTGCCAGCGTTTCGATTGGTTGCCACTGTGGGATTATTTGCATAAGGGACACTGATTGGCCAGCCTCAGAACTCCAACATTCTATGGCCCCAGACAGAGGGGATTGGTTGCCACCGAAATGGTATTTGCATAAAGGACTCTGATTGGCCGTCTACTTTCTAACATTCTAAGAGGTGACGCAGAGGGAAAAGTAAAGGCCTCAGGCAGTCAGTCACTGCGGCCCACAGCAATAAAGGATGAGGAACAAACTTGGCACACAGGGGCCCAATGGCCCACTTCACAACCTGGCGTGGTTTAGGGCAGGATGGGCCATGAACGATGGGATTTGCAGTACCTTCACCTGATTAACTTCTTAAACAACACTGTAGCCCCTATAAATCACAGACCAGGCCCAAAATTGACAGCCAAGGCTTCCTTAACTTGATTTTCCTGACTAGGCCTCAGGTCATGGGATATTGTTTAGGGCCTGAATTGACAGTAAGGCTTCCTCAACTTGATTTTCCTGACAAAGGCCCCCAACAATGACAGAACAAGACCAAACTTGCCACACAGATTCCCCAAGATGCAGAGTAGTTTGACGTGTTCATTCTCTGTAACTTTTTCCGGCTTGTGATCCCACCAGTTCTTTGTCTCAGGGAGATGGTATTTGTGGTACAAGTTCCAATGAATCATCAGAGCTCCACCTCCACACATGCTGGAAACCCCGTCTCCTTGCCGGCTGGTAACCCTGCCTCTGCGCATAGTCCAAGTTTGGTTTGGGGGGTACCAAATTAATTTTCACCTACCATTTAAAGCAATGATTCCCAAACTTTTTTGGCCTACCACCCCCTTTCCAGAAAAAAAAAATTACTCACCGCCCCCTCCCTAGAAATTAATTTTTAATTTTCAATAGCAATTAAACTGAAAGATATATGTATTAATATTGCTACCTTTTTTTGGTAAAATATCATAAAGAAAGTTGTAAATTAGAAACATTGAAGTTTGAAATTATGAAACTATTTATTGAACTTAGAATAGAAAGGTAATACAAAAAAAAGTTAAATCATTCGAAATCATCTTAATGAGAAGGATGAACCTGGCACGCTGCTACCAATCTAGTCATCCTCGGCTCTATTTTCGTCCGCAGTCATCTCAAATCATCGCGATTGACTATTATGCAATCGGTTTCTTTTTTTTGTTAATAAATGGGTTACCGCACTGAATCCACGTTCCACTAAATATGTTGAAGGACATTATTAATATTGTTATAAGACTCAACCAGTTGGAAGGGAACCCCAAAGGTATTATTATTATTATCCCTTGCTTGCCGAGAGGAGGAGGAGGGAGCGGGAGGAGGGAAGAAGAGAGAGACACACACGCAGAGATGGATGGTAGCCCGTCACCTAGGGTTGCCATTTTTTGATATAAGAAATAAGGGACATTTACGGGATTTTTCACAAAAATACGGGACACTTCATTAAAAACTTGAAACTCAAACATTAGGTAGAAATAGTTTTATTAACAGAATAAGATAATGATTGAAACTCACAAAAGAAACTGACTTACACCCTCTTAACAGTGCGTGGTATGTTTCTGCATGCTTTGTCATGCAGAAAAAACATTATTAGAACTACCTTATTTTCTCCATCTGCATTTAGTACTTGGCTTTGCTGACTTTAAAACTGCACTGTCTAAACATTAAAATAAAATAAATTTTATAAGACAGTACATCTTCATGATTATTATGTCAATAGTTCATGGTATAGTAGATAGATAGATAGATATTTATTTACGGTCAAGGACCAACGTCACATTGTACAGAAAATAAAACAATATAAATGTTAAAACTCAGTTCAACTCTACAGTTTAACACCAACAGTATCTAGCCTATTGTGTTTCCGCGTTCAATTTAATATGCTGGTTCCTCGTAGCTAGAACGGCCATGAGATATTTGGCCACCAGGTTGGTTGTCTCCTTGTGTTTGTCGTCGAGCAGCCAGTATAGGTAGAATTCCTCAGATCTGCCAGGTAAGCGGGACAGTATTGGCGAGATTAAGGAGAGGCGGGCATCCACATACAGAGGGCAGTAAAAGAACACATGCTCTATAGATTCAACCGCCCCTGCGACGCAGGGGCATATACGTTCATGATAGGGTGTTTTTGTGTACCTGCCCAGTAGCACAGCTGTTGGCAGAGCATTAACTCGGGCCAGAGTGAACACTTTCCTGTGTTTCGGGTTTGTTAGATTTGTTAAATAATTTTGTGTAGCAAAGGGTACATTAGTACTGCATTTAAATAGTGGCTGGTATCTGGCACAGGCTAGGTGTTTTTGGTAATCTATATCCATTGTTCTGCGCCTTACTGCTACTCTTGCACTCGTATATCCCAGGAGGTCTAGTTCTTCTTCCTGTAACCCTGATAGTTTGAGGTTTCTGAGAATCGTGTTTTTCCATGTGGACCTAAAAGAGTCTGTCAGGGTTAAAGGAGCCAGTCCTTTGGGTAAGTGTTTTAACTTTTAGCCAGAAGTTTAGTGTAAGAGTCTGGACTCGTGCCTCCATGGAAGGTAAGCCCGCTTCTAGGCGTAGGGTGTTATTCGGGACGCAGCATGGAGTTGCTAGGATACTTCTCAGGAATTTGGTTTGGACTTTTTCGAAAGTGTCCAATTTTTTTTGAAGGCACATACCTGTGCGCCGTACAGAAGTTGGGCAATTATTTTCGCTGCAAACACTTTTGTGACAGCTGGGATATATTGGCCTCCCTTGGTGAAATAAAAATTCTTAATGGCTCTGCAAGCTCTTTGCACGTTGTCTGTTGCAGATTTTATCTGTTCGTTCCACCGACCCGAGGAATGGAACGTGATCCCCAAGTATTTGTATTTGTCTACTTGTTCGATGGGTAATCCATTGATAGTCCATTTTGGTCTGATTTTTCGTCTGGTAAAAATCATTATTTTGGTTTTACTGTAGTTTATAGTTAGGGAGTCTTTATCACAGTATCTTTGGAGTTCTAGTAAAAGCCTTTTTAGACCAATTTGTGAGTACGATACTATAGCCGCGTCATCTGCGTATAGCAGCATGGAGATTGGTCTGTAGGCTAGACGGGGGTGGAAATGATCCCCTTCAGGGCTTTTACCATAGAATTTATATATAGATTAAATAAGGTGGGGGCCAGAATACATCCCTGCCTAACGCCTCTGTTGGTAGGAACTATTCCAGAGTAGTGGCCAGTCTGGGAACATCTTACTCTGAGTGAGGTGTTGTGGTATAGCCCTTGTATTAAGATTAAGAGTCTTCTGTCTATTGATGAGCACTCTAGTTTCTTCCATAGTTTGTCTCTCGGGATCAGATCAAACGCAGATTTGAAATCAATGAAAGCTGTGTATAATGCTCCTTTGTCCGGGGCAGAGTATTTTTACATGGTATAGTATAGTATGGGATACACAACATTGTATAGTATTGGGATGCACAGCTAGGCCTATTTTAAGAGTAACTCTCAACATTCCCCTTGGGTAACGGTTAATTAGTCTACTGTACTTTGAAAAGTCCTGTATCGCCTCTTCCTTCCAACAGGGACGCAGGCTGCCCTGCGAGTTGGAATCCCTGGGCAAGCATTGCCATGGAAACTGCAGCGTGCAGCTTCCTCTGGTCAACCCCACCCAGTCCTGTCCTGCTAGTCAAAAATAAGGGACAGGGCATGAAAATAAGGGACACAAATTTTTGGGCCAAAATAAGGGACGTCCCTTAGAATAAGGGACATATGGGAACCCTACTGTCACCTGGCTCGCGCCACTGCCCCCACTGGGCTCAGCACTGGCCTCGCGCCCCCTAGATCTGCCCCCAACCTTTTTTGAGCCCACACTTTTTACATTTGGTCCTTCACCACCCCAAAATGACAAATTCTAACACAGTAATACATATAGTTAATATGTTTTTGAAATGTATTTATACACTCAGTGTGAAACCTGGGCTGTTTCCCAACATAGACATCCTGGCAGTGTTTGGCAGAAAGACACACACACACAAAAACATTTACTGACCCAAAATGACAGCTGACACTTTAATACATTAGTTAATATGCAAATGTCATTCAGTGTGAAACCTGGGGTTTCATGAACACAACATAGACATCCTGGCAGGAATGGCAGAAAGACAAAATGACACAAAAATGACACTCTAACACAGTTCTACATATAGTTAATATGTTTTTAAATGTATTTATACACTCAGTGTGAAACCTGAGCCTGTTTCGATGAACACAACATAGATATCCTGGCAGGAATGGCAGAAAGACACAAACTTCCCACACAGAACTCCCATAACCAAGAGAAAATGCTGTAAGAGTTTGGTGGGCATTGACCTTGAGTTTTGGAGTTGTAGGTCACCTATATCCAGAGAGCACTGTGGACTCAAACAATGTTGGATCAGGACCAAACTTGGCATGAATACTCAATATGCCCAAATGTGAACACAGATGGAGTTTGGGAAAAATAGGCCTTGACATTTGAGAGTTGTAGTTGCTGGGATTTATAGTTCCCCTACAATCAAAGAGCATTCTGAACCCCACCAATGATAGAACTGGGCCAAACTTCCCACACAAAACCCGCAGGAGGCAAGAGGAGGTTCCCAATGCATAGAGGGAGACACCAAGTAGACAACGGGTGGGGAGGGGGGTGTTTGTAATTTTGTGCCTTTATCGAGGTAGGTTTTATTAGGGTTTTTATACTTCAACACACTAGACTCCCCCCCCCCCCCTCGGAGGTTCCAATTTCCCACGGCACACCTGATGATCGCTCACGGCACACTAGTATGCCCCGGCACACTGGTTGGGAAACACTGCCCTAGATTGCCCCACCGCCCAACAGGGGGTGGTAACGCCCACTTTGGGAACCACTGATTTAAATTTACCTTGGGCCGCCTCTGCCTGGGAGCAAATGAATTCACATCCAGGCAAATGCTCATCATACTTTGCAGGTCATCCTAAGGCTCTGTGGAGTAACAAACAAACTACGCATTTCCCATCCAAGTGGAAAAGAAAAGGCACAGAACACGGAGAGGCATGTGTAATGTTTTCTCATCCCATGGGGTGCGCTTGTGAGAAAATCCTCTCTTCTGTTCTCTGTGAAATTGTCCAAGCTAAGAAGAGTCGCGTGGTCAGGGTCAAGTTCCCTACACTCGAAAGCCTTGTCACACAAGTTGAATCTAACAATTGCTCCAAAAGCATCTCTTTGGAGCAACTAAACACGGGAAGGAGCTTGTACAGCCCCGAGGCTCTGCATTGAAACAGTTGGTGACACAGCGTCACGTCGGAGAATGTGGTCGGGTCCAGAAAGGACATGCAAGATGGGGAAGATACAATTGGAGGAAAATATGACAAGGGGCTTGGCCGACTTACCGGCCGAGCTGGTTGCGGGGCAGGATTGCCCTCACGCCATCTTGGTGTTGGAGAAGGGGCTTCCTCTCCCCAGAAGCCCCTGGGGTGGCGGGAAGGTTTTCCGCCACCAAAGCCGGCCAGCCAATGATGAGGCTGGCTCTGCCCCGCCCCCTCCTCTTCCGCCCGGAAGCTTATTTGAGGCTGCCCGGGACTGCCCAGGCTACACGCACGGGCCAATCGGATTTTTCCTCCCACCCTCGCTACTTTTGCATTGCTTGTTGGTGTCCTTTTTGCCTTTTACTTACTTCAGGGCTGTCCAACTGGCGGCCCCGGGGCCGGATCCGGCCCCGTAGCCTGTTGGACACGGCCCCACCTATGCCCTCAGCCGCCATTTTTAATTTTTTTAAAAAAATCAATTTTTTAATTAAAAATGGCGGCCGGGGAGGGGGCGGCGGGGCAGGGAGGAGGAAGAGAGCGAGCTCCGCCTCCTTTTCGGCACCCCCCTCCCTACCTAGGGCGGGGGAGCCGCCGAAAAAGGGCAGAAGGCGGCGCCAAGAGCAGCGCGTCACAGGCTTGGCGTGACGCGCTGCGGTTGGCGCCGCCTACTCCTCCTTTTTCGGGCTCCCCGGCCCTAGGAAGAGGCGCGAAAAAGGAGGAGTAAGCGGTGCCAAGGGCAGCGCGATCACGCCAGGCCTGTGACGCTGCCCCTTGGCACCGCCTACCCTCCTTTGGTGGCTCCCCGGCCTAGGAAGGGAGGGGCGCGAAAAGGAGGAGTAGGCGGTGCCAAGGGGCAGCGTCACGCCAGGTCTGTGACGCTGCTCTTGGCGCCGCCTACTCCTCCTTTTGGCGGCTTTAGGAGGGGCGGGCCTGTGCTGGGGGTGGGGTCTGGGGGCGGGGCCTGGGGGCGGGGCCAAGCGGCCCCGCAGGTCATCAGTGACCTCTTATCCGGCCCTGGACCCGCCAGAAGTTGGACAGCACTGACTTACTTCATTGTTGCACTGTTCATGGTTATGCGTTATTATGCTCTTTGTCACAACTCCGTGTTTGGCGTGTGGCATGTCCCCTGGATCAGGCTGGCTTATTGCCCCCTTGGTTGTAAGGGGGGGGGATAATGCCCAGGCCCCCTGGGGTCAGTCCTGGATTAACACCTTTTGGCACCCTTGGCCACACTTTGGGATTACGACCCCTCTACTACTGGCACTGAAAGTTGTTGTTTGGGATCCAGGAAGGGAGGATGGGGCCCAAGCCGTGCCTGCCTTCCTTCCTCGCCCGGGGGCTTGGGGGCCGTGGCGGGGTGGCCATCTGCCGGGGCTGATTAGGATCCCTGCGCCCCAGGGAGGGAGAGTAGTGGGGAGAGGCCTGGGGGGACCTTCCTTCCTTCCTTCCTTCCTTCCTTCCTCAGTACCACCTCCCAACAAAGAAGTCCCCCAGATAGCAACCAGCTAAGCTTTGCAGCTGCAAGGCTATTATATGCTAATCAATGTGCTCAATTGCAGCATTAAAAAAAAGAACAACACTCAAAAATGGGAAATCCAGACAAGAAACAATCAGGGCCAGCTAATCACCTCCCAACAGAGCATTTTCCCAGGCAGAAACCAGCTAGACTTTGTAGCGGCAAGGCTAATAAATGCTAATCAAGGTGCTCGATTGCAGCATTAAAAAAAGAACAACACTCAAAAACAGGGAAATCCAGACAAGAAACGATCAGGGCCAGCTAATCACCTCCCAACAGAGCATTTCCCCAGGCAGCAACCAGCTAGACTTTGTAGCGGCAAGGCTAATAAATGCTAATCAAGGTGCTCGATTGCAGCATTAAAAAAAGAACAACACTCAAAAACAGGGAAATCCAGACAAGAAACAATCAGGGCCAGCTAATCACCTCCCAACAGAGCATTTTCCCAGGCAGCAACCAGCTAGGCTTTGCACTTGCAAGGCCATTAAATGCTAATCAAGGTGCTCAATTGCAGCATTAAATAAAGAACAACACTCAAAAATGGGAAATCCAGACAAGAAACAATCAGGGCCAACAAAGGATTCCCCCGGGCAGCAACCAGCTAGGCTTTGCAGCGGTAAGGCCATTAAATACTAATCAAGGTGCTCAGTTGCAGCATTATAGAAAGAACAACACCCAAAAGGTGACTTTTTGGGGGGTCCGGATCTGCGCCCCCCCCCCTCGGCTGCACCCCTAGGCCGGGCCTGCCTGGGGTGCCGAGTTTTCATGGACAGGCATTGGGCCGCTCGCACCCCAGGCTTGCAAACGCCTTTGGACATTCGTAGGGGCTTTTCGACCCTGATCCAGGACCCATGCGTGGCCGCCAACCCTTTGTTCCTGTTTTCAATAAATTGAGTTGTGACCATTTTCATCCAACCACTTGTGTCCGTGTCATTCCTTGGCGCGAGGCGTGTCACCCTTGCACACGCAATCACCAGGACTAATTTCAATGGGAGTGTCAAGTTGGCATGACAAGGTTCATCTCGTCTTTTCCTCCTTTTCGTTCAGCTGAGGGTCAATTTCCCCTCCCAAACCCCACAGCAAACCCAAATGTATTTTAAAGAGTGTTGTGTTTTATCTCTCTGCTTTAACCATACTGTACCCCGCCTCGAGCCACAAGAAGAGGCGGGTAATAAAATTGTTGTTATTGTTGTTATCATCACCATCATGATCATTATGATCCAAAACGCTATAGACCAGGGGTGGGCAACCTACAGCCCGCGGGGCGGATGCGGCCCGGCAGCCGGTTCTGTCTGGCCCGGGGAAAAGGGCGTCAGGGGCGGGGCCAAGAGGAAAGGGTGCCGCTGCCGCCATTCCATCGTGGGCTCTGCGTCGGCAGAGGACCGGCGGCTTTGGAGTGCCTGTATCCCTGCTTGCCTGCCACTCACCCGTCGAGGGGGCTCCGGAGCTCAAAGGAAGGCAGGGACTCCAAACGTGGTCAGCATCCCCTCAGGAGCTTGACCGCTTCACCGCCCGAGGGCTCCATGACCCACTCGGGGTGGGAGGCAGGTCTTCCTGGCCACCTCCCTCCTTCCTTCCTCCCCTCTGCCCTCCTCCCCTTCCGCCCTCTCTCTGCCTCCGCCACGCAGACTAGTGGGTTGCCAGGGCGATAAGTCCCCCATAGGTCGCGGAGTGCTCCCGCTGCAGGCACAGATAGCCTGCTGCTCTCCTCTCGTAAAGAGAGGGCAGAAGGGGAAGAAGGAAGGAAGAAAAGAAGGAAGGAAGGAAGGAAGGAGGCAGCCAGGAAGACCTGCCTCCCGCCCCAAGCGGGTCATGGAGGCCTCGGGCGGCGAAGTGGCCAAGCTCCCGAGGGGCCGCTGACCTTCACGTTTGAAGTCCCTGCCTTCCTTCAAGCTCCCTTCAGAGCCCCCTCGGCGGGTGAGTGGCAGGCAAGCAGAGAGGGCGAGCAAAGAAGGCAGACAGGCAGGCAGGCAATCTCTCTGAGGCAGGCCACACACACGCTGGGTCTGCTTTGCCATCCTCTGGGCTGGGTCCATTGGGCCATTCCATCTTGGGATCCTTCCTCTCTTCAGGATGTCAGCCTCTATCTTGGTTCGCACCTTTTGTCTTTTATTTTATTTTATTTTAGTGGTTTTTATTATTATTTTATAATAATTTTATTTTAATAATATAATAATATAATAAATATTATAATGTAATAATGTTATATTATAATTTCAACATATTATAATGTCTATATCTATATATATAAAGGAAGAGTCGTCATGGAACGACCGTCCCAAACAGAGAAACCTTACAACGCAGAGACACCAAACTTGCCAACATAAATAGGCCTCAGACAAGGTACGTTTGTAGCTAAGAAACTCCCCCCCCCAACCCTAAAAGGCCCCCAAAACAACGAGTAAAAAAAAAACTACATTTCCCAGCATCCTCCGGGGCTGGCAACGACTCTCCCAGCCTCTACATTCTGACAACATGATTGGCTGCCAATAAGGTTTGCATAACTCCTGTACTGGCCAGCCAACATGAACATTCCGACCCATAATAAACTGTCAGAGGAGGATAAGGCAAAGGGCTGAGGCACAAACACAAACACCCAATTCACTTCCCACAGAAAATTTACACCCCTACAAATCACAGACCATGCCCAAAATTGACAGTAAGGCTTCATTAACTTAATTTCCCTGACTAGGCCTCACTTAATGGAATGCTGTTTACGCTCTGAATTGACAGGAAGGCTTCATTAACTTGTTCCTGTTCCCTCAGCTCATGGGACATTGTGTACCTGAATTGACAGGCCTTCATTAACTTGCTGTTCCTGACTAGGCCATCAGCTCATGGGACATTGTGTATGGCCTGAATTTACAGTAACCTACCTTGGCACACAGAGCCCCTATGACCCACGCTACATTCTACTACAGTTTGGAGGAGAGTGGACCATGGATTATGGAACTTGAAGTACCTCCATGGATAATGGGATTTGTACTACTTCAAAACCCATCATTCCCCACAGACCACTGTGGCCCAGAACCAAGACCGATAAAGACCAAACTTGGCACACAATGCCCCCCATGACCCACACTCCATCCGACTGCAGTTCAGAGGAGGACACACCATGGATAATGGGATTTCAAGTACCTCCACTCAATTACAAAGTACCCCATCCACACACGCATCAACCTCTACATCAACACAGCAGACGGAAAGACAAGCTATGCAGAACGCCAGCAACACCACACAACAACAACTCCACAGGACTCCAACATCCCACCCACCAGAACAACCCACAACAACACAGCCATGACCCCAACAACACCATAACTAAGAACAACTCCAACCCTTACATACTCAGACTTCCTCGCATCTCCAAAATAGGGCACAGCAACGCGTGCCGGGTACAGCTAGTATATACTATAATATAATAATTATGATATTAATACCTGGGAAGGAATGCCACTGGAGCATTGCAGCACCTCAAAATGTAATGCTCTGGTTACATCCTGTATAGATTACTGCAGTGTTTCCCAACCAGTGTGCCAGGGCACACTAGTGTGCCGGGACCATCAGGTGGGGGAAATTGGAACCTCCAGGAGGAAGTGTTGGAGGGGGTTCCAAAAACCATCAGAAAACACAGTATTTCTCAGTTGGTCATGAGGGTTCTGTGTGGGAAGTTTGGCCCAGTTCTCTCATTGGTGGGCTTCAGGATGCTCTTTGATTGTTGGCGAACTATAAATCCCAGCAACTACAACTCACACATGTCAAAGGTCTATTTTCCCCCAACTCCACCAATGTTCACATTTGGGCATATTGAGTATTCATGCCAAGTTTGGTCCAGATCTATCATTGTCTGAGTCCACAGTGCTCTCTGGATGTAGGTGAACTACAACTCCAAAACTCAAGGTCAATGCCCATCAAACCTCCCAGTATTTTCTGTTGGTCATGGGAGTTCTGTGTGCCAAGTTTGGTTCAATTCCATCGCCAGTTCAAAATGCTCTTTGATGGTAGGTGTACTATAAATCCCAGCAACTACAAGTCCCAAAGACAAAATCAACCTGCCCCCAACCCCACCAGTATTCAAATTTAGGTATTTGTGGCAAATTTGGTCCATTGAATGAAAATACATCCTGCATGTCAGATATTTACATTACGGTTAATAACAGTAGCAAAATTAGAGTTATGAAGTAGTCAAAAATAATTTATGGTTGGGGGTCACCAAAACATGAGGAACTGTATTAAAGTGTCGCGGTGTAACGAAGGTTGAGAACCACTGCTGTATAGACTACTGCAATGCTCTCTACGTGGGGCTGCCTTTGAAGATTGTTCGGAAGCTCCATATGGTCCAACGGGCGGCAGTCAGGTTGCTAACAGAAGACAGTTCTATCTGTCAGGTTGCCAACAGAAGACAGTTCCGTCTTTTTCTCCTGTGACATCAGGGCCCCTCCACAAGCACCAATGGCTGCTTTGCGGTCAGAGTGACCCTGTGGCGTGAGAAGGGCAGAATATAAATGATGTAAATAATAAATAACATAAATAAATACGTACATTTTAAACTTTGTTTGTGTTTTTAAATACATCATAACAGTACCCTCAACCCACTTCCAACACAAGAAATAAATCATCATTATCATCATTGGGTGTACTATGCGGTCCTTGGATGCTTTTGTGGGGTGGTGGTGCTTTTGCTTCTTTGGGGGGCTTTCTGCATGGTTTGGAGGCCAAATGTACCAGAGAATGCACCCCAAAAGTCTCTTTAAAAATACTTCTTGGTTGTGGGTCTTCGGGGGACACAAAAGAGGGGTTCAAAGGCCTTGCGTAGTCCACGGGATAAAACTTGTCTGCCATGACACCTCTTCTCAGAACTTCTAGCGTCCCTTGGGATCCGGAAGGAAAAGAACAGGGAGACGAGCACGCTGCGGTGATTTCCTTTCCCGCAGAGCTGAAACAAATTGGGATATTGGGAACAAAAATGCAAATCAAATTGGAGCTTTCGTTCCCTTTGATGAATGCTCGGTTTTTCTTTTTGTTCTTCGGCTCCTTTGACAATTTCAAATGGCTAGACGTGCTTTGACAACTCTGGTGGAAACCAAAGGAGACATTGTTGTCTCTCCCGTGTTCCACATCAGTGGAAGGCACCCACCGGGGACATCCTGCATAAACAAGATACATAATCATAAATGTACAAAGTGCTGAGATGTGCCGAAGTCCCACCCACTGTGCCGGAATATCTGGGAACCCCAGATGTTCCAATACACACATCGAGGACTGAAACGTGATTCCTCTATCTGTAGTGCTCATTGATTCACATTGGTGATATAGCCTTCATGATGGAGATCCAAATGATTTCCATGGACATCTTTCACAAGGAGCCAACAGTTATTAATACGCTTGTGCATTTGTATAGAATCACTACCCCAGTGTTTCTCAACCAGTGTGCCGTGAGCGATCATCAGGTGTGCCGTGGGAAATTGGAACCTCCAGGAGGGGAGGGGGGAGAGTCTTGTGTGTTGAAGTATAAAAACCTTAAGAAACCTACCTCGATAAAGGCACAAAATTACAACCACCCCTCTCCCCACCCGTTGTCTACTTGGTCTCTCCCTCTCCATGCATTGGGAAGGCCTGCCTCCCTTTCCCCAAGTAGAGACCTCCTAATGCCTCCCCCCCCCAGGCCTAATGCCAGATGGTTCAGTCCAGCACCGGTCCCACCCCTCCCTCCTCCCCGGTGTGCATGAAACCGCTCTCGGCCTCCCTCTGCCCCCCTGCCTAACGCCACCGCCTTCCTTCCTGCTTGCTACGCCAGCCCACCCGGGCCGCCCCGCTGACCCCCGAGGAGCTGCGCAGGTGGTGAGTGAGGCTTCTGCTCCCCACGACCCCAATTCAAGGCGGGGAGGGGGCAACCTAAGTGAGAGGGAGACTGCTGGTCTTTCGATGCTCCCCCTCCAGAAACTGTAATTCTCAAATGTCAAGGTCTATTTTCCCCAAACTCCATCTGTGTTCACATTTGGGAAATATTGAGTATTTATGCCAAGTTTGGTCTTGATCCAACATAGTTTGAGTCCACAGTGCTCTCTGGATATAGGTGAACTACAACTCCAAAACTCAAGGTCAATGCCCACCAAACTCTTATAGTATTTTCTCTTGGTTATGGGAGTTCTGTGTGGGAAATTTGTGTCTTTCTGCCATTTCTGCCAGGATATCTATGTTGTGTTCATCGAAACAGGCCCAGGCTTCACACTGAGTGTATAAATACACTTAAAAACATATTAACTGTATGCATTACTGTGTTAGAGTGTCATTTTGTGTCATTTTGGTTGGTGGTGTGCCCCAGGATTTTGCAAATGTAAAAAGTGTGCCGCGGCTCAAAAAAGGTTGGGAAACACTGCGCTACCCGTTTCTGTTTGTTTCCTTTGTAAGGCCCCCGTTTTCATTTTTGTGCACCTAATAATAATAATAATAATAATAATAATAATCTTTATTTATAACCCACCTCCATCTCTCCAAAAGGGACTCGGGGCGGCTAACATGAGTCCAAGCGATAACAAACCCCCGCATGAGCTGACTCCACCTGGCTGCCAGATACATCTGAGGTCTCGGCCTGCGGTCCGGGGAGGAGGGGTGGGAATACCTGTGCGCGACGATCTTTTCATTAGAAACATCCCAATGCAAGAGATTACTGGCATTGAATGTCTAGGACTGACATTAGAGATCAAGGAAAGCCTGACTATCCTTTTAGTCTATCGAACTCTTAAGGCACCGTGAGAGAGTTCCACCAAACTGCTCAATCTCATAGCAGACTGGGCCTTGAAATTTCCTAGACTGTGTTAGGACAGGGCTGTCCAACTGGCGGCCCGGGGGACCGTATACGGCCCCCCCCAGCCCCTTCCCTACGGCCCCCTAAGCTTTTTAATAAAAAATAAAAATTGAAAAATACAATAAATGATAAAAATTGAAAAAAAGCCCCACTTCCGGGTTCGGAGCAAGTATCGCGAGAATACGCAATCCACATGGGATTTCCCTGTCAACGCGAGATCACGCCGGCGTTGACAGCGAAATTCCATGTGGATTGCGTATTCTCGCGATACTCTTTGGCTACTCTACTACTGGATCGCTGAGGCCCACAGACGCGATTAGGACCTTCTTCGACTCAGTCGGTCGTCGCCTCTCTCGTCGTCTGGGTACTCCTGGATCCTGCGCGTTTGGAAAAGGTAGGCCGAAGCAGGGGGCTCCTCATTCCCTCCCCCCATCTCCCCTCATGTATTAAATATAAAATTAAATATATTTAAAGATGAAATAAGGGGAGATGGGATACATTAAAATAAGGAGGGAGGGGAGGATGGAATTAAATACATTTAATATTAAATTAAAATAAGGGGAGAGGGGAGGATGGAATTAAATATATTTAATATTAAATAAAAATAAGGAGAGAGGGGATGATGGAATTAAATATATTTAATATTAAATTAAAATAAGGGGAGAGGGCACCAGGGGTGGGGGCGGGGGTGGAGCCGGGGGCGGGGGCAGACCCTACGGCCCCCCAGGTCATCAGTGACCGGAATTGAGGCCCCTGGGCCGGTAGAAGTTGGACAGCCCTGTGTTAGGAGATTTCAACTTGCATGTTGACTCAACATCTTCTTGTCATACAGCCAGGGATTTTGTTCAGATGATGGAAACCCTAGGGCTGTTATTGACAAAAACTGGGCCTACTCATAAAGCTGGTCATACCTTGGACCTGATCTTCAGTGCAGGCACACGAGTGGTTCTATCCACAATTTCCGAGGTCCCATGGTCCGATCACTTCATCCTGGATGAGCGAGTGGAGATCCCACTCCCTCCGAAGATGGACACCAAGCCAATTCTGGTGCGTCCTAAGAAGCTGATGGATTCCACCAGATTTTTGAACGCTCTCAAAACTCCAGAAAGTTCGGGAAACTCGCTTGATGAGCGGGTCACTGAATGGAATGATATGCTATCAACAACATTGGACCAGATCACTCCAAAATGGTACATCCGCCCCCGGCGACACCTGTCCCCGTGGTATACCGATGAACTCCGGTTGCTGAAACGCAAGAGGAAGCTCCTGGAGCGTATCTGGCACCGGAAGTCTGATGAACTATCAGAATCTGACTTTAAGGCTCTCAGTAAGATCTATGAATCCAACACCAAAGCCGCTAAGAAAGCATACAATACCTCGTTGATAACCGCCGCGAGATCTCGCCCAGCACAGATATTTAAAATTGTCCTTGACATGACCAGCTTAGCTCCTCCAGTGGAACACTTGGCTAAGTCAACTATCACGGCAGAAATGTTCCAAAAGTTCTTCATAGAGAAATTTTTCCCCAAACCCCACACAGATGTTTCAACCCTATTGTTAAAAGCCGAATTAAAATGGATAATCCTCATTAATTGCGAGTGGCCACGTGGGCTCAATGACCCCGTGAATATTAACACCCTTCTAATTTAACCTAATTGTATAAATACTTACCCTTGTTCTGTTGCTACTCACCTACGGGTCACCCTACTTTCCTGAGTAGGGTTATGATCGGTCGCATTGTGCTATTGGTATGTATACCTTCGATTTGGGCCTTATTACTTGGAGCTTATTGTGACAATGTATTTATGAATGTATGTTCCTCTTTTGTAGTAAATATGAGACGCTGATTATTCTATACCACGCCTTGACAAAGCCAATTGGCGAAACGGTTTTTTGTGGCCGAAAAGCAGGCATCTGCTCTCTGTTGGCGTACTTTTCAACCCGATCACATTTGAGGAGGCTCCGAATGATCGCCTCCTGCATCCTGGAATTTTTCCCTTCATGTCTCATATCACCCCGACCTCAATGAACTGTCCTACCCTCCTTTGAATTTACAATTGCCTGACCTATCGGAGTGACTTCCATACCTTCCCAGGACTTATTATCCTATTGGTTTCTATCGTGGACTGCTATTAGCCTTGCATCAGAACTTGCAACCTGATCCGGACTATTCTCCGCTTGAATTACTTCACTGCTATTTGGCATCTTCCGTGAGTTTCCCTTGCGTCCTGACTATTTGGTATTATTTTGTATGACTATTGATGTATATTGGTCACATCCTTTAGGAGCATGTATGTATGCTTTATATATTTACATTTGTACTAAACAAGAAGAATTTTTGATACAGTTCTGTATTTTGATTTGTCAATCCTCTCGTGACTTACACATTGCTCTGCTCTGTTGTTTAACTGCAGCAACAACTACCACCCACGACCGACAACACGAGTGAATCGGAGAGCTCACAGCCAGTAGACAGTCTCTTTCTGGATCAATTGGAAGCCCTGGATAAGGAATCTATTGACAAGATCTTGGTCATGGCAAGACCTACCACCTGCTCTCTGGATCCGTGCCCTTCCTGGCTGGGTAAGGATTGTCTGGAAGGCTTGCGAGACCCCCTGATATCCATAATCAACAGCTCCTTGGAGCAGGGAGTTTTCCCAGAGAGTCTGAAGGAGGCAATAGTTCATCCTCTCCTGAAGAAGTCGGGTTTGGACCCATCGATTCCATCGAATTATCATCCAGGTCCGGATTACCCATAAGGCCAGCCTAGGCCATGGCCTCAGGCGGCAGGTTTTGGGGGGCAGCGGATTCGGTCCCCCGAAAACATTAAAAAAACCCGCCCCCTCGCAGCGCTTCCCCCGCCCTCTCCCGAGAGAGTCATCATACCCCGGGAGAGGGTGGGGGAGAGCGCTGCGAGGGGGCGGGAGGAATGGCGCCTCCCCTCGCCTGGGCCGCCCTTGCAAAGGAAGGAGGCGGTGAGGAGGAGGAAGGGAAGCCCCCACCGGCGGGCATGCATGCATGCACACGAATGCCCGCCAGCGGGCTTCCTTCCTCCTCCTCCTCCTGGCCACCTCCTTCCTTTGCTAAGGGAAGCCCAGGCGGCGAGGAGAAGGGTGGGACTTCCCTACTTCCTCCTTGCACCTTCCTTTCGGTCACGGGAGGAGGAGGTGGACGGAAGCCGCGCGGCACTGCTCGTGGGGCTTCCGTCCGCCGCCTCCTCCTCCTCCCGCGACCGAAAGGAAGGCGCGAGGAGGAGGAAGGGAAGTCCCGCCCTCCTCCTCGCGCCCTCCTTTCGGTCGCGGGAGGTGGAGGAGGCGGCGGACGGAAGCCCCACGAGCAGTGCCGCGCAGCTTCCGTCCACCTCCTCGGGCCCTCCTTCCGGTCGCGGGAGGAAGAGGTGACGGAAGCCGCCCGGCCAGGGCTGCTGCCGCACATGTGCAGCAGTGCCCTGGGGGCGTGGCTTCCCGCACCCTGGGGGTGTGGCTTCCCGCACCCTGGGGCATGGCTTTCTGCGCCCTGGGGCGGTGTGCGCGTCTTGGCCTCGGGCGGCCAAAGAGACTAATCCGGGCCTGTTATCATCCAGTTTCAAGTCTATCATTCCTGGGCAAGACGAACGAGCAATGGTGGGCCAAGGATTGGGAAAGGTGTATGGCAGGGCTGTATATTCTCACCCAACCTATTCAACTTGTATGCCGAACACATCATGTGATGTGCGGGGCTTGATGAATGCAAGGCTGGGGTTAAAATTGCTGGAAGAAGCATTAACAACCTTAGATATTTGGATGATACCACCAAGATTATGGCAACAAGAATAATTGATAACTGACAAATAGAGGGAGAAAATGTGAAGGCCGTGACATTTCTACTGTGTTTCCCCAAAAGTAAGACAGCGTCTTACTTTCTTTTTACCCCCAAAAGCCCCACTACGTCCTACTTTCGGGTACGTCTTATATAAAGTAAGACGCACTGCCCGCCACGCCTCTTGCTCCTTTTCCCCTCCCCTTCCTTCGTCCACTCGAATGGATGAAGGGAGGGGGAAAGAAGGAGCAAGAGGTGGCGCTAAGGGGCACCGCGTCAGAGTGACACTACGCCGCTTCGCCCCGCCTCTTGCTCCTTTTCCTTTCCCCCTCCCTTCGTCCATTCAAGAGGGAAAGGAGAAGGAGCAAGAGGCGGGGCGGGCGGCCGCATCTTTCGGGTACGGCTTACTTCGGGTGCGGGCTTATATTAGCCGACCCCCCTGACACCCCCGATACGTCTTACTATCGGGGGTGTCATACTATCGGGGAAACACGGTAGGTGCAGAGATGACTGCAGACGCAAACTGCAGCCAGAAAATCAGAAGACATTTCCTTCTTGGGAGGAGAGCAACGACCAATCTTGAAAAAATAGTGAAGAGTGGAGACATCACACTGGCAACGAAGATCCGCATAGTCAAAGCAATGGTATTCCCCGTAGTAACCTACGAATGTGAAAGCTGGACCATAAGGAAGGCTGAGCGAAGGAAGAGAGATGCTTTTGAACTGTGGTGCTGGAGGAAAGTTTTGAGAGTGCCTTGGACGATCCAACCAGTTCATCCTCCAGGAAATAAAGCCCAACTGCTCATTGGAGGGAAGGATACTAGAGGCAAAGATGAAGTACTTTGGCCGCATCATGAGAACACAGGAAAGCTTAGAGAAGACAATGATGCTGGGGAAAAAGGAAGGAAAAAGGAAGAAGGGCAGACTGTAAAGAATCGCCGCCTACAGCTAGCGTCTTCACTTGAGGATCTTTTTCCAATCAAACTGCCACCAATCTATAATGGAGGCTTACTTCTTTATAAAATCTCAAAACTTAAGTCCACTAACTCGTAGAGGTATATTTAACACCAACATAGACTTTCAAGCTGCCACCATAACAATCATGGTCACCGATGTGAGGGGTTTATTTTGAGGCTTGCGTTTTGAAATGATGTCACAGAGAGATTTTATAAGGAGGAAGTTCAACAGTTTATTTTGAACAACAGCGTGGAGGTTTCAAAGTATTCAGAGCTTAGGTGGTTACAGTAACTTCAGATGAGGTACGGAACTTAAGGTTTCTTATTCTCTAAACACAATGTTTGATTGTATCTCTTCAAAATCTATATCAACAATTCTATAGATATTCTGCCTCAATAGGCTTCCAATCTACATATTAGGTCAGCTTCCCAGCCTAACCTATAAACAGCGGTTCCTATAGGCTTTCTAAGCCTATACTGTCTTTCTGCAGTATCTAAAACCAGCCTTTTCTATTTCCCTCAGAAAAGACAACAGCAACTCTTTAAATTGCTACCAGCTAGTCTAACCCCTCCTGGCTAACAAGAAATTCAAACTTGGACCTGCTAAAGCCAGTGTTAGGCTCCGCCTCCTGTTGTCATAGCAACCAAACATCTCAGAGGCTGTGCACTTTAATATTCCCCGTTCACCCTTTGTAGTCTGTTTAGCATATAACCACTAATACAGTGTTTCTCAACCTGGGGGTCGGGACCCCCAGGGGGGTCATGAGAGGGTTTCAGAGGGGTCGCCAAAGACCATCAGAAAACATATATTTATGATGGTCTTAAGAAGTCCTTTGGCAGAGAAGATTGAAGATCTCTCTGCTTGTCCTTCTCTTTCTTTTTGGAAACAGACTGTGAATTCTCCCACCAAAAGCTCTATTCTGCGGTGATTGGCAGGCCTCCCAGGCAAGCAGAGGGCTGTTTTTGAGACTCCAAGCGGGGAGGGTAGAGCAGGCGTGCTTGGCACATGGCAACATGATGCGCATGTGTGGGTGAGGGAGAGTGTGTGAGGTGGGATGGAGGCTCACGCCAGCTAGTCCTTTCAAGGCATGAGGGTTCTATGTAGGAAGTTTAACCCAATTCTATCATTGGTGGGGTGCAAGGGGCTCTTTGATTGTAGGTGAACTATAAATCCCAGCAACTACAACTCCCAAATGTCAAGATCTATTTTCCCCAAATTCCACTAGTACTTACATTTGGGTATATTGAGGATTAGTGTCAAGTGTGGCCCAGATCCATCATTGTTGAGTCTATAGTGCTCTCTGGATGTAGGTGAACTACAACTTCCAAACTCAAGGTCAATGCCCACCAAACACTTCCAGTATTTGCTGTTGGTCATGGGAGTTTTTTGTGCCAAGTTTGGTTCAATTCCATTGCTGGTGAGTTCAGAATGCTATTTGATTGTGGGTGAACTATAAATCCCAGCAACTTCCAAATGACAAAATCAACCCCCGCCCCCCCTTCAAAAGTACAGTTATGAAGTAGCAATGAAAATAATGGTTAGGGGTCACCACAACATGAGGAACTGTATTAAGGGGTCACAGCATTAGGAAGGTTGAGAAACACTGATCTAATACAATACAAATGTAATAATACAAACCACACATTTAACCATAAAATAAATACAAAACCCTCAATACATATAGTGACTTCACTACACCGACCAAGGGCAAGATGGATGGATAGTATCCTCAAAGTGACTGGCTTGACCCTGAAGGAGCTGGGGGAAGTGACGAATGACAGGGAGCTCTGGAGTGGGATGGTCCAAGAGGTCACGAAGACTCAGAAGCGTCTGAACAAATACAACAACAACAATTGTTCTGATTTAGAATGGTTCTTTTTACAGAAAGAAGAACCACAAGAATAAGCTTATGAATAAACTAGCTGTGCCCGGCACGCGTTGCTGTGCCCTATTTAGGAGATGCGAGAAAGTCTGAGTATGTAAGGGTTGGAATTGATGTTACTTATGGTCTTGGTGGGCTCATGGCTGTGTCGTTGTGGGTTGTTCTGGTGGGTGGGATGTTGAAGTCCTGTGGAGTTGTCGGTGTGTGGTGTTCCTGGCGTTCTGCAGAGCTTGTGGATATACAATGTTTTTTGTCTTTCCGTCTGCTGTGTTGATGTAGAGGTTCTGTGGTTTCCCAACTCTGGAGCACGCTACGTAGAGTTGTCCGTGGGAGAAGCATTCTGTGTCAAGGTCTATGCCACAGATTTGTAGTGTTTGTCCTTGAGCCTTGTTTATGGTGATGGCTAAAGCTAGTGTAGTGCAGTGTCTTTCTGTTCTGGCGTTTGTTCTGCCCTTTTTTGTGTGATGTATGTAGCGTTGCGAGTGTGTCGTCTGATGCTGTTCTTTTTAGGAGGCATGGCTTGTCTTTTGGGTCAGCTTATGCCTGTGTGGAAGGAAGGAATGGCATACAAATGGGGTGAGCAGTAGACGCAAGGTTGTGTTATGTGCGTATTGTGTTGTGTGTAGGTATTACTTTTGTGTTATTCTGGGGGTATGTGTTTGTCAGTGGTGCCTGTGTCCCTGGTGCCCTATTTGTCTCCCTCCTAGATCTTGACTGTGGTAGTTTAACCCTCAACTGAAATCACTCAGTATTCTAAGTGGCTTTGCCCACCGTTACTATGGTAACTGATGTTGGCCAATGGGTTTTGCTGGCTGCCGCAGAGGATGCTGGGAAATGTAGTTTTTTTGTATTGTTGTTTTGGGGGCCTTCTAGGTTTTGGGGGGGGGAGTTTCTTTGCTAAAAACCTTCCTTGCCTGAGGCCTATTTGTGTTGGCAAGTTTGGTGTCTCTGCCTTGGAAGGTTTCTCTGACTCTGTCAGTCGTTCGACGACGGGACCTCCTTTATATAATAGATTAAGAAGCAAAATCACTTCAAATTGCCTGACATAATGGCTTGGGTTTTCAGCGCTGTTCCAGAGAACTCTAAGGTTCACAAACATGGGACCTGGGGAATACATGGACCAATCTACCCAATTCTCTGCTGATGTCCTGCAGATCAGTTATGAAAGCCATGTTCCTGTTCTCATTCCCATGTGCTTCCTATGCAGTGACCATTCAAAGGGAAGCAATGCAAGTGTCAGGACCAATCGATTTCCAAGTTAGCCACCAGCCCCGAGAGCCCCTCTCATTAGAAACAATTTACATGCCGCACATCAGTATGACAGCTCTAGCGAGGGATTTGTTTAGCTAATTTAGAGTAATGGAGAAGAGAAATTAATCACGTTAACACTGATGCTCCCTGGCATGGCAAGGCAAAGGCTACACATCATGGCACACACCTGTCATTTCTGACTTCTGCGCCTCCCTTGCCCAGGTCTCTTCGCCTCCCCTTCTCAACCCCTGAGCAAGGAGTTCAATGTTCTAATCACAGCCCTGGGATATCAAGGCAGAAGCCGTGAGTGGGAAAAAGCAAAACAAAAATATGAGCCTTCTGAGCAAGGTTAAAGCACACCAGATATTCTGCTTGAAGTTCTCCAGCGAGCTGATGCATCTGAGCTGAAGCAGGAAATGGAAAACGTGGAAGCGGGGGCAACAAAGAGAGAGAGAGGGTACAATGGGCTTTTGGAGCACTTTTTGGCACAGAAAGCAATCTGACAAGCTTTTATAAGTCAGTGCCAGACTGTGATGTGAATGAATGAGTAATTGACCAACACCATGCTTCAGTAGTTTAAATCTGCGCGTGTAACTATGAAGTGTAGTGCAATATCATTTGTCTGCTGAATAACAACATTATGTATTTCCTAGGTGACGCAACTTGGCTAGACCCCTTCCAGTCCGGTTTCCATTCGGGGCATGGGACGGAGACGGTTCTGGTCTCCATCACAGACCGGCTGCGTTGCCACCTGGACCAAGGCGGATCGGCGCTGCTTGTGTTATTGGACCTCACAGCAGCGTTTGATACAGTCGATTACGATCTTTTGACCCACCGCCTTGCCGGGGCTGGGGTGAGGAGGGCGGCTTTAAACTGGCTGTCCTCCTTCCTCTGAAACCGAGTGAGGAGAGGCAAGGTGGTCTCTAATTTGTGGGGTTCCCCAGCAGGCCATTCTTTCCCCTCTGTTATTTAACATCTATATGTGACCACTTGCCCAGCTGGTGCGCAGCTTTGGGCTTGAGTGTCACCAGTACGCTGATGACACTCAGCTCATTGTGAGGATGGAGGGCCGACCCGACTCTGTACCCGATAATTTCCATCTTTGCCTCGAAGCCGTTACTGGATGGCTGTGAGCCAGTAGGTTGAAGGTGAATCCAGCGAAGACAGAGATCCTTTGGCTAGGTCGCCCGGGTGGTGGGGAACTCCAGCTTCCAACCCCTTGGCGGCGTGGCTTTATGCCCGTCGCCTTGAGTAAAAAGCCTTGGAGTCCACCTGGACACTCGGCACTCCATGAAGGGTCAGCCGAGTTGTGTTTTCCACCTTCGCCAGGCTTGGAAGCTGGCCCCCTACCTGTCCCGCTGTGATCTGACCATGGTGATCCAAGCGATGGTCATCTCAAGGTTAGACTACTGTAAGGTCCTCTACATCGGCCTACCTCTGTCAGTGACCCAGAAACTTAAGCTAGTGCAAAACGCCGCAGCCCGTGTGCTCACAGGCATGCCTGTGGGCCATCGTATTACACCTGTGTTGCGGGAATTGCACTGGCTGCCCAATGAATTCTGAATCACTTTCAAAGTATTAGTCTTGACTTTCATGGCCTTGTATGGTCTGGGGCCAGTGTACCTGAGGGACCGCCTTACCCCATACTGTCCCATGAGATCATTGAGATCTGAAGACCAAGATCTTCTCATTGTTCGGAGCGCCAAAGCTTATCGCCTCACGTCAACAAGGAAAAGGGCATTCTCCATCATTGCCCCAACACTCTGGAATTCCTTGCCGCTGGAGGCCAGGTCACTTCGTAACCTCTTGGCTTTCCGGAAAGCCTGTAAGACCTGGCTATTTCAGTAGGCCTTTGGTAACTGAATGAGTCAGTCCAAACACATGTTAGTCGAGTCAATTCTAGTGTTCAATTGTAAATTTTAAATGGTATCGTTGTTTTATTGTTTATATACTATTGTCCCTCTGTTACCCTTGAATTTGTGAGCAGCCCCGAGCCACCCGGGAGTGGCAGCCAAGAAATCCAATAAATAAATAAATAAATAAATAAATAAATAAATAAATAAATAATTGTAAGGGTTGCCCACCTGTCCCACCACTGTCACCAAATATGAGGACCTCCAGCTGCCCCACAATTATGGCATCCAATATGAGGACCTCCACTTATCCCATCATTTTGGCATTCAGTGTGAGGACCCCAGTCCATCCCATCATTATAGAATACGACGCGAGGACCTTCCCTTGTCCCTTCAGTATGGTATGTAATGTGCGTACTTCCACTTGTCCTATTATTATGGCATCCAATGTGAGGACCTCCACTTGTCCTGTCAGTATGGCATCCAATGTGAGGACCTCCACTTGTCCTGTCAGTAGAGCATCCAATGTGAGGACCTACACTTGTCCCTTCAGTATGGTATGCAATGTGCGGACTTCCACTTGTCCTATTATTATGGCATCCAATGTGAGGACCTCCGCTTGTCCCATCAGTATGGCATCCAATGTGAGGACCTCCACTTGTCCCTTCAGTATGGTATGCAATGTGCGGACTTCCACTTGTCCTATTATTATGGCATCCAATGTGAGGACCTCCACTTGTCCTGTCAGTAGAGCATCCAATGTGAGGACCTCCACTTGTCCTGTCAGTAGAGCATCCAATGTGAGGACCTCCACTTGTCCTGTCAGTAGAGCATCCAATGTGAGGACCTACACTTGTCCCTTCAGTATGGTATGCAATGTGCGGACTTCCACTTGTCCTATTATTATGGCATCCAATGTGAGGACCTCCACTTGTCCTGTCAGTAGAGCATCCAATGTGAGGACCTCCACTTGTCCCTTCAGTATGGTATGCAATGTGCGGACTTCCACTTGTCCTATTATTATGGCATCCAATGGGAGGACCTCCACTTGTCCTGTCAGTAGAGCATCAATGTGAGGACCTACACTTGTCCCTTCAGTATGGTATGTAATGTGCGGACTTCCACTTGTCCTATTATTATGGCATCCAATGTGAGGACCTCCACTTGTCCTGTCAGTAGAGCATCCAATGTGAGGACCTCCACTTGCCCTGTCAGTAGAGCATCCAATGTGAGGACCTTCACTTGTCCCTTCAGTATGGTATGCAATGTGCGGACTTCCACTTGTCCTATTATTATGGCATCCAATGTGAGGACCTCCACTTGTCCTGTCAGTAGAGCATCCAATGTGAGGATCTACACTTGTCCCTTCAGTATGGTATGCAATGTGCGGACTTCCACTTGTCCTATTATTATGGCATCCAATGTGAGGACCTCCACTTGTCCTGTCAGTAGAGCATCCAATGTGAGGACCTACACTTGTCCCTTCAGTATGGTATGCAATGTGCGGACTTCCACTTGTCCTATTATTATGGCATCCAATGTGAGGACCTCCACTTGTCCTGTCAGTAGAGCATCCAATGTGAGGACCTTCACTTGTCCCTTCAGTATGGTATGCAATGTGCGGACTTCCACTTGTCCTATTATTATGGCATCCAATGTGAGGACCTCCACTTGTCCTGTCAGTAGAGCATCAATGTGAGGACCTACACTTGTCCCTTCAGTATGGTATGCAATGTGCGGACTTCCACTTGTCCTATTATTATGGCATCCAATGTAAGGATCTCCACTTTTCCCATTATTATGGCATCCAATGTGAGGACCTCCACTTGTCCTGTCAGTAGAGCATCCAATGTGAGGACCTCCACTTGTCCTGTCAGTAGAGCATCCAATGTGAGGACCTTCACTTGTCCCTTCAGTATGGTATGCAATGTGCGGACTTCCACTTGTCCTATTATTATGGCATCCAATGTGAGGACCTCCACTTTTCCCATTATTATGGCATCCAATGTGAGGACCTCTACTTGTCCTGTCAGTAGAGCATCCAATGTGAGGACCTCCACTTGTCCTGTCAGTAGAGCATCCAATGTGAGGACCTTCACTTGTCCCTTCAGTATGGTATGCAATATGCGGACTTCCACTTGTCCTATTATTATGGGCATCCAATGTGAGGACCTCCACTTAGTTAAGTTTACAAGGCAAATGTCTACATTTGGGATGGGGAGCATATTCAAAAACATTGGGGAAAATGATTATAAAAAACTAATATGCGTCTCAAGTCGTGAGAAACCCTGCTGAGAAGAATCATGGACTGATGAGAATCTTCACAGTTTGAGGCTTATTATATATAATATTTGCATGTGATTGTTTTGTGCTGGAAATATTATTATTTGTATAAATATTAATAAGGGTCAAGATCCTCCATCACCGTCTGGATTTTGTAATTTTATGAATTCGCAGCTGAGCACCAAAAACACAATAACGCTCTGCACATTTGCCCACTGCAAAAGAGCTCCATTGTGTATCTGGCACTTCTGATGCACATCTGACACTTACGATGAGCATTGGATTCCTCCAAAGCACACCAGACACTTCTGATCCACATCTGGCATGCCAATGTGTATTAGATGCTCTGAAATACATCTGGTACTTCTGATGCACATCTGGAACTCCTGATGAGTACTGGAAATGTCCAACACATATATGACATTTCTGATGCACATCTAGCACTTGGTGCACATCAGATACTTCCGAGACACATTTGGCATTTGTATTACAGCTACACGTCTAACATTTCTGGTGCACACCAAACAGTTTTGATGCACATTTGGAACTTCTTGTAAACATCTCGCACTTTGGTGCATCTTGAATACTTAGGATACACACCTCGTGCCTCTGGTATTCTTCTGGCACATCTGATGCACATCCAATACTTCTGATGTATATATCAAATTTCTGATGAGTACTGGATATTTCCATTAGAGATGTGTGTGGAATTTGTTTCTAATGTTTCCGTCGTTCCTTTTGTGTCTTTCGTTTCTTTGGGAGAATGGAAAAAGAAGGCCCCTCCCACTACAAAAAGCATGGAGAAGGTCCCAGCTCCTCGCCTGCTTTTCAGCATCACAGAGCAAGAGCTGCTTAGCTGCAGCCCCTGGCAGTTGTGGGCACTCCTGCATGCCTCGGAAAAACGAGTGTGTGTGGTGTGCAAGTCCGGAGTGGCCACACCTGCCAGGGCCTGCAGCCAAGTGCCTCTTACTCTGTGATGTCGAAACGCAAGCCAGGAGCCCGGACCTGCTTCTGCTTGCTTCCCAAGGAGTGTGTGTGTGTGACGTGCAGGAACACCCATGCCTGCCAGGACCTGCAACCAAGTGCCTCTTACTCTAGAGCAAGAGGTGCTAGGCTGCAGGCCCTGGCAAGTGCGGGTGTGGCATGCAGAAGCCCCCATAACTGTCAGGGCCTTCAGGCGAGCGCCTCTTATTCTGTGATGTCGAAAAGCAGGCCAGGAGCCCGGACCAGCTTCTGCTTGCTTCCCAAGGAGAGTGTGTGTGTGACGTGCAGGAACACCCATGCCTGCCAGGGCCTGCAACCAAGTGCCTCTTAATCTAGAGGAAGAGGTGCTAGGATGCAGGCCCTGGCAAGTGTGGGTGTGGCCTGCAGAAGCACCCATAACTGTCAGGGCCTTCAGCCGAGCACCTCTCATTCTGTGATGTCGAAAAGCAGGCCAGGAGCTGGGCCCCACTTCTACTTGCCTCCCAAGGAGAGTGTGTATGGTGTGCAGGAACACCCATGCCTGCCAGGGCCTGCAACCAAGTGCCTCTTACTCTAGAGCAAGATGTGCTAGGCTGCAGGCCCTGGCAAGTGCAGGTGTGGCATGCAGAAGCACCCATAACTGTCAGGGCCTTCAGCTAAGCACCTCTTATTTTGTGATGTCGAAAAGCAGGCCAGGAGCCAGGCCCCACTTCTACTTGTCTCCCAAGGAGAGTGTGTGTGTGGTGTGCAGGAACATCCATGCCTGCCAGGGCCTGCAACCAAGTGCCTCTTGCTCTAGAGCAAGAGGTGCTAGGCTGCAGGCCCTGGCAAGTGCAGGTGTGGCATGCAGAAGCACGCATAACTGTCAGGGCCTTCGGCCAAGCACCTCTTATTCTGTGATGTCGAAAAGCAAGCCAGGAGCCCGGACCCGCTCCTGCTTGCTTCTCAAGGAGAGTGTGTGTGTGGTGTGCAGGAACACCCATGCCTGCCAGGGCCTGCAACCAAGTGCCTCTTACTCTAGAGCAAGAAGTGCTCAGCTGAAGGCCCTGGCAAGTGTAGGTGTTCTGGGCCTCCATGCCATACATATACACTCTTTCCAGGGAGAGTGCATGTGTGGCATGCAGTGTTTCAACATCACAGAATAAGAGATGCTCGGCTGAAAGCCCTGACAGTTATGGGTGCTTCCGCATGGCACACATGCACTCTTTCCAGGGAGAGTGTGTGTGTGGCATGCATAAGCACCCATAACTGTCAGGGCCTTCAGCCGAACACCTCTTATTCTGTGATGTCGAAAAGCAGGCCAGGAGCCCGGACCCGCTCCTGCTTGCTTCTCAAGGAGAGTGTGTGTAGTGTGCAGGAACACCCATGCCTGTCAGGGCCTGCAACCAAGTGCCTGTTACTCTAGAGCAAGAGGTGCTCGGGTGAAGGCCCTGGCAAGTGTGGGTGCTCTGGACCTCCATGCCATAAATATACACTCTTTCCAGGGAGAGTGCATGTGTGGCATGCAGTGTTTCGACATCACAGAATAAGAGGTGCTCGGCTGAAAGCCCTGACAGTTATGGGTGCTTGTGCATGGCACACATGCACTCTTTCCAGGGAGAGTGTGTGTGTGGCATGCAGAAGCACCCATAACTGTCAGGGCCTTCAGCCTGATGTGATGTCGAAAAGCAGGCCAGGAGCCGGGACCCGCTCCTGCTTGCTTTCCAAGGATAGAGTGTGTGTAGCATGCAGGGGTACCCATGCCTTCCAGGGCCTGTAGCCATTGCCAAGCACCTCCTCTAGAGTAGAAACAGTAGGTAAGAAGAAGCCTTCTTAAAATGCGGACCAGGAATTAATTCTGAAAATTCCGAAAATATTTTGGAAGTCAATCAGATTTGAAGTGCCAGCATCCCCTACATCGGGAATGAGTTTTGAACCATTTTTAAAAATCAACCAGGCCTACTATACAGTATATGTATTGATGTAACCTAGAAGAATCACATTGACTTTCTCAGCTGCTGCATCATACTGTGGACTGTTGATGTTGAGCGGATGTTTTCCTGCTTGGCAGGTTAGCCCTTAGAGCTCTTCCAACTCTATTATTTATTTATTTATTTATTATTTCGACTTCTACACCACCCTTCCCGAAAAGGCTCAGGGTGGTTCACAGCAGTGAACAACACAACACAATATACTAAAAACAGAATAAAACAAAATAAAAACAGATTAAGACCAGAGTAGGGGTTACAGCTTAGAGATTGAACACCTGGCGGAACAGGTTGGTCTTACAGGCCCTCCAAAAAGCCTGTAGATCCGTTACTGCTCGTGCCTCGTCCGGGAGGGCGTTCCAGAGGGTAGGTGCTGCAACAGAAAAAGTGTGCTGCCGCGTCGATGACAGGCGGCAAGTCTTAAGTGATGGAACCTCTAATAGGTTATGACCCATGGACCGTAGTGGTCTCTGGGGGATGTGCAGGGAAAGGCGGTCCTTCAGATACACTGGCCCCAGACCATGCCAGGCCTTAAAGGTTAGCACCAGCACTTTGAAGACAATCCGGTGCTCGATAGGGAGCCAATGCAAGCGCTGTAGGACTTGTGTGATGTGGCACGACAGTGTCACTCCAGCCAGCAGTCGAGCCGCAGCGTTTTGCACCAACTAAAGTTTCCGGATTACCAACAAAGGAAGGCCAATGTAAAGGACGTTACAGTAGTCCAGTCTCGAGATGACTGTGGCCTGGATTACTGTGGCCAGGTAATCACCAGAAAGGTAGGGCGCCAGCCGCCTTGCCTGGCGCAGATGGAAAAACGCTGCTCTGCTCACGGTGGAGACCTGTGCCTCCATCGTCAGCAGAGTGTCCAGTTGGACCTCCAGGCTTTTAACCAGAGGTGACGGGTAACCACCTCACTGTCCATTATTGGCAGCCGAAGCCTCCCCCCCCCCACCCGGGACGACCCAGCCACAGGACCTCTGTCTTCGGCGGGTTCACCTTCAACCTGCTGGCCCGTAGTATTCTATGATTCTACTAGCTGTATCCGGCACGCGTTGCTGTGCCCTATTTAAGAGATGTGAGAAAGTCTGAGTATGTAAGGGTTGGAATTGATGTTAGTTATGGTCTTGGTGGGGTCATGGCTGTGTCGTTGTGGGTTGTTCTGGTGGGTGGGATGTTGAAGTCCTGTGGAGGTGTCGGTGTGTGGTGTTGAAGGAAGGAATGGCATACAAGTGGGTTGAGCAGTAGACACAAGGTTGTGTTATGTGTGTATTGTGTTGTGTGTAGGTATTACTTTTTTGATGAGTTAGTGGGTGTGTGGTGGCATTGTGGGTGGTAGTATGTTGTGGAATGCTTGTGTGGGTGGGTGTTTTGGGTATTTGTGTGTGTTTGTAGAGTTTCAGTGCAGTGTTGTGTTGTGTTGTGGTTGGAGTATAGGTGGAGTTGGTTTTTGTTTGTGGTGGTGGTAGGTGTTGTGTGTGCAAGGTCCCGTAAGGTTGGGGGGATGGGTTGTGATAGGAAGTTGTGTTGTGTGGGTAGGAATTGCTGGAGTATTGTGCCTGGGACATGTGTGTATTTGGAGGTGTGTGTGGTGGTGAGTAGTGAGTGCAGTCCTGGGTTTTGTGTTGGGGAAGTTGTCCGGTATTTGTGGGGTGTATTTTGTGTGTGTTGTGGTGACATAGTTGTCTCAGTCTGGCTTTGTGCTGGTTGTGATGTGGAGGGGGTGTTGCTTTTGCCAGTGGTGTGTGTTGTGAATTTTGGTTGGGGTGGGTTTTGTGTTGCAGTATTGTTTTGGGGGGGTGCAAGTTTGTGTTATTCCTGCAGTATGTGTTTGTCAGTGGTGCCTGTGTCCCTGGTGCCCTATTTGTGTTAGTGTTATGCCCTCCTGGTAGTTGGTTGTACTGTGTAGGTTTCTGTTTAGCAGTGGTATGTATGAGTTGTGGGTGTTGTGTGTCTGTTGTGTTGTGGGTCTGTAGATGTAGGCATCACGAGTTGTGTGGCTGTCATGTGTGGTATTTTGTGCTGGCTTGGTCTTTTGGATTGTGTTTCTCGAGTGTGGGAACCTGCTCCCTCCTAGAGCTTGGCCTTGACAGTTTAACCCACAAACACCAACTGACTAAACTCAAATCACTCAGCATTCTAACCTAGCCTTGGCTGGTTCCGCCCACCGTTAGTATGGGAACTCAACCTCCCTGCATTTTGTGTGGGCCGATGTTGGCCAATGGGATTCGCTGGCGGCCACGGAGGACGCTGGGAAATGTAGTTTTTTTACTGTTGTTTTGGGGGCCTTCTAGGTTTTGGGGGGAAAAGTTTCTTTGCTAAATGCCTTCCTTGCCTGAGGCCTATTTTTGTTGGCAAGTTTGGTGTCTCTGCCTTGGAAGGTTTCTCTGCCTCTGGCAGTCGTTCGATGACGGGTCCTCCTTTATATATATAGATGATTATAACACAGTGTTGTTTTAACAAACCTCTGCTAATTGTCGACTTTGATTCAATTAAGAGTTTGAACCATTTAATGTCCCAGTCTTTCTTCTTAATACATCTTCTATTACTCTGGCACTGTTTGTGTGAATGAAATCCTTCTCCTTGATAGTGAATGGGAAAAGACCCCCCCCCCCAAATGTAGGCTAAAAGAGTGTATTAAAGCCTCCTAGCTTTGATAGTTCCCCAGGGTTATTCCCCTGGGGGAAATTAACCTTCTTCTGAATTAATGTCTATGAAGTTTGCTTCTATGCGTGTGGTAGTGTTGCTGTTATTATTATTATTTTTCTGAGAGGAATCTGCTTACAAATATTATCAAGAGATAATGAATTGTTGTTAGGGGGGGGAGAGGAGATGCCGTTCTCATTTGCATGCGACGTTTAATATTTTTTATGGCGAGTATTTCATCTGAATGTCTGCAAAAATGAATGAGAAATGATCAAAACATGCTAATGGGGAGCCTTTTGCGATGCCTGGCACCTTCTCATGTCTGAGCAAAGCGCCTCTTGTTTTTAGCTGTTGAGTTAAACCTGGAGAGGCAATGGGTGACTCATGAGCCAGGCATATAGTTCTCAAAAAATTTAATGCATTTATACCGAAAGAGCCTCAAAGTGGCTCAAAAAGCTAAGCGGCATTGACAAAGATAAAGAGCAGGACGGTCCCTGCCTTCGGGCTTCCAAGCTAGATTTGAGAAACGACACACAAGAAACAAGGGAGGAGGAGGGAGGAGGAAAATAATAATAATAATAAGTTTCCTTTGTTGTAATGGCTAATAGGATAGAATGGGTTTCAGATCATGAGAATCTTCTCTATGTCCCTGGCCCTAGAGAGGTTCGTTTGGAGTCCACAAGACAGAGATCCTTCTCCATTGTAGCCCCAATCTTGTGGAACTCCCTCCCTACCGCCAGACCAAAGAGCCACTCCTGATCTACATACATACTCCTGATCTACATACATCCTGATCTTCAGTAGAGCCTGTGATTGAGTAACAAGCAGTGACTATGTACAGGCCCGGATTACCCATAAGGCCACCCGAGGCCATGGCCTCGGGAGGCAGATTTGGGGTGCGGCATTTCCGGGCCTGGAGGAAAGGGTGAAGGAAGAAGTGGCGCCCGCCCGCGGGACAAGGAGCCGGGGGGAAGTCCCGCCACCCCTAGGGCGATTGACGTGGCTTCCCCCGCCACCGCCCTGCTCGCGCGGGCGGGCACCACTCCTTCCATTTGTGAAGGGAGGAGGGGCACCGGTGCGAGCGCGGTGGCAGCGGGGGAAGCTGCGTGAGTCTCCCTAGGGGCGGGACTTCCGACGGCGCCTTGTCTGTCACGCTGGAAGCGGCTCCGCCCCTCCTCCCTTCAGTGAAGAGAGCGGGCGGAACCGGTGAGAGGGAGAAGACGCCGCTGGAAGTCCCGCCCCTAGGGTGACTCACGCGGCTTTCGCCGCCGCCACCTCGCTCGCCCGTGCCCCAAACATGAGCGGGGCGGCGGCGGGGAAAGCCACGTGAGTCTCCCTAGGGGCTTCCAGTGGCCCTTAGTGAAGGGAGGGGCGGGAACCGGGCGAGAGGGAGAAGGTGCCGCTGAAGTCCCGCCCCTAGGAGACTCACGCGGCTTCCCCCGCCGCCGCCCTACTCGTGTTTGAGGCACGGGCAAGCGAGGTGGCGGTGGGGGAAGCCGCATGAGTCGCCCTACGGGCGGGACTTCCAGCGATGCCTTCTCCCTCTCGCCGGTTCCGCCCCCTCCCTTCACTGAAGGGAGGAGGGGCGGAGCCGCTGCTGGCGTGACGGACAAGGCGCCGCTGGGAGTCCCACCCCTTGGGAGACTCATGCGGCTTCCCCAACCGCTGCCCCGATCGCGCGGGCGGGCACCACTCCTTCCTTCAGTGAAGGGAGGAGGGGCGCCAGTGTGAGCGCGGCGGCGGCGGGGGAAGCCGCATGAGTCTCCCTAGGGCCAGGACTTCTGGCGGCACCTTGTCCGTCATGCCGGCCCCGCCCCCCACAAGAGGCCCCACCCCCGGGGGGCGGCATTTAGACAGTGGGGCCTTGGGTGGCACAGTCCGCTAATCTGGGCCTGACTATGTAACCTGTTTATTTTAATTATGTAAGTCAGCCAGAGCACCTTTCGTGAAGGGCGACTCATCTATCTATCTATTACATATAATAAAAGTCAATGTTTGCGGGTGGTGGGCGGGTGGGCCGAAAGACGGGAGGAATATGTGCCAGCGTTTCGATTGGCTGCCACTCTGGGATTATTTGCATAACGGCTCTGAATGGCCAGCCTCTCAACATTCCAACAATCCTAGGCAGCAGAGAAAGGAAGGGAAAGGGCCTGAGGCAGACACACAGAGCCCACCTGACCCATTCTACATCCTGGCGCAGTTTCAGATAGGACGAACCATGGATGATGGGACTTGAAGTTTGTTTTGGGCTGTTTTGCTGCTTTATTTTGTGGGATTTTTGAGGGTTTTTGAGCCGAGTTGGCTATTTTTTTGTTTGCCCTTTTTCCAGTTATTGTTTCAATAAACCTTTTGTTATCCCCTTTTACTCCTGGGTCTGGCTTCCTTGGTCTCTGCACTACGACAATATGCTTCTAGCTTGGCATCTAGCAAAGTCTCCTTCTTTGGAGGTTTTTAATGGGAAACTGGATGGCCATCTTTCAGGAGTGTTTTGATTGGGTGTTTGCCAGGAAAACCCTTTCATGGGGTCACTTTAGGACTGCCATGTGTTGGAAAGAACCGGAAAGAATCATTTTTTTTTAAAAAAACGAACAACTTGTATCATTAACCCAAGGACGTTCTGCAAAGAGAAAGCATCACTGCCAAAAGAGTGCTCTCTTCAATGATAGTGCTATATATTATGGATAGTAAAGGTTGATGGCTTCCACATCCGTGGGAGAGTGGTTTTAAGTTTGAATTGTACAGGAGTTTTCCAATAAGGCAGTGTTTTTCAACCTTTTTTTTTACATTTACCAAATCCTGGGGCACACCACCAACCAAAATGACAGAAAATGACACTCTAACACAGTAATACATATAGTTAATACTAGCTGAGCCCGGCACACGTTGTTGTGCCATATGCCATTCTCTGTCTATCTATCTCTATCTATCTCTTTCTGTTTTTCTTTGTCTTTCTATCTCTGTCTGTCTGTGTTTGTCTATCTCTCTTTCTATGTCTCGCTCTCTGTGTATCTCTACCTTTCTCTGTATCTGTCTGTCTGTCTGTCTATCGATCTGTCTCTCTATCTGTATGTATCTCTGCCTTTCTCTATGTATTTGTCTCTTTCTGTCTCTCTCTCACTCTGTCTCTGTTTCTTTCCCTCTGTCTGTCTGTCTGTAGCTCTCTGTCTGTCTGTTTTTCTCTCTATTTCTTTCTCTGTGTGCTCCTGTCTGTGTCTTTCTATGTCTCTCTCTCTCTCTATCACTCATTCTCTTTCTCTCTCTCTCTCTCTCTCTCTCTTTGGCTCTCTCTCTCTCTCTCTCACTGTCTGTGTATCAATCTCCCTATCTCTCTCTCTTTCTGTCTGTCTATCTCTCTGTGTTTCTCCAGGCCGTGGATGGAGGGAGGGAGGAGGCGGGGCTAAGGAGAAGCCGGCTCGGTTTCTCCTTAGCCCGGCCCCCTCCCTTGCTGCATCCACGGGGCGGCCGCCACTGTTCCGGAACAGCGGCGGCCGTGCCGTGGATGGAGGGAGGGAGGAGGCGGGCTAAGGAGAAGCCGGCTCGGTTTGTCCTTAGCCCGGCCCCCTCCCTGGCTGCATCCACGGGGCGGCCGCCACTGTTCTGGACCAGCGGTGGCCGTGCCGTGGATGGAGGGAGGGAGGAGGCGGGCTAAGGAGAAGCCGGCTCGGTTTGTCCTTAGCCCGGCCCCCTCCCTGGCTGCATCCACGGGGCGGCCGCGCCGTGGATGGAGGGAGGGAGGGAGCCGGGCTAAGGAGAAGCTGGCTCGGTTTCTCCTTGGCCCGGCCCCCTCCCTTGCTGCATCCACGGGGCGGCCGCCACTGTTCCGGAACAGCAGCGGCCGTGCCGTGGATGGAGGGAGGGAGGAGGAGGGGCTAAGGAGAAGCCGGCTCGGTTTCTCCTTAGCCCGGCCCCTTCCCTCCATCCACGGTGCCCCCGCCGCTGTTCCTGAGGAGGAGGCGAGGGTGAGTGTTGGCTGCCATGCTCGAACGTTCTAAGCGTTCGCGCTGGCAGCGAAGAGGCCGGGATGGGAATTCCCTTGGCGGTTTTTGGGGGCTGGTTTTTGGGGGTGTTGGGAGGTACCTAGGGTCTGTTTTTTGGGCCCTGTTGGTACCGAGGGGTTATGGTTGTATGGGCTGCCGAGTGTAGTGCTTCTGCATGGCATGGTTTAGTTGTCTATGATCGTCAATGCACGACCGTGTCGAAATTATATATATAGATGTTTATAAATGTATTTATACGCTCAGTGTGAAACCTGGGCCTGTTTCGATGAACACAATTTTCATTTCATTTTCATTTATTCCAACTTATATCACCGCCACTCCCCGTAGGCTCGGAGCGGTTTACAGCCAGGATAACAATACAATAAAGGACAAACAGACAAACAACATCAAAAGAAGGAGAGGGGGGGGCAAGGGAGGGAGAGGATAGAGTCAAGGCACGGCCGGGGGTGTCCAGTCAGATCTGGGTAGCGCCACCATGCCGTCGAAGGCGGGAAGCAGAGGGGGTCTCGAGGAGAACCCACACGGTTGGCCACGGGAATGCCGGGTGGCGAGGCTTCCTTTATCCAAGGGTCCTGAAGCAAGTATCGAACAAACTGAAGGGATGTCTTTTCCCAGCCTCAGGTTGGTTCGAGAGGGCCCGCGCCACTCGGCCCTAGAGTTCCAAAAGGTTCTGGGCCTGCCGCTCCTTGGCCTCCGACGGCGTCTCCTCCGGGGGCCCTGCGGCTTCCCCTGCAAGGCGTCCCCCGGGTGGTCACTTCTGCCACCGCTTCTGCCACCACTTCTGCCACCTGGAAGGTCCAAATTTGCCCATGCCAGCTTCTGACAGAGACCTCTTCTTCCCCCTTCCCCTTCGCGCCCTTTCTTCCCCCTCCTGCCGATCACTTACTTTTTCTTCTACACTGCCACTTCTGCCACCATTTTGAACCGAGGGGGCAGCGTGGCCGTATTCAGGAGGGGAGGGGGGAGGGAGGAAGACGTGACAACATAGATATCCTGGCAGGAATGGCAGAAAGACACAAACTTCCCACACAGAACTCCCATAACCAAGAGAAAATACTATGAGAGTTTGGTGGGCGTTGACCTTGGGTTTTGGAGTTGTAGTTCACCTATATCCAGAGAGCACTGTGGACTGAAACAATGTTGGATCAGGACCAAACTTGGCATGAATACTCAATATGCCCAAATGTGAACACAGATGGAGTTTGAAGAAAATAGACCTTGACATTTGGGAGTTACAGTTTCTGGGATTTATAGTTAACACAATCAAAGAGCATCCTGAACTCTTGCAATAATGGGATTGAACCAAACTTGGCATATTGAACTCTCATTCCCAACGGAAAGTACTGAAAGGGTTTGCTTGGGAATTGACCTTGGGTTTGGAAGTTGTAGTTCACCTACACCCAGAGAGCTCTGTGGACTCAAACAATGTTATGTTATGTTGTTGTTTGTTTTCTATCCAGAATCACAATGTTGGAAGGAGGCTCGCCACGTTAAGGTCCCTAAAACAGGCATGGGAAAACTTCGGCCCTCTGGGTGCTTTGGACTCCAACTCCCACCATTCCTAACAGCCTGAGGCCGTTTCCTGCTTAAGTGGCTGAGGGGGGAAAAGGGAAAGGGCCTAAGGCTGCTAGGAATGGTGGGAGTTGAAGTCCAAAACACTTGGAAGGTCCAAGTTTGCCCATGCCAGCTTTCGACAGAGACCTCTTCCTCCCCCTTCCCCTTTGCGCCCTTTCTTCCCCCTCCTGCCGATCACTTACTTTTTCTTCTACACTGCCACTTCTGCCACCATTTTGATCCGAGGGGGCAGCGTGAGCGTGTTCAGGAGGGGAGAGAGGAAGACGTGACCCGTGCGGGCACTACTGCGCAGACTCGCCCCAGAGCAAAGCGAGGCAAAGCGAGCAGAGCGAGGCTGGGAAGAAGGGAGCCCGAGTGGAGAAGAAAAATAGGTTCGGCAGGAGGGGGAAGAAAGGGGATTGGAGGTTTCAGTTTCCCACGGCATACCTGATGATCGCTCATGGCACACTGGTTGGGAAACATTGCAATAAGGAACCGATATGAGGGGATAGGGATCAGGATCTTGGATTCATCCTTTAATGTTTGGACTAAAACACTGAGTGGATCAATCACCACACTAATATGGAAGCCACCAGTCATGACAAAATAAGCTTATCCTCAAAATATAGATATATGTGATCCCTGATTTCAGAAAAGGTGTGTGTGTGTGTGTGTGTGTGTGTGCAAATATCAACTCAGAGGGTGAAATTTCTCTGACATTTCCCCAAACGTTTTGCGCAAAACTATCCTGGTTATGGCTGATACATTAACCCAATTAAGTCGGTGCAAAGATCTGCAATGCCTTTACTAGGCTTTGGATGGGACTTTATTGGGATTTTCAAAATTCATTATTTTTGGTCCGACTGGGTTTGCCGAGAAATGGATGAGAAGGCAAGGCCGTCAATGTGACTCTGTAGTTAATGCTCCAAATCAAGAACAGAGACTGGATATTTCTTTCTCAAAACAAGGAATCCGTAAGCCAGGGTAGCGGGGTTTTTTTTATAGGTAGGCTTCTAGTTTATAGTGATATAGTTAAAGATGGCTTTCCATGGGGGAAAGAAACAGTTCAGTCTCTAAACCCCAAGGACTCTAAACCCCAAGGAAGGTAAAGTCATGCTGACGGAAACAAGAACCCTTTATTTATTTATGGGATTTCGATATTGCCTCCTTGTCCAACCTAGGAACAAATAGAAGCAATTAAAACAATATATAGATTAAAAAAATAAACAGTTTAAAATCAGAAGTACTAGATCAGGGGTGCTCAGGATGGTGATCGGGATCACCCGGGTGATCTTTGGGCCTCATCTGGGTGATCTTCAGGTCCCTGACCAGGTCAATCGCTGCTGGTCCTCTTCACGCTTCAAACAAGTCCTCCGTCATTGCTCCTCCACGATGCCTGCTCACGCGCCGCCTCCAAGAGCTGATGAGTCCAAGAGGCAGAATGGGCGCTTCGGCAGCCCCCTCTTTTGCATTCCTCCTCCTCCCTCCGTCCTTCTCCAGCCACTCAGAGCCGTCGGAGACCAAAGGGGGTGGCCGTGGATGATGTGATGCATGGCTGGCCCCGCGCTCATGCGCAGAAGTGCCCATTCTGCCTCTCGGACTTCTCGTAAGCTCTTGGAGGTGGCGCACATGCTGGCGGCGTGGAAATAGGAGCAATGACGGAGGAGAAGAAGAAGGATGCTTTGGGGTCATTTCCTTACCGCATCTCAAAGGTCAGTCTTTTTACTTTGGGGTGGGTGTTTGATTGTTCTGTGGCATGTCTCTTTGTTTTCTTTTTCTTTTTAAAAATGGCCTTTTAGCTCCAAAGCCTCTCTGCTTGCTTTTTTCCTTGAGAAATATATGTTGGGGAATATGGAAATGTGGGAGAAATGGGGTGGTTGGATGTATTTTTGCATGCTCCTTTGTTTACCTTGCTGAGTATTAAATGGCCTTGCAGTTCAAAAGCCTCTCTTCTTACTTTCTGGCTGATAATATGTGTGGTAATATGGCAGTGTGGGAGAAATGGGGTGGTTGGATGTATTTATGCATGCCCCTTTGTTTACCTTGCTGAGTATTAAATGGCCTTGCAGTTCAAAAGCCTCTCTTCTTACTTTCTGGCTGATAATATGTGTGGTAATATGGCAGTGTGGGAGAAATGGGGTGGTTGGATGTATTTTTGCATGTCCCTTTGTTTACCTTGCTGAGTATTAAATGGCCTTGCAGTTCAACAGCCTCTCTTCTTACTTTCTGGCTGATAATATGTGTGGTAATATGGCAGTGTGGGAGAAATGGGGTGGTTGGATGTATTTTTGCATGCCCTTTGTTTACCTTGCTGAGTATTAAATGGCCTTGCAGTTCAACAGCCTCTCTTCTTACTTTCTGGCTGATAATATGTGTGGTAATATGGCAGTGTGGGAGAAATGGGGTGGTTGGATGTATTTATGCATGCCCCTTTGTTTACCTTGCTGAGTATTAAATGGCCTTGCAGTTCAAAAGCCTCTCTTCTTACTTTCTGGCTGATAATATGTGTGGTAATATGGCAGTGTGGGAGAAATGGGGTGGTTGGATGTATTTTTATGCTCTGTTTTATATTGTTGTTATTAAATTGAAATGTTGATGTTTTATAACTTCATTTTATGTAAACTGCCCCGAGCCTGCTGGAAGGAGCGACACATAAAAATGAATAATACATATAAATAAATAAATAAATAAGAAAATAGTTATACGTTTTATATTTCTGGGTAGGTGATCTTTGGGACTTGGTTTTTTAATCAGTAGCTCCCATGCTGAAAAAGTGTGAGCACCCCTGTACTAGATGTATATTAGAAGTGTCTGATGTGCATCAAAAGTGCCTGACATACATCATATGTGCCATATGCATTGGAAATTAGGGTTGGACTGGATGGCCCTTGGCGTCTCTTCCAACTCTGGAATTCTATGATTGTTTCCATCACTCAGGCCCGGATTAACACTTTTTTGCGCCCTAGGCCACACTTTGGAATTACCGCCCCCCCCCCTCACACACACACACCACTCAGACCCACACTTGGCTGGCTTTCGCCATGGTGCCTCCGGAGCAGAAGAGAGAGGCGAGTAGGCATCATCCCGCCACCTCCAAGGTCCCCATACATTCCCACCAGCTGGAAAGCTCTGCTGTGCTCTGAAGGTCTCCTCGGGAGTCGGGAGGCTTGGGGAGAGCGCAGCAGGTGCAAACTTGCTCCAAGGGCATGCACGAGAGAGAGAGAGAGAATGCACATGCAAGAGAGAGCACGAGAGAGAGAGAGAGAAAGAGAGTGTGTGCGAGAGAGAGTGAGAGAGCATGCGAGAGAGAGAGGGCGAGAGAGAGCGCATGTGCAAGAGAGAGTGAGAGAGTGTGCGAGAGAGAGCACGTGAAAGAGAGCGCGAGAGAGAGAGCGCGTGTGCAAGAGAGAGCGTGCGAGAGAGAGAGCGAGAGAGAGAGCACGTGTGCGAGAGAGAGTGAGAGAGAGAGCGCGCAAGAGAGAGAGCATGCAAGAGAGAGAGCGCACGAGAGAGAGAGAGAATGCGTGCGCGCATGAGAGAGACCAAGAAAGAGCAAGCAAGAGAGAGAGAGAACGCACGCAAGAGAGAGAGCGCGCCGAGCGAGAGAGAGCATGCGAGAGAGAGAGCGCGCGCAAGGGAGAGCACAAGAGAGAGCGCGCACGCACAAAAGACAGAGCGAGAGAGAACGCGTGCGCGCGTGAGAGAGAGCAAGAAAGAGCACGCGAGAGAGAGAGAGCACGCACGCGAGAGAGAGAGAACGCAGAGAGAGAGAGAGTGAGAGTGTGCACAACAGAGAAAGAGAGCACATGAGAGAGAGAGAGAGCGCATGCAAGACGGAGCAGAGACTTTGCCGGGAGAATGAGCGAGGAGGGGCATGAGAAAGGGGGAAAGAAGGGCGCGGACCAGGTTTTTTTGGTCCGTGATCTGTGCCGTGAGCGATCATCAGGTGTGCCGCGAGAAAAGCTCTCTGCCCCCCTTTCCTTCCCCCCTCCTCCTGCGGAACTCCTGCTGCTTGAGAGAGGAGGAGAAAGGGACGGGCGGCCGCAAAGAAAAAGAAGAAGAGACTGGGGCACCGCCTCCTTCGGCCATTTCCCCAACCAGCCTCCAATCTGCCATGACTCCCGCCATGACTCTCGCCCCTTGCTTGTTGAAGCCGCGCAGAGGAGGAGCCCCACCTACTGAAGCCCATCCACCGCTCATGCTCCTCCTCTGTGAGAGAGCTAAAGCCGGGGGAGGAGGGGGGCATGACGCAGCTTGGCTCCGCCCCCTCCCCCCGGCTTCAGCACTCCCACAGCTTCGCCAGCCTTGAGGGGGCAGTGCCAAGCCAGCAATGGCAGAGCCAGCACAATGCTGGCTTGCCCCCTCAAAGCTGGTGAAGCTGTGGGAGAACTGAAGCCAGGGGGGGCATGGCGTGGCCTAGATTCGCCCCCTCCGCCAGCTTAAGTGCCCTCACAGCTTCGCCAGCTAGAGGGGGGAGTGCCAAGCCAGCGGTGGCAGAGCCAGCACAATGCTGGCTTGGCACTGCCCCCTCAAGGCTGGCGAAGCTATGGGAGAACTGAAGCCAGGGGGAGGGGCCGGGGCATGGTGTGGCCTGGCTCCCCCCCTGGTTTCGGCACTCCCAGCAGCTGCTCCCAGCAGTTCACCATCCCCCAGCCGTTCTTTACTGTGTTACATGAAACCGCTGGGAGAGATCATTCGGAGTTTCGGAGTAAGGTGTTATCTGTACGCAGATGACGTCCAGATCTGTCACTCCTTCCCCCCTGTCACCAAGGAGGCTGTCCAGACTTTGAACCGGTGCTTGGCCGCTGTGTCGGACTGGATGAGGGCTAGCAAATTGAAACTTAATCCAGACAAGACAGAGGTCCTCCTGGTCAGTCGAAAGGCCGAACAGGGCATAGGGTTACAGCCTGTGTTGGACGGGGTTACACTCCCCCTTAAGACGCAGGTTCGCAGCTTGGGAGTGATCCTGGATTCATCGCTGAGCCTGGAGCCTCAGGTCTCAGCGGTGGCCGGGGGAGCTTTTGCACAGTTAAGACTCGTGCACCAGTTGCGCCCGTACCTTGGGAAGTCTGATCTGGCTACGGTCGTCCACGCTCTGGTCACATCCCGAATAGATTACTGCAACGGACTCTACGTGGGGCTGCCTTTGAAGACAGTTCGGAAGTTACAACTAGTCCAACAGGCGGCAGCCAGACTACTAACTGGAGCTACATACAGGGAGCATACCACCCCCCTGTTGTGTCAGCTCCACTGGCTGCCGGTCCAATTCCGGGCTCAATTCAAAGTGCTGGTGTTGACCTTTAAAGCTCTATACGGTTCTGGCCCAGCTTACTTGTCCGAACGCATCTGCCGCTACGTCCCACCTCGTACTTTAAGATCATCCGGGGAGGCCCTGCTCTCGCTCCCGTCGGCTTCTCAGGTGCGGCTGGTGGGGACGAGGGAGAGGGCCTTCTTGGTGATGGCTCCCCGTCTGTGGAATGCGCTGCCTAGTGACATACGATCAATTCCATCCCTCCTGACATTTAGGAAAAAAGTGAAGGCTTGGACGTGGGACCAGGCGTTCGCATAGTAGCACAGGACAGCACTTTAGACTAGTTTTTAATGGAAAGCTGGTGAATAGGGCTCAATGCTTTTACGGACAGAACACTGTTTTACATAGGTGAAGACATAGGTTGTATGAATGTAATTGTATTTTAATGTATTTTAGTGTCAATGTTTGAGGGCTTTTATACTGTTTTTATACTGTGTTGTTATGAGGGCATCAAATTGTGCCTTTTGGAAGCCGCTCTGAGTCCCCCTCCGGGGGTTGAGAAGAGCGGGGTAAACTGCCGAAAATAAATAAATAAATACAGTGTCATTTTGTGTCATTTTGGTTGGTGGTGTGCCCCTGGATTTTTTTTAATGTTAAAAGTGTGTCGCGGCTCAAAAAAGGTTGGGAAACACTGCCCTAGGCCATGGCCTACATGAGAACATAAGAAGAGCCATGCTGAATCGGACCTCAGCCCATCTAGTCCAGCATTCTGTATCACACAGTGGCCCACCAGTTGTACACGGGGATCTCGAGCAGAAGGGAGGGCAAAACCCTGACCTGCTCCCGACCCCCACAACCAGTACCCGGGAAATCCTGCCTACCTCAACCAACTCCGAGGTGGCACTTGAATGTCCTTTTCAGTAACTACCGATACACTTGGTATCCATGAATCTGTCTAATCCTGCCTTGAAGCTGTCCAGGCTGACAGCTGTCACAACCTCCTCTGGAAGTGAGTTCCATAACCCAATGACCCTCTGGGTGAAGAAATATTTCCCTTTATTAGTCCTAATTTTCCTACCTTGGAGCTTCAGGGAGTGCCCTCTAGTCCTAGTGTTTTGTGACAGAGAAAATATTTTTTCTCTATTCACCTTTTCTATCCCATGCATGATTTTATACACTTCGATCAAGTCACCTCTTAAACGCCGTCTTTCAAGGCTGAAAAGACCAAGGCGTTGCAACCTGGTTTCATAAGGGAGCCACTCCATCCCTTGGATCATTCTTGTTGCCCTTCTTTGTACCTTTTCCAGTTCCGTTATATCCTTCTTAAGGTGCGGAGACCAGAATTGTACACAGTACTCCAAACGTGGCCTTACCATCGATTTGTAGAGAGGTAATACAACATTTGCCGACCTATTTTCGATTCCCTTCCTGATCATGCCAAGCATAGAATTTGCTTTTTTCACTGCTGCAGCGCACTGGGTTGACATCTTCATTGAGCTGTCCACCAAAACCCCGAGATCCCTTTCCTGGTTTGTCTCGGAAAGCTTTGACCCCATCAATTTGTAGGTGTAGTTGGGGTTCTTTGCCCCGATGTGCATGACTTTACACTTGTTTAGGTTAAAATGCATTTGCCACTTTGTTGCCCATTCACTCAATTTCGAGAGATCTTTCTGGAGCTCTTTACAATCAGTTTCATTTTTAACTACCCTGAACAATTTAGTGTCGTCTGCAAACTTTGCTACCTCAGAATTCACTCCTACATCCAGATCATTAATGAATAAATTAAAAAGTAACGGACCCAAAACTGAACCTTGGGGTACGCCACTTCTCACCTCTTTCCACCCCGAGAAGTGTCCGTTTATTACCACCCTTTGTTTCCTCGTTGGCCTTATTGGTAATCCGGGCATGCCATCACTATAATCTCTCCTTCCTCTCCTCCTAGTCTTCTCTCTTATTGTTTCTCTTGCTTTCATCTGCCTCCTCCTCTTCCATTTGCTGACTCATAGGGAGGCAGCTTTTTCTGAGAGCGCACGCTACTCCTTGCCAGGATCTCCATCACGGGCCTCCAGGGTTTTTTCTGCCAACATGACTTATCAGTGCAACATCTGTCCGGTGGGTGAGCAAGGGAACAGGAGCCACATGGCGAAGGCAGGCTGCAGGGTAGAGATTTCACAGACTGAAGGTCGGCATCTTAGCAGCTGATTCTTCTTGCACTGACTGAGAAGGGTTGGGTCTTCCTTTTTTCTTCCAAGCACAACAACGTCAGGGGGAAGCAATGCACTGTTTCTTTTCTCTTTTTTTTCTAAGGCAGAATAAACAGCATAAGAAAGAAGAAATGAACCGAGTGTGGTGGAGAATTCACCGCACAAGAGGAGAGCAGGAGGCTGAAGCCAAATCATGAGAAATGATCTAAGTCCCTTTCAGCCGCCGCACCACTTTCTCTTGACAGTCGCAACGTTGCCTCTGGCTGTGGAATCTTTTCCCATGAAGTCCCAGAGCAAAGCCTCCAGCAGGGCTCCTTGATCTCTTTTGCCTTTGCCAACCCGATTCGTCCCAGGCTGGCACACTCCCGGCATGTGGGGCAATGAGCAGGCAGAGGCCAAGCTTAATGAACCAACCTGGGGGCGCTTGAAACTTTTCGGTACTTTCCTACAACCACACACTACTCTTACTAACGGTGGAAAATAAAGCAAAATTATTTTTCTCTCTAAAAGAAAGAGTGAAGGAATGAAAGCATTTCTTTTTTTAAAAAAAAAAGCAACATGGTACTACTACTTTGTAGACCTGGTTAGGTTTGTCGGAATCTTCATAAAATCAGAATGAATTTGGGTTAACTTCACCTTTGAAGCAGTTTTGAAGTGATGTAAGCAACAGAGCTTAGGTGGTTACCAGGCATGGTTTAGAACCCAAAAATAGGGAATCGAAAATCTAATGGGGGGGTTTTGATTAGTAATAGAAAGACTTTCCAAAAGAATTCCAAAAATTTCTAAAATGTAACGTAATTACTAACGAAATTCGTTAGTAGTTCTAAAGTAGGCAAAGCAGGGAAACAGGACTGACACTGTTTTAAGCACAGGCAAATCAAGGGGCAACATTTCCCTTGGTTTCCTTGCAGGGAGATATAATGCATTAATATATTATTATTAATATTATTATTAATATTATTATTAATATTATTAAAGGACAGGGTTTCTTTGCAGGGACATATAATGCATTAATATAATATTATTATTAATATTATAAAAGGACAGGGTTTCTTTGCAGGGACATATAATGCATTAATATATTATTATTAACATTATTAAATAAAATAGTTGCCAATGCCCACCTCTGGTGCAGGCCTTGCTAATCTGTAGAGTTTTCCTCACTCCAGCTTTTTCCCATTCAGTTTTACCATAGCAGTCTAGGACCTCCGTTTGAACTCTATGGCTTTTCTTGATTCTGAACTCTTCCTTTCCTCTCCGTGCTCTTTTCACTCCTGCTGCCCTTCTCTCAGCAGTTCTTATGTCCTTCTACTCTGTCCTTCTATCTAAACCCCCTTCCTGGGTGTTTAAGTCGCTTTTTTCATCAGTCCTCCAGCCCCTCTAGGAGTCCCGATCTGGAGTTCCGGGCTCCTTTTTCACTTCCTGGAGGAGGCCTTTCACTCTAATTAGGCTCCAAGCATGGAAAGGCCCCAATTTGACTGTGAGTTATGTCTGCAAAGCTATTTTGGAGGGGGAAATTTTCCTGTTGGGTGGGCATCTGAAATAGTTACTAATCTAACGAAAATTTGGGCCCAGGGGGTGCGGAAAAGAAAGTCCACTTCCGGGATTGGCCCTGCGATGTGTATAAACTTGAAAGTCCCATACATACGAATCCCTTCCGATTTCTTTTCATTTTCATAACTTTTTTCTCATGCCTAGTGGTTACAATCTACTCTGAGGTACTTTCTTAAGGTTACAAGTTGCTATCTATGGATACCACCAACCAAAATGACACAAAATGAAACTTTAACACAGTAATACATATAGTTAATATGTTTTTAAATGTATTTATACACTCAGTGTGAAACCTGGGCCTGTTTCGATGAACACAACATAGACATCCTGGCAGGAATGGCAGAAAGACACAAACTTCCCACACAGAACTCCAATAACCAAGAGAAAATACTATAAGAGTTTGGTGGGCATTGACCTTGGGGTTTGGAGTTGGCGTTCACCTATATCCAGAGAGCACTGTGGACTGAAACAATGTTGGATCAGGACTAAACTTGGCATGATTACTCAATATGCCCAAATGTGAACACAGATGGAGTTTGGGGAAAATAGACCTTGACATTTGGGAGTTACAGTTTCTGGGATTTATAGTTAACACACAATCAAAGAGCATCCTGAACTCTTGCAACAATGGAATTGAACCAAACTTGGCATATTGAACTCTCATTACCAACAGAAAGTACTGAAAGGGTTTTCTTGGGAATTGACCTTGAGTTTGGAAGTTGTAGTTCACCTACACCCAGAGAGCACTGTGGACTCAATCAAAGTTGTGTTATGTTGTTGTTTGTTTTCTATCCAGAATCACAATGTTGGAAGGAGGCTCACCACTTTAAGGTCCCTGAAACAGGCATGGGAAAACTTCGGCCCTCTGGGTGCTTTGGACTTCAACTCCCACCATTCCTAACAGCCTGAGGCCCTTTCCTGCTTAAATGGCTGAGGGGGGGGAGGAAAAGGGCCTGAGGCTGCTAGGAATGGTGGGAGTTGGAGTCCAAAGCGCCTGGAAGGTCCAAGTTTGCCCATGCCAGCTTTCGACAGAGACCTCTTCCTCCCCCTCCCCCTTTGCACCCATTCTTCCCCCTCCTGCCGAACACTTACTTTTTCTTCCACACTGCCGCTTCTGCCGCCATTTTGATCCGAGGGGGCAGTGTGAGCATGTTCAGGGGGGAGGGGGAGGGAGGAAGGCGTGACCCGTGCGGGCGCTACTGCACAGACTCGCCCCAGAGCAAAGCGAGGCAAAGCGAGCAGAACAAGGCGCAGAAGAACAGAGCCCGAGTGGAGAAGGAAAAGTGTTCGGCAGGAGGGGGAAGAAAGGGGATTGGAGGTTCCCATTTCCCACAGCACACCTGATGATCACTCACGGCACACTAGTGTGCCACGGCACACTGGTTTGGAAACACTGTTCTAAAGGAAAGAGTGAAGGAATGAAAGCATTTCTTTTTTAAAAATGCAACATGGTACTACTACTTTGTAGACCTGGTTAGGTTTGTCGGAATCTTCATAAAATCAGAATGAATTTGGATTAAGTTAACCTTTGAAGCAGTTTTGAAGTGATGTAAGCAACAGAGCTTAGGTGGTTACAATCTACTAAGAGGTACTTTCTTAAGGTTACAAGTCGCTATCTATGGAGATACAGTCTAACACAAAGCCACTGCACTCCTTAGCACTAATAACTCAGCAGTTTACACACACTCTGCTGCTCATTAATAGCCACTGCTTCCTTAGCAGGCTACACACCTACACTACCCTTTACCCAGAGTAGAGTCAGGCGTAGATTAAACCCAGAGTCATTTAAACTGCTGAAAGCTGGCTAAACAGACTCCCTAATTCTCTCACATATCCTTCTGCATTGGCAGTTAGTCACCAACTGAAAATATTTGAATTAGAGGATTCTAAAGCCAACTTCAGGCTCCGCCCCCAGTTTCCATGGTAACGGGGGTTCTTGGAAGCTCTGCTAGATAATTTTACTGTTAACCCCTTAGGGTTAGCAAAGTTTCACCCTTACAAAATACTTACATATACATAAATATCAACTACATTTACAACCTGCAACACATAAATATGACTTCACCACACCTTCCAACTGGTGGAGTCTTATAACAATAATAATAATGTCCTTCAACATATTTAGTGGAACGTGGATTCAATGTGGTAACCAATTTATTAACACAAAAGAAACCGATTGCAAAATAGTCAATCGCGGTGATTTGAGATGACTGCGGACGAAAATAGAGCCGAGGATCACTAGATTGGTAGCAGCAGACCAGGCTCATCCTTCTCATTAAGATGATTTCGAATGTTTTAACTTTTTTTGTGTTACCTTTCTATTCTAAGTTCAATAAATACGTTCCTAATTTCAAACTTCAACGTTTCTAATTCACAACTTTCTTTATGATAATTTACGAAAAAGGTAGAACTATTAATACATATATATTTCTGTTTAATTGCTATTTTTAAAAAAATTAAAATTTTTTTCTAGGGGGGTGGTGAGTAAAAAAAATTCTGGAAACGGGGCGGTAGGCCAAAAAAGTTTGGGAACCACTGATCTAGATGAAACCATAGCGAGACATGTGCCATTCATTTTTGCACGAATTAATCCTACAAGATCACTAACTCTTGCAAAAGTTTAGGAAACCAATCTTGCCCTCATCCCACATACGTTTTTTTTTTGCTTGCTTGGCCTTCGTTTTCCCCATTTATCTCTCTTCTGTTGACCACTTCTCTCCCCCTGCTTCGGCTGTATTTCTCCGAAATGTATGATTTTATGTAAGTTGGAGAGGATCTAAAGGGTATAATTGCAATATAATTAATGAATTAGAAGAATGAGATACTTTAAGTGTCTTCAATCCCCCACTCCCTATAATTATCTGCAGGAAACACATTCATTAACAATCTCTGAGTGAGTGCTCACAGTTCATATTGGCAATCTGAGATTCCTTCCCAGGAGGTTTGGGGTAAACAGGAGGAAACACGGATTGCTCCAGATGGATTGTGTGGTTCGTGCATTGAAGGAATCCTTACTTCCCAAACAAGGATTTGGGTTCTTCTTGTCACTTATCCAATCCCAAGGTGCTGAAGTTGTTTAAGGCAGTGATTTTCAACCTTTTTTGAGCCGCAGCACACTTTTTACATTTACAAAATCCTGGGGCACACCACCAACCAAAATGACACAAAATGACACTCTAACACAGTAATACATATAGTTAATATGCTTTTAAAAGTATTTATACACTCAGGCTGTTTTGATGAACTCAACATAGATATCCTGGCATGAAGGTCAGAAAGACACAAACTTCCCACATAGAACTTACATAACCAAGAGAAAATGCTATAAGAGTTTGCTGGGCATTGACCTTGGGTTTTGGAGTTGTAGTTCACCTATATCCAGAGAGCACTGTGGACTCAAACAATGTTGGATCAGGACCAAACTTGGCATGAATACTCAATATGCCCAAATGTCAACACAGATGGAGTTTGAAGAAAATAGACCTTGACATTTGGGAGTTGTAGTTGCTGGGATTTATAGTTCCCCTACAATCAAAGAGCATTTTGAACCCACCAATGATAGAACTGGGCCAAACTTTCCACACAGAACCCCCAGGAGGCAAGAGATCATCTCTGTTTGGGGAAAGGGAGGCGGGCCTTCCCAATGCATGGAGAGGGAGAGACCCAAGTAGACAACGGGTGGGGGGGGGGGGGTTGTTAGTTTGTGCCTTTATCGAGGTAGGCTTCTTAGGGTTTTTATACTTCAACACATTAGACTCTCCCTCCCCCCTTCCTAGAGATTCCAATACCCCACGGCACACCTGATGATCGCTCACGGCACACTAGTGTGCCCCGGCACACTGGTTCAGAAACACTGCTCTAACACAGTAATACATATAGTTAATTTGTTTTTAAATGTATTTATACACTCAGTGTGAAACCTGGGCCTGTTTCGATGAACACAACATGGCTATCCTGGCAGGAATGGCAGAAAGATACAAACTTCCCACACAGACTCCCATAACCAAGAGAAAATGGAGTTGTGGTTCACCTATATCCAGAGAGCACTGTGGACTGAAATAATGTTGGATCAGGACCAAACTTGGCATGAATACTCAATATGCCCAAATGTGAACACAGATGGAGTTTGAAGAAAATAGACCTTGACATTTGGGAGTTACAGTTTCTGGGATTTATAGTTAATACAATCAAAGAGCATCCTGAACTCTTGCAACAATGGAATTGAACCAAACTTGGCCTATTGAACTCTCATTACCAACAAAAAGTACTGAAAGGGTTTGCTTGGGAATTGACCTTGAGTTTGGAAGTTGTAGTTCACCTACACCCAGAGAGCACTGTGGACTCAAACAATGTTATGTTATGTTGTTGTTTGTTTTCTATACAGAATCACAATGTTGGAAGGAGGCTCACCATTTTAAGGTCCCTAAAACAGGCATGGGAAAACCCCTCTGGGTGCTTTGGACTCCAACTCCCACCATTCCTAACAGCCTGAGGCTCTTTCCTGCTTAAGTGGCTGAGGGGGGCGGGGGAGAAAAGGGCCTGAGGCTGCTAGGAATGGTGGGAGTTGGAGTCCAAAACACCTGGAAGGACCAAGTTTGCCCATGCCAGCTTTCGACAGAGAGCTTCCCCTTCACGCCCTTCCTTTCCCCTCCTGCCAAACACTTACTTTTTCTTCTACTCTGCCGCATCTGCCGCCATTTTGATCTAAGGGGGCAGCGTGAGCATGTTCAAGAGGGGCGGGGGAGAGAGGAAGACGTGACCCGTGCGGGCGCTACTGCGCAGACTCGCCCCAGAGCAAAGCGAGGCAAAGCAAGCAGAGCGAGACTGGGAAGAAGGGAGCCCGAGTGGAGAAGAAAAAGTGTTCGGCAGGAGACAGAAGAAAGGGGATTGGAGGTTCCAATTTCCCAAGGCACACCTGATGATTGCTCACGGCACACTAGTGCCCCACAGCACACTGGTTGGGAAACTGGTTTAAAGAATAAGGTTCAGCTATTTAAGTAACATTTTAAAGTTTGGACTTAAACCCACAGCGGATTCGCCACCAGTTGCTGGTGAATTTCTTCTCTTAAATCAGTTATCCAATCAGCATTTTTTTCCTTCTCCTTTTTAAAATTAGAAAGAGAATTGCATCTGCTAGACTAGTTAATAAGTTGGCGAAATTGTAGTGGTAGGATTAGCCTCAGTGCCCTCACTAGCTTTATTAGAGTTGTAAATAGCCTCTGTATCCTGAATTTATGATGTTCTTTTTCTTGATTATTAGGGTTGTGTGCAAAACAACTATCCTTCATTTCATCAATTCTTTCATTATTTTTGATACCTTCATTACCTTTGGGAGCACGTGATGGAAAGACTCCTCCCAGTACGAAAATTAGCTCAGCACGGAAGATCCTGGCTTCTTGCCTGCTGTTCTTGCGCGTGTGGTGCTTTATGCCTCCTTGCTTTGGAAAGTGTGTGTGTGTGTGTGGCATGCAGGCCCAGAAAGCATGTGTGCCTGCCTGCAGCTGAACACAGTAAACAAAGGGGAGGGGTTGCAGTTAGCAACACACACTCAGAAACAACAAGTTTCACAGTATCAAAAATTCATATAACGAGCAGATACACATATGTACTAGGCATGAGAAAAAAGTTATGAAAATGTAAAGAAATCGGAAGTGATTTGTATGTAATGGGACTTTCTAGTTTATACGCATCACGGCAGCTAACCAGGAAGTAGACTTTCTTTTACGGTCCTTGAGGCCAACAATTTGCGTTATGATCGTAATAAATTCTTAATTATTGTACTACGTACTCACTTCTCCCTGTCTTCTCCCCCTCATTTCCGTCCCGCCTTCATTCAGCTTCTTCTTTTCCCCGCATTTCTATGGGGAACTGGAAGTGACGCTGCTGCTAGGCAATGCATTCTGGAAAGTGTAGTCCTCCACGCTTCTCCCCCCCTCCCTTCTCTTCCCCATTGCTCTGTCTTGCCCCATCGCAGGGGCCAACTTCACACACACACACACACACGCTTCTCCTCCTCTCTCTCCCTGCGCTCTCTCAGATGCTACTCCCCCCTCCTCTTTCCTGCTGGCTTCTCCCCCCCTCCCTTCTCTTCCCCGGTGCTCTGTCTTGCCCCATCGCAGGGGCCAACTTCACACACACACACACTTCTCCTCCTCTCTCTCCCTGCGCTCTCTCAGATGCTTCTCTGCCCCCTCCTCTTTCCTGCTGGCTTCTCCCCCCTCCCTTCTCTTCCCTGTTGCTCTGTCTTGCCCCATCGCACGGGCCAACTTCAACCCTCCAGGTACGTGTTTTGGACTTCAACTCCCACCATTCCTCACAGCCTCAGGCCTCTTCCTTTTCCTCTCAGCCTGGGCAAACTTGGGCCCTCGCTCCCTCAGGATCGGGGTGAGAGAGAGGCAGCGAGGAGCGAGGGGGCTCCTCCTTTTTGCTGCTTCCAAGAATAGAATACCCCTCCCTCCTTCCCTCCCTCCTTCCTATTTGGAGAGTCCCATCTAGAATTCAGTGTGATTTATTCAAGTTTTGGCCTACAACTCCCAGAAATTCCAGCCAATTTACCAGCTGTTAGGATTTCTGGGAGTTGTAGGCCAAAACCATCTGAAATGCGCATGCTCTGGCATACGAACTACTAACGAATTTCATTAGTAATTAAGTTACATTATAGAAATTTTTGGAAAATTTTTTTGTAAGTCTTTCTTTTACTAATAAAAAAAAATCCCCCCCCCCCCCATTAGATTTCCGATTTCCTATTTTTGGGTTCTAAACCATGCCTAATATATACACATAAGTATGAGTCAATAACAAAGCAATATACAATGAGTCATCGCCCGGGAGGGCTCCTACCCTTGACGCGGATTATCTTTTGAATTCAAATAAAGTCAGTCAATGAATGTTGTTGTAACAAGGTGATGGGAGTTTAGGGTAGAAGTCCAGGGGATGAGGTCAAAAAACGCCCATAGGTGACGAGAATAGCAAGGAGAGAGGAGTTGGGGCGCTATGGCGGTTTCAGTCAATGCGATGGTAGAAGAACAGATAGTCCGAATAGGCTGAAAACGGTCCAATTTTAGAAGGCCGAAAAGGTAAACACAAACTCTCGTTTCGACCCATCTCCAAAAGGGTCTTTTTCAAGGCCAGTTGTGAAGAATTAACTCCTGGTAACAAGATAGAACGGGTGCGTTTTCAGGGCCATGGAGGTAAAGTCATACATCCATGGTAAGACCAGTGGCCGACTGGTCTTACCATGGATGTATGACTTTACCTCCATGTCCCTGAAAGCGCACCCGTTTGAATTACCATGGATGTATGACTTTACCTCCATGGCCCTGAAAACGCACCCGTTCTATCTTGTTACCAGGAGTTAATTCTTTACAACTGGCCTTGAAAAAGACCCTTTTGGAGATGGGTCGAAACGAGAGTTGGTGCCATCATACAGAGTTTACCTTGTCGGCCTTCTAAAATTGGACCAGTTTCAGCCTATTCGGACTATCCGTTCTTCTACCATCGCATTAGACTGAAACCGCCATAGCACCCTAACTCCTCTCTCCTTGCTATCCCCATCACCTATGGGCGTTTTTTGACCTCATCCCCTGGACTTCTACCCTAAACTCCCATCACCTTGTTACAACAACATTCATTGACTGACTTTATTTGAATTCAAAAGATAATCCGCGTCAGTGGTAGGAGCCTCCCGGTGATGACTCATTGTATATTGCTTTGTTATTGACTCATACTTATATGTATATATGTGTATCTGCTCATTATATGAACTTTTGATACTGTGAAACTTGTTGTTTCTGAGTGTGTGCTGCAGCTGAACTCCTCTAGCAGGCTCGGATTAACACCTTTTTGCACCCTAGGCCACACTTTGGAATTACGCCCCCTTTAAGCCAACCTCTACTGCACCCCCCACCCACATCCTTTCGTCCACTCCTCCCCCTTAGGGCCCCGCATCCAGCTCTCCCGGTGTGGCCCCACTAGTTCCGCCACAGGAGTTTCCCTCTCGGCAGGCACTATGGATGCAGGCATGGGGGGAGGAGCCTCCTCCCCGATGCCGGGGCTTGAGGCACTTGGCTCCTACCCGGTATCGGGGATTGCGCATGTGTTGTAGTCAGCAGCTGTACCGATGCCATGCTTCTCCCTGATACCGGGGCTTGTTTCATTGGGCTTCTCTCCTGTACTGGGGTTTGTGCATGTGCTTTATTAGGGGAAAATGCTGCACTTGCAGAGCTCAGGCGGTGTTGTATTTCAGTGTCAATGTTCACAATACTGGCTGATTTCTAAAGTGTTCCCTGGTCAAAGAGGACTCTGGTCAAAGTGGCCTCTGGTCAAAGTGGTCCCTGGTCAAAGTGATCCTTGATCAAGTCGTCTCTGGTCAAAGTGGTCCCTGCTCAAAGTGATCCCTGGTCAAGCCGTCTCTGGTCAAAGTGTTCCCTGGTCAAAGTGATCCCTGGTCAAGTCGTCCCTGGTCAAAGTGGTCCCTGGTCAAAGTGGTCTCTGGTCAAAGTGGTCTCTGGTCAATGTGATCCCTGCTCAAAGTGATCCCTGGTCAAGTCATCTCTGGCTAAAGTGCTCCCTGGTCAATGTGTTCCCTGGTCAAAGTGATCCCTGGTCAAAGTGATCCCTGGTCAAAGTGGTCTCTAGTCAAAGTGTTCCCTGGTCAAAGTGATCCCTGGTCAAAGTGGTCTCTAGTCAAAGTGTTCTCTGGTCAAAGTGGTCTCTAGTCAAAGTGGTCTCTAGTCAAAGTGGTCTCTGGTCAAAGTGATCCCGGGTCAAAGTGGTCCCTGCTCAAAGTGATCCCTGGTCAAAGTGGTCTCTGTTCAATGTGATCCCTGGATTAAGTGGGCCCTGGTCAAAGTGGTCCCTGGTCAAAGTGTTCCCTGGTCAAAGTGGTCTCTAGTCAAAGTGTTCACTGGTCAAAGTGGTCTCTGGTCAAAGTGATCCCGGGTCAAAGTGGTCCCTGCTCAAAGTGATCCCTGGTCAAGTCGTCCCTGGTCAAAGTGGTCTCTAGTCAAAGTGGTCTCTAGTCTCCTCCTTGTGTTGGAGGAGGAATACCAGCTTTCATGGTGTTAGGGCATGCGCAGACTGCGCAATGGAGTTTCTTGTACTTGCACTGAAGGAGCCAGCAAGTGGATGCTGTCGGCATCGAGGGAGTTAATTGTTCCTCCTGTTGACGTCGATGCCAGTGTTGAGAGCCCCTGCGCATACACCTATTTGTGCAACAATAGCAGAGGCAGGAGCTAGTATTCAGGAAGGGGCAGGGGCGCCGCCGAAAAGGAGGACCTCCGGAATCCTTTCTTCCTCATCTCCATGCACGTTGCATTTTTATTGGTTTCAATTTCTTTCTTGGGTCCGTGATCTGCGCCCCTCCTCAGCTTGCACCCCTAGGCCATGGCCTAGGTTGGCCTTATGGGTAATCCTGACCTGATTCCAAACAAACCTATAAATCACAAGAGTGCAAAGGATAAATTGAAATATATCATTTAGTAATTTATTTATTCAATCTTATATTCCGCTCCTCCCTGCAGGCTCGGGGCGGATCACAATGTACAATAAAACATGCTGCGTGTAACAAAAACATGCAGCCATACAATAAAAGCATAAAAACACAAGACAGTTACAGAAGTAAAATTCAAAGGAGTTACAAATTCCTTGGAACTCAAGGCACAGGACACGCCGGGACAGGCCAGACTAATTAAAAGCCAGTCTGAAGAGGGCAGTCTTGCAGGCCCTTCGAAAGGGGGCAAGCTCTGGGATCGCTCGGGTGTCATCAGGAAGGGAATTCCACAGCACCGGGGCCGCCACAGAGAAAGCTCTCTGCCTGGTTGTGGACAGATGGCAGGAGCGGATTGATGGAACGAGTAACAGATTCTGTTCTTCTGAGCGTAGTGATCTCGGGGGAACATATGGGGCAAGGCGGTCCCTCAGGTACGCAGGCCCTAGACCGTGTAAGGCCTTAAAGGTTAAAACCAACACCTTGAAGGCAATTCGGTACTCGATAGGAAGCCAGTGCAGTTGCTGGAGAATGGGGGTGATGTGCTCCCTCACTGGTGCTCCCACCAGCAAGCGAGCAGCGGCATTCTGCACCAGCTTGAGTTTCTGGATTGTCGACAAGGGAAGGCCAACGTAGAGGGCGTTACAGTAGTCCAGCCTCGAGATGACCGTCACTTGGATCACCGTGGTCAGGTCTTTCCTGGACAGCTAGGGTGCCAGTCGCCTAGCCTGTCGTAGATGGAAAAACGACGTTTTGCTAACCATGGAGACCTGGGTCTCCATGGATAGCAAAGGGTCCAATTGGACACCCAAGCTCTTTACAAGGGATGACGGGCTAAGTTGCTCGCCATCCAGGGTAGGCAACCAGCACTCATCCAGCCCAGAGCGACCGGGCCACAAGATCTCCGTCTTCGACGGATTCACCTTCAGCCGGCTGGCACGCAACCAGTCAGTCACGGCTTCAAGGCATAGATGGAAACAATCGGACACGGTGTCCGGCTTGCCGTCCATTCTCAGCAGAAGCTGGGTGTCATCAGCGTACTGATAACACTCCAGACCAAAGTCACGAACCAGCTGGGCCAGGGGGCGCATATAAATGTTGAATAATAAGGGCGAGAGGATGGCCCCCTGGGGGACCCCACAACTTAATGGGAGCCTCCCGGAGACCTCCTCTCCCCTCTCCACACGTTGTCCCCGATCCTGGAGGAAGGAGGTTACCCACTTAAGGGCAGTCCCCCTAACCCCAGTCACGGCTAAACGGTGGGCCAACAATGCATGATCTACGGCAGACCTGTCCAACAGGCACCCCGGGGTGGTGGTGGTCCCCCCCCGCACACGGCCCTCCAGCCCCTTGGATCCGGCCCTCCTACCCTCCTGCAAGAAATCAGCTGTTTTTTTTAAAAAAAATGAAAAATTGTAGCGGTGGCACAGCTGTCTGCCATTACCTGTCCTGGCTGTTCAGCAGACAGGAAATGTGCCAGGACAGGAAATGACGCCGCGGAGCCAAAGGACTACAAGTCCCAGCTTCCCCTCCGCGGTGCCATTTCCTTTGAGACTAGAAGAGTACAGGAAGTACTCTTCTGCTGTGTCTTTGGCTCCTGCCTCTGTGTCTTTGCCTCTCTCGTACTCTGGCTCCGGGATCCTCGTTGGAAGAGAGAAGCTGGACCGGAGCAAGGCTGTGTGGAGCGCCGTTTGGGCAGCGGTCGTTTGGGAAGGATACCGAACTAAGGTAGGCTGAAGCAGAGGGCTGTTTTGCTGGGGTGGGCTCCTTCCTTCGTTCCTTCGTTCCTTCTTTCCTTCGTTCCTTCTTTTCCTTCGTTCCTTCTTTCCTTCGTTCCTTCCTTCCTTCGCCCTTCCTTCCTTCCTTCCTTCCTTCCTTCCTTCCTTCCTTCCTTCCTTCCTTCCTTCCTTTTATTCTTGCTTCCTTCCTTTATTTTATTTTTATCCTTTTTATTTTTTTTATTTTTTTTTTTTTTATTTTATTTTTATTTAATTTTTTTTTAATTTAATTTTTATTTTAATTTAATTTTTATTTTATTTTTTTTTTCTCGTTTCTTCCCTCTATCTATCTTCCTTCCTTCCTCTCTTCCTTTCTTTTATTCTTTTATTTTATTTTTATTTATTTTCACACTGCGGCCCCCCAGGTGATCAGTGACCGGAATTCCGGCCCTTCGGCCGGTAGAAGTTGGACAGCCTTGATCTACGGTATCAAACGCTGCTGTTAGATCTAACAAAACAAGCAGGGCTGATCCACCCTGGTCCAGCTGGCGGTGAAGTTGGTCTGTAATGGCGACAAGCACGGTCTCCGTCCCATGCCCAATACGGAAGCCGGACTGGAAGGGATCAAGTCCAGCTGTGTCGTCTAAGAACCGCTGCAGCTGATCCGCTGCTGCCCTCTCAATTACCTTGCCTAAAGATGGCAAGTTGGAAACAGGTCGGTAATTGGAGGGAGCCGAAGGGTCTAAATTCGGCTTCTTCAGCAGCGGTCTTACCATTGCCTCTTTCAATCCCCCTGGGAACGCTCCTTGCTCAAGGGAGCTGTTGATAATCTTTCCCAGAATACTAAATGATATATTTCAATTTATCCTTTGCACTCTTGTGATTTACCTGTTTGTGAATCAGCCAGGCTTGTATAACCTCCAAACAAACCTACCCAGGCCTAGTATCTAGCTTATAAAACTGCAACTACAGAACAGGATGCCAATGAGAGAGAGACAGAGAGAGCGCGAGCGAAGAGAGAGACTTAAACAAGTCCTCCCACATTGCTGGGTCTTAACCACACTAATCCTGCAGGTGGTACAGCTCAATCAAAACTTTGCTGGGCCTCTGTCATGCTTCTTGACATCTCCCACTGTTCACAAAGAGCACAGAGCATTCAGACGACCACATCCGTAACCTTTTTCAGACGGTGAACGGTGACAAATGAATATGCGATGTGTGGGGGTCCTCACTAGTATTGACAGGGCACTGAAGTGAAGAAATGGCACAGCTGGTGCCAAGACGAGGTTGGTTGGCACTCTTCAGTCAGTCAAGTGCGGAAACTGTCACTGTTAAAGACTCCAGCTATTCCTAATAAGGCATGGTTGAGAGCCTGTCTTTACGTTCTGAATTCCCTCTGCCTTCCTCTGGTATAAATCAAGAATAAGTACCCAACGAGAAAATAGTTGATATACTAAGTGAAAAGGGACATTTGTCCTTTTGGGGGGATTCTTCCTGTTTTCTGTTCTGTGGAATGAGTTGGCAGTGAGAGCGGTGCACACAGGAGGACGAAGTATCTTTCTCCAAGCACAGTGTAGCTGTTTGGTAGGCCTGGGTAGGTTTGCCGGAATGCTCGTAAAATCGGAATGAAATCGGATTAAATTAACTTCTGAAGTGGTTTTGAAGCGATTTGAGGAAGGCATTGTGTGCCAAAGTTGGTTCCTATTAGATGTTTATGTGGCTTGCAGTGGTCTCAGGAACTTAGTGAAGGTACTGCGAGTCCCATTGACCATGGTCCATCCCCCTCCAAACAGCACCAGGATGTAGAGTGGGTCATGGGGGCTCTGTGTGTCACATTTGGTCTTGATCATTCATTGGATGAGGGTTGCAGTGGTCTCGGAAGGTGAGTGAAGGTATTTCAAGTCCCATCATCTGTGGTCCATCCTCCTTGAAACAGCAGCAGGGTGTAGAGTGGGTCAAGGGGGCTCTGTGTGCTAATTTTGGTCTGTAGTGGTCATTGGGTGAGGGTCGCATTGTGAAGTGGGTCATTGGGCCCCTGTGTGGAAAGTTTGGTCCTGATCCGTCACTGCTGTGGGCCGTAGTGTCTGACTGCCTGGGGTCTTTCCTTTTCCCTCTGAGTCACCTTAGAAAGTTGGAATGTGGATGGCCAATCAGAGTCCTTTATACAAATACCATTTCAGTGGCAACCAATCCCCTCTGTCTGGTGCCTTAGAATGTTGGAGTTCTGAGGCTGGCCAATCAGAGTCCTTTATGCAAATAATCCCATAGTGGCAACCTATCGAAACGCTGGCACATATTCCTTGGCACCTTCGCACCTCCCAGAAAATGAACATTCCATTTCCAACGGAAAAAAAACTGTCATTTGGCTAACTCAAGCATTCAGTTGCATTCTGTTTTGCTGGCCAATCAGAGTCCTTTATGCAAATATTTCCTCAGTGGCAACCAATGCCTTTTGTAGGAGTTCTGAGGCTGGCCAATGTGAGTCCTTTATGCAAATAATCTGGTGCCTTAGAGTGTCGGAGTTCTGAGGCTGGCCAATCAGTGTCCTTTATGCAAATAATCCCACAGTGGCAACCAATCAAAATGTTGGCACATATTCCTTCACACCTCCCGCCCTCCGCACCGCCCGCAAACACTGACTTTTATTATAAACATAGATAGATATTTATAATCATTTTATGTAATTGTGTATTTTATTGCTGTTTTTATATTGTATTGGCATCGACTTGCTGTCTGCTGGTAGCCTCCCTGAATCCCTCTTCGGAGGTCGACAATAAGACGGGATATACATGTTCTAAATAAATAAATAATAAATAAATATTATGATTTCAAACTGCTAGGTTGGCAGTAGGGTTGGTTGATCCATAAAAAATTGATTCTAAACTCGGTTGGGGGGGGGATTCAGTTTTTGATTAGTTATAGAAATTGATCCGAAGGGTGGGGGCTCGCTTGATGCGCATTATTGCCGTGCAGGGAAGGAGGGGAGGAGCACCCCCCTGCCCTCCTCCTTCCCTGGATGAACCTGCCCTCCTCCTCCCCTGGATGGGGATAACCCGTGTTTTTCCCATCCAGGGAAGGAGGAGGACAGACGAACCTGCTCTCCTCCTTCCCTGAATGGGAAAAACGCAAGTTATCCCCATCCAGGGAAGGAGGAGGGCAGGTTCATCTCAGCTCTCAGCTCCCGAGAGGAGAAAGGAGGGTGCTACTGCCCTCCAGTCTCCTCTCGCGAGATGAGAACTGAAAAGGGAAAATACGATCTAATTACAAAAATAAAGAAAAATGGCGGCCCCAAGGATCGGTATAGAAATTACACTTCCGGGTTGGACCAGGTAGGTCAAAAAACTATGAAATTAATTTTATATATGAAATTAAATCAATTTCAAAGAATTTATTTATTTATTTATTATTTCACATTTGTCTGTCGCCCCCCCCCCCCCAACGGCTCGGGGCGACTTACAACAGTTCGTAAAATACAATTGTCAGATAACTCATAATAACCACAGTAATACAATTAAGATGGAATTACAATTAGAACAGTTGAAGCAACAAATGGAGTCGCTGTGGGCTGTCAGCTAGGCAGTGCGAGCTACAGTTTAGCTAACTCCGAAGGCTTGTTGGAACAGCAATGTCTTAACTGCTCTCCTGAACGGGAGGAGGCCCTGGGTGGCACGGATGCCGGCGGGCAGTGCGTTCCACATGGTAGGGGCTGCAACAGAGAAAGCCCGGTGTCGGGTTGCGGACAGATGGTAGGTCCTCACATTTGGGATGACCAGGAGGTTTAGCTCTTCGGAGCGCAGTGATCTGGTGGGATGATATGGGACAAGGCGGTCCCGCAGGTACACTGGCCCCAGACCATGTAAGGCCTTAAAAGTCAGGACTAACACTTTGAAGGCAATCCGGCATTCAATTGGGAGCCAGTGCAGTTCGTGCAGGATTGGCGTGATGTGGTGGCCAATCGGGACCCCTGCCAGGAGTCGCGCTGCGGCGTTCTGCACCAGCTTGAGTCTCCGGATTACCAACAGAGGAAGGCCAATGTAAAGAGCGTTACAGTAGTCCAGCCTCGAGATGACAGTGGCTTGGATCACTGTGGCTAAGTCGCGCCGGGACAAATAGGGGCCAGCTTCCTCGCCTGGCGAAGATGGAAAAATGCTACCCTGCTGACGCTGGAGACGTGGGCCTCCATCGACAACAGGGAGTCCAGGGTTACTCCTAAGCTCTTAACAGAGGGTGATGGACATAATGTCACGCCGTCCAGGGTTGGAAGCTGAACATCCCTACAGCCCGGAGGACCCAGCCACAGGATCTCCGTCTTTGCCGGATTCACCTTCAACCTACTGGCTCACAGCCATCCAGTGACGGCCTCAAGGCAACGATGGAAATTATCGGTACGGATTCAAGGATGCCCTCCAACATCAATATAAGCTGGGTGTCATCAGAGTACTGATGGCACACCAGCCCAAAACTACGCACCAGCTGGGCAAGTGGTCGCATATAGATGTTAAATAAGAGGGGAGAGAATAGCCCCTGAGGAACCCCGCAAAGAAGGCGGAAAGCCCAGCAGACCTCCTTGCCCCTCCTCACTCGTTCTAGCCGGTTCCGGAGGAAGGATGTCACCCCATTAAGTCCTTTCCCGCTAACTCCCGCCCTTGCAAGGCGGTGAGTCAATAGATCATAATCGACTGTATCAAACGCCGCTGTGAGGTCCAATAACACGAGCAGCGCCCGATCCGCCCTGATCCAGCTGGCAGTGCAACTCATCCGAGATGGAGACCAGGACCGTCTCCGTCCCATGCCCCGGACGGAAGCCGGACTGGAAGGGGTCTAGCCAAGCTGCGTCATCTAGCAAGGACTGCAACTGCTCCATTGCCGCCTTCTCAATTACCTTGCCCAGGAACGATAAATTCGAAACCGGGCGGTAGTTGGAGGGGACCGTTGGATCTGATCCCGGCTTCTTCAACAATGGAGAGACCACCGCCTCTTTAGAACCAGAGATATCCAACCCTAGTTGGCAGAAGCTGGGGCTAACAGCGGGAGCTCACGCCACTCCCCGGATTCGAACCTGTGACATTTCGATTAGCGAGTTCGGCCGCGCAGTGGTTTAACCCACTGCAGCACCGGGGATTCCAAGTCCTAGTCCAACATTTTGCATCACAACAGCTCTATTGAATGGAGGAACATGCCTTCCTCCATTCAAAACCATAAATACAGCTTTTCAAGAAAAGCTCCTTTTTCCATCTTCCTTTTCTCAGTGATCCCTTGACATTTGAGCTTGCACTTGAATGAGCGACTTCTTCTTGAACCTTCCCATCCTTTGCAAAGTTTCCCTTTCAAGGCCGCTTTCCTTCTGCGCACGTACGCCTGTGTGCATGCATGAGTGTGGTGTGTGTGTATAAGGGCCTCGCCGAAGTACCCTCTTTCTGGTCTCCATTTGAAAGTATAATAATGCAGCGCATCCCACTTTCCCTGCCTTGAGATGGTAGTCCCTGAATCTCGCCCCATGGCTCGCCTCAGCATGGTCCCTACAGCGTACACTTGGCAGGAGAACTCCTGTGGCATCTGAGGATTTTCTTCCTCTCCTCCTCCCTCCCCGCACTGGCTGTACCGAGCTGCCTTTCAAAGATCCGCTTCACTCGCTCAGCATCTCTTTGGTGCTTTTTATGTTGACGCCTTTGTTGTTTCTTCTCCAGCCTCTGCCCAGCGGCCGTTCTCCTTGCCTTGATTCAGCCAGCTGTGCCACGGGAAGGATGTGGGGAAGGGGGGGAAGGGAGGAGAGGAGAGGGGTCTTGGAGAATTCCTATGAAGAGTCCCCCATGACATGGCAGAGCGTGAGCAGAATCCTTCATCTCCAGTCTCCTTATTTTGGTTCCTGTTTGGTCTCCAAATCTAATAAAGGCCTGAGCTGAAATTGCTTTCCCCCCACCGCTCCCACCGTCATAGCTACAACTGCTGGAGGAGTCGTCCGGAGAGAGAAGGAAGTAGTAAGGAAAGCCGATGCCAGAATAGAGCTGATTCTGAACATGGTCTGAAGTTTGGCAAATGTTTTATTTCTCAACTCTTCATTAGTCTGGACCAGGGGCGGACCTACCTGTTCCCGGGGGGTACGCGAAAAAAATTTACGCCCCCCAGTTGCTCCCGAGGGGAGCCCAGTACGCATGCGCCAATCTGTGCACACGCACACTGGCTCCAGAGCGCGCCTCCCGCTTTGGAGCCCAGTGCGCATGCACGGAACTGCGCGCACGCGCACTGGCTCCAAAGCGGGAGGTGCGCTCTGGAGCCAGTACGCCTGCACAGAGCTTTTTGCGCATGCGCAGAAGGTCCTACAGGCGCTGCAGCACCTGTAGAAGCTTCTGCGCATTCGGGGGCGTAACAAAGGCCCGGGCGGCGCAGGCCGCGGAGCCGGCTGCGGAGGCCTCGCGCGGCGCAATGGCAAGGCGGGCAGCGCGGTGGGTGGCAGGGTGGGGCGGAGCCGGGGCAGCGGCGGCCCTCCCAGGTGGCAACGCCCCTCCCGGGTGACGCCGCCCTACGCACCTGCGTAGTCCGCCTCATGGACGAACCGGCCCTGGTCTGGACGTTCTGAGCTTTGGAACGTCTCACTCTGAAGCCTCCCATTGCCAAAATCCTTAGAGCAGTATTTCCCAACCGGTGTGCCGCAGCACACTAGTGTGCCGTGAGTGATCATCAGGTGTGCCGTGGAAAATTGGAACCTCCAATACCAGACCTGGGCATTTCGCGGCCCGGTGGCCGATTCTGACCGGCCCGTGTAAGGGCCCAGGCAGGCGAGCAGGCAAGCAGAGTGGCCAACGGAGGGGAAGGGAGGGGGGAGAAGAGGAGGAGGCCAGGAGCAAGCGCTGCCGCAGAGCATGCCTTCGCTCTCCTCTTCCTCCTTCCCTTCCACCTCACGCGCTCCCCCCTCCCTTCTCTTCTGCCTCGCTCTCTCTCACCCCTCCCTTCTCTTCCAGCAACTACAAATCCCAATTGTAAAGATCTATTTCCCCCAAACTCCACCAGTGTTCACATTTGGGCATATTCAGTATTTTTATTTATTTACTTAGTTATTCAAAGTTCAATCTGCCACCACTCCCAGTGGCTCGGGGCGGCTTACATGAGTCAATGAAAACACAGCTAAAATGTCAAATTAAACATTTCATTAACATCACATCAAAACCAGGAACACAATATAAAGGTGTTTAGCAAGAAGGGGGGGGGGGCATGGCCATTTATGTTCCGAAGGCCTGCCGAAACAACAAGGTTTTACAGGCTTTCCGGAATGGGAGAAGGGTCTTAAGAGATCGAATCTCGGCTGGCAGCGCATTCCACAGAACCGGGGCTATAATTGAGAAAGCCCTTCGTCGGGTTGCAGTCAGATGGGACGTCTCGGGGCTTGGAATAACCAGGAGGCTATGTTCTTCAGAACGGAGGGATCTGGTGGGACGATATGGGATAAGGCGGTGCCAAGTTTGGTCCTGATCCAACATTGTTTGAATCCACAGTGCTCTCTGGATGCTGGTGAACTACAACTCCCAAACTCAAGCTCAATGCCCACCAAACCCTTCTAGTGTTTTCTTTTGGTCATGGAGTCCTGTGTGCCACATTTGGTTTAGTTCCATCATTGGTGGAGTTCAGAGTGCTCTTTGATTGCGGGTGAACTATAAAATCCCAAATGACAAAATCAATTTTTTGACTGATGGTCCCTCCTTGGGTTAGTATTAGTATGTTTCGTGGCCAAATTTGGCAGGAATTTGTCCAGTGGTTTTTGACTTATGTTAAACCCACAAATGAACAGCTGTTGAGCAAGACCTTCGTGTGTGTTTTTCTGCCATTCCTGCCAGGATATCTATGTTGTGTTCATCGAAACAGGCCCAGGTTTCACACTGAGTGTATAAATACATTTAAAAACATATTAACTATATGTATTACTGTGTTAGAGTGTCATTTTGTGTCCTTTTGGTTGGTGGTGTGCAAGGGCCCAGCCGCCGCCGAAGGGGACGTGGCCTGCCTCTTCCTCCCCGCTCATGACCCTCCGACAACGATTGGACCTGGGACGGAGAGCGGGTGAGGACTGGAAGGAGCCCATTCCTTTGGACTGAGGCCTCCTCTCCTCCCTTGTTTACTGAGGAGGGCAGGACTGCGCGTGAAGGAGAGTCACGACACAGAGAGAGCCCTGCTTCCCATACTGAGGTTCAAAAGTCTCCTGTGTGTGCATGGATCAATCTAGACCAGATTTGGGCCAAGTTGGGCCCTCAAAATGTTTTGGGCCCTCCAGGGGCTTTGGACATCAACTCCCACCACTCCTAACAGTTGATGTCCAAAGCACCTGGAAGGCCCAAGTTTGCCCATGCCTGGTGTAGATGCACCCATAACTCCAATGCTCAAATTACTTATCTATATTGGTTCATCTATGTTGTGTTCATCGAAACAGGCTTCACACTGAGTGTATAAATACATTTAAAAACATATTCACTATATGTATTACTGCGTTAGAGTGTCATTTTGTGTCATTTTGGTTGGTGGTGTGCCCCAAGATTTTGGAAATGTAAAAAATGTGCCGCGGCTCAAAAAAGGTTGAAAAACACTGCCTTAAAGAATTATTTTATTTTATTTATTTATTTATACTTCAAACTTGTATACCGCCACTCCCCGAGGTGCTTACAGAAGCCTGAGTGCCCAGTGGCACATAGAGACAACATATACAAGTAGACAAGGGAAGAACACGAGGGTGGGGGAGGGAGGGGGAAGGAAGTGTCAGCGGTGGTGCCTCCTACCTGCCCTGCCATCAAATGGAGGCAGGCGGGGTGTCCTGAAGAAGCGCCGGTGAAAAGCCTGCCGTGGGGACCAGAGCCAGCGGGCCCACATGGGGGCCTGCGCCAATGACCCTGGTCCGGCCTCCCCTTAAGACTCTTGAGGAACTCCGGTGGCCCCTGCTCCCACTGCACTAGCAGGAGCTCCAGAATGTCCTAGTGGGAACACCTGGAGGGCCAGCGTTGCCCATGCCTTTCCTGGTCAGGTCACTAAGGAGGCCGGTTCCAATGCCCTTACTTAGCTGGTCTTGGCCTCCTATCCACGGTCTGGGAGGTAGTTCGTTCCGCTTCCGTGGCGCCTCCTCCTCTTCCGGGAACTGAGTGTATAAATACATTTAAAAGGAATAGTCCTCTAGGGGCGGGACTGTGCTGACTGTCAGGTTGTGGTCATTTTGGGGCCTTGGCACATGGTGGCTGCCCCAGGTCGATTTTGCTGGTAAAATGCTCCCCAAAATGTGCCGCGGACTCGGTAAGCCTTGAAAGAACAGCCTTAACATCCAATTAGAGAAAGTAGACATTGCTAAGCAAATCCACCACATCAACTGCTCCAAAGTATTGTCCATCTTGTCCTTTATGTTCTTTCAGAAGTCTCTGGGAATCCTTGGGTCAGCCTCTCCTTTGAATGTAGCAGGATCATGTTGATGTGCATGAAGTCGCCCATGCAACTCATGATGGACGCAAGGCTTGGAAGCTCCCTGGAAATAATGAAGCGTCTCCCAAGTAATTGAATCATGCAAGAGCCTTCGACTACTTCCTGCCTCCTCGTCTCGATTCATTCTCAGAGCAAGGTTCAATCTGCTTTCATTAGTTGCACTGCCCTTGAAACAAGGTGGCAGGGGAAAGCAGGCATCGGCCAAGGGCTCTTAGCAATCTGATTAAATCTTCCCAGTGCAAATAGCCTTATCACGCTGTAATTTGGTCCATCTGGGAACGTGATATTTTTGAATTCTTCTCCTGATGCTAATGCACTCATTCAATGGGTCCACTCAGTTTTGTGCAATTTCTCAAGAAGAGTTTAAGGGGTGGAATGACCCGAAGAGTCACATTATGTTTCCCTCATCAGAGATGGGATAACAGGGAGCTAGATGTTCTCCTCTTTTTCTTGTGGAAATTATTTATTTATTTATTTGCTATATTTTTATACCGCCTTTCTCAGCCCGTAGGCAACTCAGAGCGGTTTACAGTTAAACATCGAGCATAAAAACACAGTAAAACAATTAAGATCATATAAACAACTAGCTGACCCGGCCACGCGTTGCTGTGGGATTTTTTTAAACTTAGGGACTGTGTGTGTAGTTATGTATATGTGTATATGTGTATGTGTGTATATGTACTTATTAGGCATGAGAAAAAAGTTATGAAAATTAAATGAAATCGGAAGGGATTCGTATGTAATGGGACTTTCAAGTTTATACGCATCGCAGTGGCGATCCCGGAAGTGGACTTTCTTTTCCGCACTCCCTGGGCCCAAATTTTCATTAGATTTGTAAATATTTCGGATGCCCCCAACAGGAAAATTTTCCCCTCCAAAATAGCTTTCCAGACATTACTCACAGTCTCTATTCTTGGAAGCAGCAAAAAAAGCAGGAGGAGCCCCCTCGCTCCTTGCTGCCTCTCTCTCACCCCGATCCTGAGGGAGCGAGGGCCCAAGTTTGCCCAGGCTGGTCATATACCTACATTCCATGCACATGCAATAATACAGCAGTAATAACAATGGGTATAAGAAGAGGTAAAATTCAAACCGAAAGTATTCTGACTGTGGTCCCTTCTCAAGCTGTGAAAACTGCAAAAGGCTCTTCTCTATGAGCCCGGGAAAGCCTAAAGCCTGGGCACAGCGTTTGCTGCCTGGGTGCACACACATACATATTCTTGGGGGGGGATTTGCTGCAGAATCTTCTCTATGAGCCCGATTCTGCAGCAAATCCCTCCCCCAAAGAATATGTATGTGTGTGCACCCAGGCAGCAAACGCTGTGCCCAGGCTTTTGGCTTTTCCCGGGCTCATAGAGAAGAACCTTTGCAGTTTGCACCGCTTGAGGAGGGACCACAGTCAGAATACTTCGGTTTGAATTTTACCTCTTCTTATACCCATTGTTATTACTGCTGTATTATTGCATGTGCATGGAATGTAGGTATATGACCAGTTGGATTACTTATAATATTAGGCACTTACATAAGTTAGCATTCATTCTATTATACATTAGGTTGGTTTCTCACCCCAATACTCTTTGATGCTTTAGATCCTGGCAGGCAGGAGAGGCAGGGAAGCCTGGAAAAATGTAAACAGAGAGGTTTACTCAGAAGTAAACCCACAAAGGAGGGCACTTCATCCAAAGTGCCCTCCTTTGCAGATTTACTTCTGAGTAAACCTCTCTGTCTACATTTTTCCAGGCTTCCAGCCGAAAGAAGGAGCGAGTTTAGGGCTTGCCTTGCCATAATACTTATTGGCAAGGGAGGCAGGAGGGTGGTGAGAGAGAAGGAGGGTGCCCCCCCCCTTATGACCTAATAACGACACTTAAGAAAATCCTGGCCCCCGAAGTTCTATAAAGAAAGTCCACTTCCTGGTTGGCGTTCCAGATGCGGAAATACTCAAAAGTAGCATTTCTTACGAAACATTTCATTTTCATAACTTTTTTCTCATGCCTAGTACATATGTGTGTGTATATATGTGTGTACTTATGTATATGTGTGTTTTTGTATATGTATATGTGCGTATATGTGTAGATGTGTGTAAGTACAGATGTGTGTATGTATGTGTGCATGTGTATATTTTAGTGCATGTATATATGTGTGTATGTGTGCATGTCTATATGTACATACGTATGTGCGTGTGGCAGTCAACAGTAACATCCCTTCCTGCCTTTTATACTTCCTTTCTTCCCTCTCCCCCTCATCCCTCAGCTTTTCTCTTCTTTCTGTCCTCCTGCCTCTTCTCCCTCCCTCCCTACCACCAACATTCCAACACTCTAAACTGCCAGAGGGAGGGGTGGCTCCCAGCATCTACATTCTAAATGAGGGAGAATTTGCATAATGCCTCTAATTGACCAGCGCCACCAACATTCCGACACTCTAAACTGTCAGAGGGGTGTGGTGTGGGGGATCATGGGAGTTGTAGTCCAGTGGGTTTTTTGTAGTTTTGGTCATGTTGTTTAAGTTTTTATTTTGAGGTGGTGGTGGTAAACATACCAAGTGGGGGTTTGTGTGTATGTGGGCTGTTTTTGTGTGTCTGCCTTGTGTGGTTTTGCTGTCTATAGGCTACTTAGGATGACAGCTCTCTTTTTATATATATAGATATGATAAAATCAATAAAAACATATATCATCCGAGTCTCCTTGTTAAAAGCATTGTCCAATTTCATTTGACCAGTAGTCCATTTTCTATGTATGTTACTGTTGTAACTCAGACGCCAATTAGAGCCAAGCCCAGATATAAAAGGGGGTAACAAAAGATTTATTTTACAAGAAATGGAAATAGGACTAACAAAAATCTAGCCAAACTGGCAAAACCCCACAAAACCAAGGGAAGCCCAAAGAAACCACTGCAGGAGAAGCCAAAACAAACTCACAGACATCCTCTGCAACGTCCTTTGTGGGATGATCCAAAAAGCATAGTCTGTAACTGATCCGAAGTCAAGGGCAGGAGAAATCATGGAGGAAAACAAGGAGACAATCCAAGGTCTAACAGGAGAGAAGATCCAGCAGAGTCAAACCCCGCCACTAGGAACACACGGATGTAGGAGTAGTCAGGAACACGATACCAGATATCAGGATGCCAAGGTAACAGGATGCCAAGATAAACAGGATGCCAAGGTAACAGGACACCAGACAGAACTCCTTGCCTGCCGCAAGGAGCCATTTCCCAGACCCACAATATATAACCCTAAAGGTCAGACTCATCTGAGTCACACCCTTCCAGATTAGGTGAAGCAGCTGCCTGCCTCTCAGCAGCTGCCTGCCTCTCAGCAGCTGACACCCTATCAGCGTCTCTCCAGGTCTCCCAGAGTTTCTCAAAACGTAGTGTTTCCCAGTCATTCCCAGAAATTTCAGAGGGCCAATATTTGTCACTGTCAAACCCCATAAATGTGACACTACTGGAGTCAGCATTTATCGCCCTCTGAGGCCTTGGCAACCTGACCCCCCTGGATAAACCACACAGCAGCTGAGGTACAACGGGTTTTATTGATTATAGGTAAGTATAGGAAAAGGTTGGAGGCAATCCTTATAGTGCCTCCAGCTAGCAGCAATCAGGAATCAGCAAGGGTGTGAGTGCTCTGCAGTAAAAAGGAGCACAAGCGGGAAAACTGGATCATAAGCCGGATGCAAGAGTCTCTTGGAATCCCAGCCGAAGCAAGTGAGGCTGGGACGCGTTGGTGATAAGGCAAAGAGTTCAAAAGGTAAAAGAGTCTTCCCAGGATCAATCACTGGGTTTCAACGACGAACAGGAACAAGGCAATGCTGGAACAAGTCAGCCCGAAGCGGGCTGGCTGGCAAGGCTTGGTGGAAGGCCCGACTGGCCTAACCCGCGAGATCTTCTCCCAAATGCATTATTGGTACAAGACACTGGCAAAAGGGTCCACAGGGCAGTTATAGTATTCCCGAGTTGCGTTGCACGTCAAAAGCAAAGATTGATGGTCTCCTGTATGTTTTGTGAACTCAGTCCTCTTGGAATGCGGTGCTCGTTAGTGAAAAACATCTGGGGCGAAGGGAGTCAAGCTCTCGGCCCCTGTAGCCTGCTTGCTCTATCAGGGAGTAGGGATGGTACAACCTTGAGAGGCCTTTGTTATGATTACATCCCTTCCCTTCTCACGGGAAAGACAAGGGGGCCCTGGACAGGGTTTGAGAGCAAAGCAAGCTGGCTTGGAAAGTATTTCTTGATTCTCCTGGATGGAACTCTGTCCAAGCAAAAGTGATGTCTGAGGCCGTTGAGGTGTGACAGCATTACATATATCCTAAACTTCTTTTACCAAAGTCCAATCTAGCTCAGTATCACTTTCTTCTGACTCCAGTTTCACATCTCAAGGAAAACCCTCAAATGACTCTGAATCTGTAGGAGCTGTAAGTGCCTGCCGAATTCTCTTCCTCTGCTCTAACTCATCAGAGCTGGAATTGCTGGCATTCTGTTTTCTGCTCACTCCAGTGTCTGAAATCTCATCAACCCCTCCCAACTGCATGCTGCTCCCAGCTGGAGATAACTCAGAGTCTACTACAGCTCTGCTATCAGGCGACGCCGAGGCCTGACTTACAATAGTTACGCTGTATTTGAAATGCTTGCTCAAAGAACCACGTCTTAACTTTCTTCTGAAATATTAAAAGAGAGGAGGCCGATCTAATATCCCTAGGGAGGGCATTCCATAGCCGAGGGGCCACCACTGAGAAGGCCCTGTCTCTCGTCCCCCCAACCGTGCTTGAGACGAAGGTGGGATTGAGAGAGTGCATTGCAGTAGTCTATTCGGGATGTAACAAGAGCATGGACCACCGTGTTTTCTTTTTTTTTTCCCAATAATTTTTATTAAGGTTTTCAAATACAGCAAAACTGGGAAAAGGTGTGAGGGTGGGGGTTCCTGGGACCTTGGTAAGGGGAGGGGGGGTGGGGGAGGGGTTGAGGATGGGTAAGAGGTCTGAGTGGAGGTGCGATGGGGGAGGGGGAAGGGGGAGGATAGGGAGGTAGGAGGGGAAGGGGGAGGGGAAGGAGAAGGAAAGGGGGAGTTATGTTGACTTCTGGTACCTCCGTACAGTCTCGTTTGTTCAGTTCTTGTAAAAGGAAGAAATGGGGGGTTAAGGTGTGGTTGACATTGTGCGAGAAGGGGGATGCTAGCTTTTGGAAGATCAGCTTGTCTGGTTATAGGTAGTCCCATTCCTTCATCAGGTAGCCAGAGGTCGTTGACTCTTGAGTTTACCTGGTTGGGGGGTTCGCGTTGTTTGTTGTTTGGTAGGAGGATCCATGTCCATAGTCTGTTCCTTGTCTTTTAATGTAGTTGCGTCCGTTCCTTTCGTCTTTCTTGTCCTCCTTCCTAACCATATTCTTTATGGGATTCTAGACCTCCTACATCCGCCTCCATGTTTTCACCTCTCGAAGGACTATATTCCGTGGGCCTCCCTGGAGAGTAAGGATGTCTTTCTTGAGATGTGGAACTGGAGTCAGAAGAAAGTGATACTGAGCTAGATTGGACTTTGGTAAAAGAAGTTTAGGATATATAGAAGTAAGGAATTTTCTTTCTGCTTTGTTGAGTTGTCCTCCGGCGACCACCGTGTTTTCTGATGATCTTTGGTGACCCCTCTGAAACTCCTTGCAACCCCACAAGGGTCCCGACCCATAGGTTGAGAAACGCTGCATTAACTGGAGAGGACTTGAAGACACAAAAGCATCAGTGTTCGCCTTTCCACAAAATGGCCATATTATGCGGAATCTCTCTCTCTCTCTCTTTTCTTTCTTCCTCCTCCTCTCTGACTTCTTTTCAGGGCTCTGAACGTAATGAGGGACGTGAGAAGAGAAGCCGGAGCAAAGCACATGCGGCGAAGCCTCTGCTCAACCCAATAGTAACTAATCAGAGGTTGTCTCTGCCTGCCTGCCTGCTCCTGGTGATTATGAAGATTTGATGGCCATTGTTAAGGAGTCTCATCACATCTCCACACAAATAAATCTGCCCTCCGGAGAATCTCTTCTTCCTCCCGGCCCAGAACGCCATATCTTTCAGCACCGTGGGTCGCCCACCTTCTGACAGCCGCAGTCTCGCTTTGAGCTGCTGTTTTTCTGCTTTGCCACCTTCCACCGAAGGCTAGGGAGGTCAGTCTCTGGGTTTACAAAACAGCCTCCCCACCTTCCCTCCCCTTTGGAAACACCAGGGCAAGTGCTGGGATTTTAATGAACTGCTTCATTCGCTTGCAACTGGTGTTTTTTTTGTTTGTCTGAGACTTCAAAAACCTTTAGCAGAGGAACCCTTTCCCTCTGCTCATGCTAGCCTTTGCAGGAGTGTGTGGGAAATTGCAAGGCATGCGTCTCTTCCCTTGTGCATTGCTTGAACTGCTTAGACCAGTGTTTTTCAACCTTTTTTGAGCCGTGGCACATTATTTACATTTACAAAATCCCGGGGCCCACCACCAACCAAAATGACACAAAATGACACTCTAACACAGTAATACATGTGGTTAATATGTTTTTAAATGTATTTATACACTCAGTGTGAAACCTGGGCCTGTTTCGATGAACACAACATAGATATCCTGGCAGGAATGGCTGAAAGACACACACAAAACATACTAATACTAACCCAAAATGACACTCTAACACAGTAATACATATAGTTAATTTGTTTTTAAATGTATTTATACACTCAGTGTGAAACCTGGCCCTGTTTCGATGAACACAACATAGATATCCTGGCAGAAATGGCAGAAAGACACAAACTTCCCACACAGAACTCCCATAACCAAGAGAAAATACGATAAGAGTTTGGTGGGCATTGACCTTGGGTTTTGGAGTTGTAGTTCACCCATAACCAGAGAGCCCTGTGGACTCAAACAATGTTGGATCAGGACCAAACTTGGCATGAATACTCAATATGCCTAAATGTGAACACAGATGGAGTTTGGGGGGAAATAGACCTTGACATTTGGGACTTACAGTTTCTGGGATTTCTAGTTAACACACAATCAAGGAGCATCCTGAACTCTTGCAACAATGGAATTGAACCAAACTTGGCCTATTGAACTCTCATTACCAACAGAAAGTACTGAAAGGGTTTGCTTGGGAATTGACCTTGAGTTTGGAAGTTGTAGTTCACCTACACCCAGAGAGCACTGTGGACTCAAACAATGTTATGTTACGTTGTTGTTTGTTTTCTATCCAGAATCACAATGTTGGAAAGAGGCTCACCACTTGAAGGTCCCCAAAACAGGCATGGGAAAACTTCACCCCTCTGGGTGCTTTGGACTCCAACTCCCACCATTCCTAACAGCCTGAGGCCCTTTCCTGCTTAAGTAGCTGAAGAGGGAAAAGGAAAAGGGCATGAGGCTGCTAGGAATGGTGGGAGTTGGAGTCCAAAACACCCGGAAGGTCCATGTTTGCCCATGCCAGCTATCGACAGAGACCTCTCCCTTCCCCTTCGTGCCCTTTCTTCCCCCTCCTGCCGAACACTTTTTCTTCTACACTACCGCTTCTGCTGCCATTTTGATCCGAGGGGGCAGCGTGAGCGTGTTTAGGAGGGGAGGGGGGAGAAAGACATGGCCCGTGTGGGCGCTACTGCGCAGACTCGCCCAAGAGTGAGCAGAGCAAGGCTGGGAAGAAGGGAGCCCGAGTGGAGAAGAAAAAGTGTTCGGCAGGAGGGGGAAGAAAGGGTATTGGAGGTTCCAATTTTCCACGGCACATCTGAGGATCGCTCACGGCACACTGGTTGGGAAACACCGATTTAGACCATGATGGATCGGGACCAAACTTGGCACGAATACTCAAGATGCCCAAATATGAACACTGGTGGAGTTTGGGGAAAATAGACCTTGTCAACCAGGAGTTGTCGTTGCTGGGATTTATAGTTCACCTACAATCAAAGGGCATTCTGAACCCCACCTAGGATAGAATTGGGCCAATTTAGACAATCTTGGATCGGGACGAAACTTGGCACGGATACTCAAGATGCCCAAATATGAACACTGGTGGAGTTTGGGGGAAATAGACCTTGTCAACCAGGAGTGGTCGTTGCTGGGATTTATAGTTCACCTACAATCAAAGGGCATTCTGAACCCCACCAATGATAGAATTGGGCCAATTTAGACAATCTTGGATCGGGACGAAACTTGGCACGGATACTCAAGATGCCCAAATATGAACACTGGTGGAGTTTGGGGAAAATAGACCTTGTCAACCAGGAGTGGTTGTTGCTGGGATTTATAGTTCACCTACAATCAAAGGGCATTCTGAACCCCATCAGTGATAGAATTGGGCCAATTTAGACAATCTTGGATCGGGACGAAACTTGGCACGGATACTCAAGATGCCCAAATATGAACACTGGTGGAGTTTGGGGAAATAGACCTTGTCAACCAGGAGTGGTTGTTGCTGGGATTTATAGTTCACCTACAATCAAAGGGCATTCTGAACCCCATCAGTGATAGAATTGGGCCAATTTAGACAATCTTGGATCGGGACGAAACTTGGCACGGATACTCAAGATGCCCAAATATGAACACTGGTGGAGTTTGGGGGAAATAGACCTTGTCAACCAGGAGTGGTCGTTGCTGGGATTTATAGTTCACCTACAATCAAAGGGCATTCTGAACCCCACCAATGATAGAATTGGGCCAATTTAGACAATCTTGGATCGGGACGAAACTTGGCACGAATACTCAAGATGCCCAAATATGAACACTGGTGGAGTTTGGGGGAAATAGACCTTGTCAACCAGGAGTGGTTGTTGCTGGGATTTATAGTTCACCTACAATCAAAGGGCATTCTGAACCCCATCAATGATAGAATTGGGCCAATTTAGACAATCTTGGATCGGGACGAAACTTGGCATGGATACTCAAGATGCCCAAATATGAACACTGGTGGAGTTTGGGGGAAATAGACCTTGTCAACCAGGAGTGGTTGTTGCTGGGATTTATAGTTCACCTACAATCAAAGGGCATTCTGAACCCCATCAGTGATAGAATTGGGCCAATTTAGACAATCTTGGATCGGGACGAAACTTGGCACGGATACTCAAGATGCCCAAATATGAACACTGGTGGAGTTTGGGGGAAATAGACCTTGTCAACCAGGAGTGGTCGTTGCTGGGATTTATAGTTCACCTACAATCAAAGGGCATTCTGAACCCCACCAATGATAGAATTGGGCCAATTTAGACAATCTTGGATCGGGACGAAACTTGGCACGAATACTCAAGATGCCCAAATATGAACACTGGTGGAGTTTGGGGAATAGACCTTGTCAACCAGGAGTGGTTGTTGCTGGGATTTATAGTTCACCTACAATCAAAGGGGCATTCTGAACCCCATCAGTGATAGAATTGGGCCAATTTAGACAATCTTGGATCGGGACGAAACTTGGCACGGATACTCAAGATGCCCAAATATGAACACTGGTGGAGTTTGGGGGGAAATAGACCTTGTCAACCAGGAGTGGTCGTTGCTGGGATTTATAGTTCACCTACAATCAAAGGCATTCTGAACCCCACCAATGATAGAATTGGGCCAATTTAGACAATCTTGGATCGGGACGAAACTTGGCACGAATACTCAAGATGCCCAAATATGAACACTGGTGGAGTTTGGGGGAATAGACCTTGTCAACCATGAGTGGTTGTTGCTGGGATTTATAGTTCACCTACAATCAAAGGGCATTCTGAACCCCATCAATGATAGAATTGGGCCAATTTAGACAATCTTGGATCGGGACGAAACTTGGCACGGACACTCAAGATGCCCAAATATGAACACTGGTGGAGTTTGGGGAAATAGACCTTGTCAACCAGGAGTGGTTGTTGCTGGGATTTATAGTTCACCTACAATCAAAGGGCATTCTGAACCCCATCAGTGATAGAATTGGGCCAATTTAGACAATCTTGGATCGGGACGAAACTTGGCACGGATACTCAAGATGCCCAAATATGAACACTGGTGGAGTTTGGGGGAAATAGACCTTGTCAACCAGGAGTGGTTGTTGCTGGGATTTATAGTTCACCTGGTTGTTGCAATAGTTCACCTACAATCAAAGGGCATTCTGAACCCCATCAGTGATAGAATTGGGCCAATTTAGACAATCTTGGATCGGGACGAAACTTGGCACGGATACTCAAGATGCCCAAATATGAACACTGGTGGAGTTTGGGGAAAATAGACCTTGTCAACCAGGAGTGGTTGTTGCTGGGATTTATAGTTCACCTACAATCAAAGGGGCATTCTGAACCCCATCAGTGATAGAATTGGGCCAATTTAGACAATCTTGGATCGGGACGAAACTTGGCACGGATACTCAAGATGCCCAAATATGAACACTGGTGGAGTTTGGGGAAATAGACCTTGTCAACCAGGAGTGGTTGTTGCTGGGATTTATAGTTCACCTACAATCAAAGGGCATTCTGAACCCCATCAGTGATAGAATTGGGCCAATTTAGACAATCTTGGATCGGGACGAAACTTGGCACGGATACTCAAGATGCCCAAATATGAACACTGGTGGAGTTTGGGGAAAATAGACCTTGTCAACCAGGAGTGGTTGTTGCTGGGATTTATAGTTCACCGACAATCAAAGGGCATTCTGAACCCCATAATGATAGAATTGGGCCAATTTAGACAATCTTGGATCGGGACGAAACTTGGCACGGATACTCAAGATGCCCAAATATGAACACTGGTGGAGTTTGGGGGAAATAGACCTTGTCAACCAGGAGTGGTTGTTGCTGGGATTTATAGTTCACCTACAATCAAAGGGCATTCTGAACCCCACCAATGATAGAATTGGGCCAATTTAGACAATCTTGGATCGGGACGAAACTTGGCACGGATACTCAAGATGCCCAAATATGAACACTGGTAGAGTTTGGGGAAAATAGACCTTGTCAACCAGGAGTGGTTGTTGCTGGGATTTATAGTTCACCTACAATCAAAGAGCATTCTGAACCCCACCAATGATAGAATTGGTCTAAACTTCCCACACAGAACCCCATGACCAACAGAAAATACTCTGTTTTCTGTTGGTCTTTGGTGACCCCTCTGACACCTCCTTGTGACCCCCCTCAGGGGTCCCAACCCCCAGGTTGAGAAACGCTGGTCTAGCTAAATAATAAGAATATTTTCTCCCACGGCTTGGATGAGAAAGATAGGGGGATGGGATTGGTTCTGAGAGAGACGGAGACAGAGATTTACCATGCCAGCCACTGAACTCGAAAGGATACTTGAAATCCTCCTGCTGGGTGAACTTCAGCATTCTTGGCTCATTTAAATGTCACTCCGAAGCTCCCGGTCTTGCTGTCATCCGTGCCTTACTGGGTTTGAGACTGGACAATTGTAATGCTCCCCACATGGGGTTGCCCTTGGAAATTGTGGAGAGGCCAGAACCTTCTGCACAGTATGATAGCCAGTACCTACTGGGCTGAATCTCGGAAAGCACTGTCAACCATTGCCAAAGGGTCCCCGGCTGGGGGTCTGGAGCTTTTTGCATGACGTGAGTCAGATTTTTTTTGTAATTTTCAAATGGGCAAATTTTCATAAAATAGGAGTAGAACAATTAAGGAGAATTATAGGTAAAAGAATAAAATGGAAAGGATGGTTCAGGAGTGATAGGAAGGGAAGGAGGGCAAAACTAAAAGGCTTCGAATCTGGTAGGGAGGGTATTTATTTTATTTATTTATTTACTTTATTTCTATTCTGCCCTTCTCACCCCGCAGGGCACTCAGGGCGGATTACAATGTACAAACGCATAGTCTGGCCTCTGACACTTAGCCCCCATAAACATCAAATTGAACAAATAGTCAAACGCTACTGGCCGCTAGTGTCACACATACAGGGTCTCGAGCAATATCCTATGACAGCCCATAAACGCACCCAAAACATAGGAGACATACTCTCACACACTGATCTACCCCAACCAACACTGAAGAGTGCCCTTGCTGTTGGCACATACATGTGTGGTTGAATGCGAAAAGGAGGGGGGGGGGTGCTTATCAACAACAAGAAGTTCTGGCCCATGATTGCTGATATACCAGGCCTTGAACAACCACCCATGGTTGCTAATAAACGATCGGCCAATATCAAAGACCTATTGGTACATACCAACCATTCCATCAGAACCATGACATTCACTACCAACCCTGGCACCAAACCCTGTGCACATTGTGGCATCTGTGCCCAGATCAACACGTCCTCCTGTATTACCAATAGAACCAGTGGCAGGACCTTAAAACTCAGGGATGAAATAACTTGCGCCCATTCTGGAATCGTGTATTGCCTCGAGTGTCCTTGTGGGCTCCATTATGTGGGCCAAAGTTCTAGAAATCTCAGGACTAGAATATATGAGCATAAGTCGAAAATAAGGTGTTTATCCCAAGATTCTACTCTCTATAGCCACTTCTTCAGAATGAAACATACGCCTGACAGTTTCAAAGTGTTTGGGCTCCAAAGAGTTAATCCTCCTCCACACTGCAACCTCACTCATTCATTGCTTAAGGCTGAGAAGAAATGGGCCCTTTTGTTATCAAGCGAAACTCCCTGCGGCCTTAATGACTCCCTTTCCTTACAACAACTGTTAATGTGATAATTCACACCTGTGCTGTACTCTATATATACTATCTATTTCATCTATATTGTTCCTTGCTGCATTCAGCCTACATGACTGATTTACCTTTGATGCTCCTTGTTATGCTCTCTTAGGTATGTACACTGTTGATTACTGCTGTATTTATATTGTGCTTATTTCTGTATCGCTGTTTTAGCCAGTACCAAGATGCTATGATCATGATTGTGTTGTTTTAGATTGTTATACACAGCGACGCGCCCTGATGAAGCGTCGTTAAGACGCGAAAACGGCAAAAAGCCTTGGCGCCTCGGAGAAACTCCGGCCGTTTGGCACTGTCCCGGCTCTCCCTCGATTTTGGGTTCCGCGCTGCTAATTCCAGCGCCCCGTAGCACGACAGTCGCTGTCGCAAATTTCCACTGCTTCCTGGCTTCACCGCCGGCGCACGCCGAGCAGCTCGCCCCCCTCCTTGCTTGGAACGCAGCAACCACTTTCAGCTGGTTCCCCGCCGCGGCTTTTTTCCTAACCGCCCGGCTCCACGGCGAACCCCTCCCTGGATTGTTACCTCTCCCGGACTGCCTCCTATGATTCCTGGAGGTTTGCTGACTATATTGTACACATACTATACTTATGCCCTTGCTGCATGATGTAATGTGATGTTATATGCTGTACATTGTTTATTTGCGAGAGGAGGGAGCGCTTCCGCCTTTATTGCTGATTGAAGATACTTCTATATGCATGTATTTCAATTATATGTATACCAATACAGTAATATTGATTGAAACAGATTGTTACTCTCCTTGTACATCTGTATAATTTCTGGGGTTTCATGTTATGCGAGCTTTCTTTAATTCTTTACATACATGTGTGGGAAATGTAGTATATGTAGGAATATCCGTCAATCCAAAACTGTCACTAGTAGCACCAACAACAGAGTGTTCAAACTTAAATCGTATGCTAATTGCCAGAGTTCAGCCATAGTGTATTTGTTAGAATGCGGGTGTAAAAGACAGTACATTGGTTACAGCTCAAGAAGTCTCAAAGAGAGATCCTTGGAACACAAATCGAGAATAAAATTAAAAGCCACAGACTCTACCCTTTACCAACATTGTACAGAGTTAGGTCACTCCTTTAGCCAAATTGGCATTCAGGTGCTTGAAAAAGTACAGGGACCTCCACATTCTGACCTCATTGGTCTACTCAGAAGGAGGGAAACATTTTGGATTATACAGCTGTCATCAGAGAAACAATTTGGAGGATTAAACGACCCACTTAGTATTAATGCTCTACTCAACAAATGACTTACCTCCCTGATTTAATTACTATATATTGGCCCCTGCTGCTCCCTGTCCTTTACCATTTCCCCCCGGATGGAATGGTCCGTTCTCCATGTATCTTGGAAGTCTTGATATGGTAAATATATGGGTATTGTTGCCCCCCCTTTTTTTCCTAACACCGTTAATAGTGGTATAGTACCAGTTTATTATCTCTTTATTTTGTATAGAATTCTCTACTTAAAGTGAGGACGTCACCCTACTATTGAATACACAGCCTCTGAGGAAGTCGTGTGACGAAACGGCCCTTAGCCGGCCTGGGAAGAGCTCGCGCCGTCAGGCAACCTTGGCGGAACGCTCCTACTGGGGCTCCGCTCCTGGGCGACTGTGTTCCTTGTAACACTACCCCCCACAGCCTCCATCCCGATTCCCCGCCGGCATTTGCCAGCGCACCAGCAACTGCATTCAGCAGGTCGCATTCCGACACGCCATTTGGCGCAGCTTGGTGTTGCATACAAGCGCTTGCTAGCGCCAACAGCGGGATCGCACCACCACCACCCCCTGATTTGGGCTTCCTACCATCTTCTCCTTCCTTCCACTCGAACACTGCCCTTCCCTATCATCTTCGTGAGCCAGTCTCCATCCCCCACTCTTCTCTCGACCAAGATACCCCTTGGGACAGTGATTGATTATCACCTTATTTACTGCATTACATTTGTGAGTAGCGGCTCCAGACCTGTGGAAGGTTACTTGTGGAAGGATATGTATTCACATCCATGTGTTCTGTGTATCACTGTATACTTGATTTATGCTATTATAAGCTTATGATTTGTATGTTATGAATGTCGATTGATCCCATGCTTATTGCTATTGCCAATGAAATATCTCTATTTTACTAAACCTGCTTGATTTCATTGTTACCCTATTTGCGCTCCTGGATTACAATGTACACATTACATTTAGACACATAAACACACAAGATAGACAGAGGCCATTTAACATCTGGCCACCAGGGGGAGCTGTCGCACTCCTTCATTCTTCAGCGTGTTTCCTGGATATCTTTTTTATGACTTCGTAAATCAGTTAAATTAAGCCTCCCCACTAAGTGGTACCTTAATTTCCTACTTGACACATGCAACTGTCTTTCGGGTTGCAAAGGTCGACAACAGGCTACACAATTGGTTGAGAGCCCACCTCGACCCAGGCAGGCCTCAAACTCATGACCTTCTGGTCAGAAGAAATCTTATGCAGCTGACACCCAGCCAGCTGCGCGATATTCCCGGTGTCGCCACATTCCCGGTTATATTGGACACACTGTTGACTATGGAAGTCCACATCGCTGCAATCAGTACACAAGCCTTTTTCCATCTTCGTCAGGTGAAGCAGCTGGCGCCCTACCTTTCGGGAGAGGCCTTGGCAGCAGTGATTCATGCAACGGTCACCTCGAGGTTAGATTATTGCAATGCACTTTATGTCGGTCTCCCTGTATGACTGACCCGGAAGATTCGTTTTGTTCAAAATGCGGCTGCCAGATTACTCACAAGAACACCCATGAGATGCCACATATCACCAAGTCTACAGCATCTACACTGGCTGCCAATCAAACACCTGGCCTCTTATAATATACTAGCTGTACCCGGCACGCGTTGCTGTGCCCTATTTAGGAGATGCGAGAAAGTCTGAGTATGTAAGGGTTGGAATTGTTGTAAGTTATGGTGTTGTTGGGGCCATGGCTGTGTTGTTGTGGGTTGTTCTGGTGGGTGGGATGTTGAAGTCCTGGGGAGTTGTTGGTGTGTGGTGTTGCTGGCGTTCTGCAGAGCTTGTGGATATACAATGTTTTTTGTCTTTCCGTCTGCTGTGTTGATGTAGAGGTTGATGCTTGTGTGGGTGGGGTACTTTGGAAGTGAGTGGAGGTACTTGAAATCCCATTATCCATGGTGTGTCCTCCTCTGAACTGCAGTCGGATGGAGTGTGGGTCATGGGGGGCATTGTGTGCCAAGTTTGGTCTTTATTGGTCTTGGTTCTGGGCCACAGTGGTCTGTGGGGAATGATGGGTTTTGAAGTACTACAAATCCCATTATCCATGGAGGTACTTCAAGTCCCATAATCCATGGTCCAGCCTCCTCCAAACTGTAGTAGAATGTAGTGTGGGTCATAGGGGCTCTGTGTGCCAAGGTAGGTTACTGTAACTTCAGGCCATACACAATGTCCCATGAGCTGAGGCCTAGTCAGGAACAGCAAGTTAATGAAGCCTTACTGTCAATTCAGGCCATACACAATGTCCAATGAGCTGAGGCGTAGTCGGGAGAATCAAGTTAATGAAGCCTTACTGTCAATTCAGAGCATAAACAGCATTCCATTAAGTGAGGCCTAGTCAGGGAAATTAAGTTAATGAAGCCTTACTGTCAATTTTGGGCGTGGTCTGTGATTTGTAGGGGTGTAAATTTTCTGTGGGAAGTGAATTGGGTGTTTGTGTTTGTGCCTCAGCCCTTTGCCTTATCCTCCTCTGACAGTTTATTATGGGTCGGAATGTTCATGTTGGCTGGCCAGTACAGGAGTTATGCAAATCCGCCCTTATTGGCAGCCAATCATGTTGTCAGAATGTAGAGGCTGGGAGAGTAGTTGGCAGCCCCGGAGGATGCTGGGAAATGTAGTTTTTTTACTCGTTGTTTTGGGGGCCTTTTAGGTTTTGGGGGGGGGAAAGTTTCTTTGCTACAAACGTACCTTGCTTGAGGCCTATTTCTGTTGGCAAGTTTGTTGTTTCTGCGTTGTAAGGTTTCTCTGTTTGGGATGGTCTTTCCATGACAACTCTTCCTTTATATATATAGATTGGACCTGACCTTTAAGGCCCTATATGACCAAGGGACGTCATACCTCAGGGACCGACTCTCTTTCTGTCAACATCAGTGGGCACCATGTTTGTCCCAAGAAAATCTTCTATACCTATCGGGTTCCAGAGAGCTATGCTTGGAATCTACAAGGTGTAGGGCTTTTTTGGTCTCAGCTCCAGCTCTGTGGAACTCGATGCCAAACTACATAAGACCTACGCGTGACTTACGACCTTTATTGCAAGCTCTTAAGACATGGCTCTTTAGCAGAGCATTCAACCTGTAACCAATTAATGTCACTGTGCTGTATAAGTCTCGAGTTTTATTGTTTTATTTTATGATATTGTAAGTCGGCCAGAGCAGTGTTTTTCAATTTTTTTGAGCCGCAGCACATTATTTACATTTACAAAATCCTGGGGGACACCACCAACCAAAATGACACAAAATGACACTCTAACACAGTAATACATATAGTTAAAATGTTTTTAAATGTATTTATACACTCCGTGTGAAACCTGGACCTGTTTCGATGAACACAACATAGATATCCTGGCAGGATTGGCAGAAAGACACAAACTTCCCACACAGAACTCCCATAACCAAGAGAAAATACTATAAGAGTTTGGTTGGCATTGACCTTGGGTTTTGGAGTTGTAGTTCACCTATATCCAGAGAGCACTGAGGATCCTGCCTTGTGTGCTTCGGACATAAATATCCCGCCTTGTGTGCTTCAGACTAGGTCGCCTGGGCCGACACTGCCCTATCATCACCACCCGGTGCTTCAAGGCCACTGCTCACCTGGGTTTCCCACAGGCAGGGAGGGAGGGAGGGAGGCGCAGGGGCAGGCCACTCCCTTCCAAAGCCGAGAGGCAGGCCGCCAAGGAAGGAAGAAGGCCTGAGAGCAGGAGAGGCCGAGGCCGAGCCCAAATCAGGAAAGGAAGAAGGGAGGAGGCCCCATAGCTGCCTCGGCCCCAAAGCCCGAAGGAATCCTGAGCCAGAAGGGGAAAACAGGTGGCTGAGAGGAAAACAAAGCCCAACACTCCTCTCCGGAAGCTCTCCGCCTCCTCCGGAAGTGACCTCACAGGGAAAGGAGCTGCCTGCCCCTCCCCTCCTCAGCCTCCAACCAACCACTTCTCCCGGAAGCCGAGGCCCCGCCCCTCCCCTCTCTCGGGACTTCCGCCCTGAACAAACATGGTGGTGCCGGGTGGGCGACCCTTAGAGAGGCGGGGCTTGCTTCTTGGCCGACATTGATTGGCCCAGAGAGAGAGAGAGAGAGAGAGAGAGAGAGAGAGAGAGAGCGGCAGACTGCCCAGATGACTCCTGGCAGTGTGGTCGGTTCTTCCACGGCACACCTGATGATTGCTCACGGCACACTAGTGTGCCACGGCACAGCGGTTGGGAAACACTTCTGTAACTAATAATAATAATAATAATTAAAAAATAATAATCCTGGCGTGACGCTTTAGGAGGGAGGGAGGAGCCAAGGGGAGCCCCCCATGGCTCCGCCCTCCCTCCTAAAGCGTCATGCCAGGTGGCCTCAGAAGCGGGCAAAATCACCGCTTCTGAGGCCGGCGTGACATTTTTAGAGGGAGGGAAGAGCCAAGGAGCCTCCCCATGGCATGGCTCCGCCCTCCCTTCTAAAGCATCACGCCAGCCTCAGACGCCACTTCTGCCGCTTCTGAGGCCACCCGGCAAGACGCTTTAGGAGGGAGGGGGCGGAGCCATGGGGAGCAGAGCAAAGAGGGTGGCTGTGGATGGTGCTTGCGCCGCCGCAATGCACACACTTTTTTGGGAATTTTTTGGAATTTTTTTGGAATTATTATTTGGGGGGGGGTCCCGACCCGCTGCCCCCCCAATCATGCCGCCCTAGGCCATGGCCTTGGGTGGCCTTATAGGTAATCCGGGCCTGATTTAAAGATAGAATTGCAAAGACTCTGGCACAAGCCAGTAAAGGTGATCAACACACTGGACACAAGGCCTAAAGAACTTGGCCTGCACTTAAGAACAATCAGCGTTGACAAAGTTACCACCTGCCAGCTGCAAAATAAGTCCTGAATTGTGAATTGTCTGCAACAACGGTGTGGCTTTTGAAGACTTTCTTGCAGCAAGAAGAAAAGGGTTAAATTCACGTCGAGAAGGAGCTTAGTGAGGAATTACATCTCCAGCACGGGGCCGACTCGGGGTAACTACCTTGGAGAGCGCGGGATACCATTTCCCCCATTCGTTCGGTGTTTTTCCTCGCTGTTTCCACCAAGTGTTTGAAATTTCCTCTCATAATTCAACCCCAGCATGTGTTCACTTGTCATATTTTCACATCGCAACCAGTAGCCATGGCCTTTTTGAAAAATGGGAAGCAATAAAACTGTCAGGTTTTGAAGACATCTGCCCACAAAGAGGAGTCGTTGAAAAATGGAGCCTTTCGTTGGGAAAGATTGCGGCCGAAACCTTTGGTGATCCCTGACGCCGTTCTCCCATTGCTCAATTAACATTGTTCTGGAAGGTCCTCCGGATAGATAGATAGATAGATACAGATAAAGATATATAAATATACAAAAGGAAATCACTTTGGGCATCTGTCTTGCTCCCAGGCAGAGCAAAAGAGCTCCATCCTTACACATGCGGGTGACGGATGGATTTGATCATCCAAATTCCCCCTCCGAACACCTACATTGTTACATTGCTTCTGGACATGGGTGTCGTGTGAGTTTATTAAGGGAATGACCTGGAAAACAAGATTCATTCCGCTCCAGGGCACAGAGGTCAGACACCCACGATCATTGTGTAAGCCCAATGGCATTTCGGCAGATGAGGAAAGCTCATCTGTATCAAAATGTGAGACATTGCTCTAACCCAGGGGTGTCAAACTCATTTTCATTTAGGGCCACATTAGTCTTATAGTTTCCTTCAATAAGCCATTATATCCATGGGTGTAGAATCTGTGGATACAAAAGGTCAGCTATATATATATTTTTTACATAGCGCTATATAGTTTTTACCCAGTTTTGATGCCAAAATATTTATTTATTTACTACTAGCTGTACCCTAGATCAGTGTTTCCCAACCTTTTCTGAGCTGTGGCACACTTTTTACATTTGCAAAATCCTGGGGCACACCACCAACCAAAATGACACAAAATAACACTCTAACACAGTAATACATATAGTTAATATGTTTTTAAATGTATTTATACACTCAGTGTGAAACCTGGGCCTGTTTCAATGAACACAACATAGATATCCTGGCAGGAATGGCAGAAAGACACACACACACACAAAACATACTAATACTAACCCAAAATGACACAAACTGACACTCTAACACAGTAATACATATAGTTAATATGCTTTTAAATGTATTTATACACTCAATGTGAAACCTAGACCTGTTACGATGAACACAACATAGATATCCTGGCAGGAATGGCAGAAAGACAAAACTTCCCACACATAACTCCCATAACCAAGAGAAAATGCTATGAGTTTGGTGGGCATTGACCTTGAGTTTTCGAGTTGTAGTTCACCTATATCCAGAGAGCACTGTGGACTCAAACAATGTTGGATCAGGACCAAACTTGGCAGGAATACTCAATATGCCCAAATATGAACGCAGATGGAGTTCGGGGGAAATAGACCTTGAGTTTTGGGAGTTGTAATTGCTGGGATTTATAGTTCCCCTACAATCAAAGAGCATTCCGAACCCCACCAATGACAGAACTGGGCCAAACTTCCCACACAGAACCCCCAGGAGGCAAGAGGAGGTCTCTACTTGGGGAAAGGGAGGCGGGCCTTCCCAATGCATGGAGAGGGAGAGACCAAGTAGGACAACGGGTGGGGAGGGGGTGTTTGTAATTTTGTGCCTTTATCGAGGTAGGTTTCTTAGGGTTTTTATACTTCAACACACTAGATTCCCCCCCTTGGAGGTTCCAATTTCCCACGGCACACCTGATGATAGCTCACGGCACACTAGTGTGCCCCGGCACACTGGTTGAGAAACACTGCCCTAGATTGTAAAGGCATAGAGTGCATTTGGAAAGCTTCACAAAAGAGTCTGGAGCAACAAGCACCTGAGGCAAAGCACCAAAATCAATGTGTACAGTGCTATCGTACTGTCTGTTCTCTTCTATGGGTCTGAAACATGGGTCACCTATCGCCAACACCTACGACTCCTCGAACGCTTTCATCAGCGCTGTCTTCACACAATCCTAAATATACACTGGACCGACTATGTGACGAATGTTGCTGTCCTTGAGCAAGCAGGGATCACCAGCGTTTAGAGGAATAAACATGCTATTGAAAACACAGCTGCGCTGGTCATGCCTGGAACATCTCTAGGATGGAGGACCACCACCTCCCAAAGATACTACTCTATGGTGAACTTGCCACGGGTCAGCGCAAGAGAGGCGCCCCCAAAAAGAGATATAAGGACTCCCTGAAACAACATCTCAGGCTCGGCCAGATCGATCACCAACAATGGTCCACCCTGGCCTCACATCGGGAGGCACAGAGACGCACTATCCACAATGCTGCGGCCTCTTTCGAGAAGACACGCCGAATGGGTCTCGAAGAGAAACAACAACGCAGAAAGAACCGCAACTTGGAAACAACATCACCCAAGGAGACTTTCTGCTGTGCTTTCTGCAACTGAACTTGCCTATCTCAGATTGGCCTTTTTAGTCATCAATGCACTTGTAAAAAGCGTGGGATGAGTCCTTCCTGAATCTTCGTTCGCGAAGTAATGCCGAGAGAGAGACTAGCCGTACCTCCATGCATTGCTGTGGCCAACCTTCCCTCCCTCTTCCTCTCCTTCTTTCTTTCTCTCCTTCCTTCCTCTTTTTTCCCCTTCCTTCTCTCCTTCCTTCCTTCCTTCCCTTCCTCTTCCCTTCCTCCCCTCTTTTCTTTCCCTTCCCCTTTCTCCCTTGCAGTGGTTTCCAACAATTTTTTCCCAGGGACCACTTTGATCAGGGCGCACTCTCCAACATTTGTACCAAATGGTTTACGGATCATTTTTGGTCAAGTTTAGATTCAGTTTAGTTATTTGGGGTGCCGATTCAGAAAATTGCATTGGATAGACCACATCAGCTCCAGTTTCGGATAGAGAACATGTCATAATAGTAATTGTTGACAAGCTGGAATGTGTCCAGAGGAGGGCAACTAAAATGGTCAAGGGTCTGGAGCAGTGCTGTCCAACTTCTTCCGGCCCGAGGGCCGGAAGAAGTGTCACTGATCACCTGGGGGGCCGCAGGTGATCAGTGAGCAGGGGGCGGGGCCGATAGCGGGGGCGGGGCAGGGGGGCGGGGCCAGCTGACTTCCTCCTCCTTTGCCCCTCCTCCTCCCCCGCGGATGCGCGCGCGGTGCGAGGGGGAAGGAGGAGGGGCGAGAAGGAGGAGGAGCCAGCTGACTTCCTCCTGCCTGGATCGCCCCCTCCGTCCCTCTCTCTGTGCCGCCGTTGCGAGGCAGTTCGCAGCGGCGCCGCCAAGAAAGGGGGGAAGGGGCGATCCAGGCAGGGGTGACGCGCTGCTCTTGGCGCCACCTTCTGCCCTTTTTCGCGGCTCTCCGCCCTAGGTAGGGAGGGCGCCAAAAGGAGGAGCTAGCTCTCTTCCTCCTCCCTGCCCTTCCTCCCCTCCCCCGTCGCCATTTTTTTTTAAAATCGATTTTAAAAAATGTAAAAATGGCGGCTGAGGGCATAGGTGGGGCCGTGTCCAACAGGCTACGGGGCCGGAACTGGCCCCGGGGCCGCCAGTTGGACAGCCCTGGTCTGGAGAATAAGCCTTATGAGGAGACGCTTAAATAGCTGGGCGTATTTAGCCTGAAGAAGAAAAGGCTTAGAGGAGACATTAGACCTGTTTTCGAACAGAAAAATGCGTTTTGGAAGTCGATTCAGATATTGGTTTTGCTCTGGCTTTGGATGTGAATCACTTCCAATTTTTAAGTGATTTTATCGAAATGGATTTCGGATGTATTCTGATATTTGGAAGTATTCGGAAATAGCGTCCGTGATTGCGCAATACGCAAAAATCAGCAGAAGGGAGAGTCAAAACTATGGGGAATCCAATTACAAGGACGTAACACAATGGATTGGAAGAGACTTTGAAGTGAAGGCCAGATCTCAGCTAGAAGAAGAACAAGAAATGAGCTGGTTTACATACCTACAAATTAGAGAAAAATTTAAGAAAGATCATAAAATAGGATTCGAAGAATGAAATAATGAGCTAGAAGAAATAATTATTAGTGAAAATCAGAAAAAAGTGGGGAAAATATATAAAATTTTACAGAGATGGGAAAATGAGGGTTACAAAATGGAAAATTATAAGAAGCAATGGTCCAGGAATATCTATTATATAAATGGGTTCACGTCATGTGATGTATACCTCAAACAAAGAAACCATACAACGCAGAAACACAATACTTGCCAACAGAAATAGGCCTCAAGCAAGGTACGTTTGTAGCAAAGAAACTCCCCCCCAAACCTAAAAGGCCCCCAAAACAACGAGTAAAAATAAAACTACATTTACCAGCATCCTCCGGGGCAGCCCAAGACTCACCCAGCCTCTACATTCTGAACAACATGATTGGCTGCCAATAAGGGCAGATTTGCATAACTGCTGCAACCATAGCAACGCTGGCAAGAGCCATCCAAGGCTAGGATAGAATGCTGAGAGATTTCAGTTGGTGTTTGAGGGTTAAACTGCCAAAACCAAACTCTGAGGGAGCAATTCTCCAGCAAATTCCTACCCACACAACACATTATTTCCAACCCTTACATACTCAGACTTTCTCGCATCTCCTAAATAGGGCACAGCAACGCGTGCCGGGTACAGCTAGTAGGGTATAAAATAAAGGAGGAAACATGGTCATCAATATGGAAAAATAACATAAATATATCCTACTGTCATAAATATCGAGAAAACTGGATCAAAATAATCTATAGGTTGTATCTCACCCCGGACAAATTAGCAAAAAATATACAAAAACTCCAAACCAGAATGCTGGAACTGTAAAAAAAACAAAAAACAAAAAACACCGGTACATTTTCCCATCTCTGGTGGCTGTGCCCCAAGGCAATCAAATTTTTCAAAAAAAATGCTAAAAACAATTTGGTGGGAAAACCAGACTCATTCCTGCTGGGAATAGTTGATCCATCATGGGGAAAAGGGGGAAAGGAAAACATTCATTTTGGCTACCACGGCAGCTAAAATGGTGTTCGCCAAATATTGGAAATCCCAATATTTGTTAGCAGGGGGTACGTCCGCATCTCCTCCCCTGCTAACATCTATACCGCGCTGTTAGCAGGGGGGTGAGATGCCGACGCAATCTCCCCCCCGCTAACCTTGTCCCGGTTTACTCCCAAAGAGAGGAGGGGGGACGCGAGTCCCCCACTTCCTCCTCTCCTTGGGAATAAACCTGGTGTGATGAGGTGGTTATTTATATGTTAATCACATGTTTATTTATGTATTTAGAAGGGACATTCTTTAAAAGCTGCAGAGAGTGAGCGGTAGAATGTTCGTAGCAGCAAGCTGTAAGCAGAGGCTGTTGCCATGACAACAGAGGCCACTCTGGCTTTAGAATGTTCAGTTTGAATCTGACAGTTGGAGAAAGTCAGTTGGCCAGCAGCTATAAGCAGAGTTAGTTTTGAATTGACGGTTGCTGAAGCTGCAAGCTGTCTGTAGGAACTGCAGTTTGCAGTTCAGTTCTGTGTGTGGGTTTAAAGAACCCAAGTGTGGGACAAGTTAGTCCCAGGGTTGAGAGTAACCCAGTATTAAGTAGTTACGTGTGATAGTAACTGTGTAAGGGGAAGTTAAAACCCCAGTGTTATATTGTTTAATATTTCAAGTTTGTACCTCTTCGGAGTTTTGAAATCACCTAAGCTTTGTGCCCATTTGTGTAAAATAAACTGTTAAACACTTTCAACACTACATCTGTGGAAGTCATTTATTCACAAAGACCCTCACATCCAGTGGTCAAGACTTGACAAATGGTGGCAGCAAAAGTTAATTAATAATAAACAAGCAAAACATTGAGTATTGGTGGCAGTGGTCAGTCGTTCACAGTGAATCCAGTACGAGGTTTGGGAACCTGTTCACATTCGGTGGCAGCGGTGGGATTAAAGGATAGCCTGCCCTGCCACGGTTCGAAGAGTAAACGGGGTGAAGTTTCATCGATTACCACACCGGGACAATGGCGAGAGGAGGGTGGAAGGTGCAGCCTGGCCCCCTCCTCTTGCCAGCCGAGACCCAAACAGGGGTTAATAACCCCCGTTTGTGTGTCAGATGGTGAGAGGAGGGGGAAGGTGCAGGCTGGCACCCTCCTCTCGCCAACTGAGGCCCAAACGGGGGCTATCTTTAACCCCCGTTTGGGTGTCAGCTGGCCAGAGGGGAGTGCAGGCAGCACCTTCCACCCTCCTGTCGCGCATGCGTGAAACAAATAACATACTAATAACGAAATTCATTATTAATTACGTTTCAATTACAAAAATTATTTTAAAAATTTTGGATTACTTTCTATAATGAACCAGCATCGGAAATTCCCCCCCACATGAGTTTAGAATCAAATTTTTCATGGATCAACCACCTCTACTGAGGACTGTAAGTACTCTTTACATGTCCTGGGGAACTCCCCCAAAGGAATAGTTTGCGCTTAACCAGGGTTTGTACTCCTGCATGCGGATATAATTGTTGTACCAGTATTGATATGTATTGTGTTATTATGAATAATTAACAGCCAGACTTGTGCATATTTAAAATACATTTATTTTGTGATAGATACTGTATTTTATTTATTTATTTTATTTATTAATTGCTTGGACTTTTATGCCGCCAAACTCCCTGAGGCTCGCAGCGGCTTACAAAGCCAAGAGGCAACAAAATACATCATTAGTAAACAAACAGGGAACAGTACAACAATAAAAAAGAGGGGAAGGGAACAAGATGGGAACAAGAACTGGCAGGAGAGTGCCCAGCAGATCAAACGGGCCCTACTCTCCCATCAAAGGGGGGGTCCAAGGTGGCCAGTCCCCCATTGTCCAGGGGTCCGGCAGGAGGTGCCCGATCCACACGGTTGGTGACCCTCTTCCGCTATGAGCCTTCTGGCGGGGGCCTCCGTCGCCTAAAGCTCAGACCCCAGAAAGTTCTGGCACACAGTAGATTCCAGGGCTTGGGCTCGAGCGTTGTAGGCCTCCCATCTCTTGGGCGGGCAGTAGCAAGCGTCCCAGGGCCAGGGAGTCTGCTGCTCTTCGGCCTCCGACGCCGCCTTCTCCGACGGTCACCTGACCTCCATGCTGGAAACCCCCCACGGCTTGTCGGATCCAAGGCTGGTCTGCTCAGACTCAGTGGACTAATCAGCCCCGGGCTGTCAGGGGGAGGCGGAGGGGATTGCGGCCAGGTCGCTGGTAGAGGGGCAACTGGCAACAGGCTGGCTCGGCGTCGGGGCCGTGCCTCCGGAGCCCTCGCCAGGACTCCAGAGATGTCTAATGCCTCTGGGGGCACCAGTGACAGCCGCCGCTTCGGTCCGTCGGTCGGGGGAGGTGAGGGCTGGGCCCTCGAGTCATACAGGGCCGCAGCCCCTGGGGACTGTGGAGAGGGCGGGGCTAAGGACGCCAAGCGGCTCGGGATCGCCGCCATCTTGGCACCCCCAGCCAACGCCTCTCCTGGCGGGCCCAGGGGGGTCTCGCAACCAAGTGCCCCCAGGGCTCCACCAGGCCATCTCCGTTGACCCAGCTATCTCCCCAGGTCTCTCCTCGGGATGGGGGGCCCCCCCGCCACAGGCCTGGGGCCCGCTCCCCACCCCTCCGTTACCAGCTTCCTCCTCAGTCTCCGACCTCGGTTGGCTCAGGTGGCTGCCCAGGCTGCTCAGGAGGCCAGGCCCCGCACTCTCGTCGGTCGTCCCGCGCCGCTCGCCCTCTCGCTCCTCAGAGCCCGGCCGGCGGGGTCCCGGCGCTGGCAGTGCCGGCCTGGATCTCTCGGGGCCGGGGTGCCCCCGGGTCGGGGGGTGGTGTCGGGGCGGCAGTGTGGCCCCCTACAGCAGCAGCAGCAGCAACGGGGCTCCAACAGGCGGCTCAGCTCGAGCTCCAGCGCCCTGACCAAGCGGGTCACAAGCAGGTCCGCCATCCGGGCACAGCAAGGCCCCGCGGTGAAGTCCTACGGTACATCCCCGCTGGTCCCGGGCTGCTCACCAGCGTCTCCCCGGAAGTAGCTGGGGGAGGCCGGGGATCCGGCCTCCTCCAGGCCCGGCCAGGGCACGGGGGACCAGGCCAGGCATTTCTGGGGGGCCATCGTGAACGCTGTAGTCTCTGCCTGGTCGAGAGGTCTCCCGGATGCGGCAGCGTCTTTCAGGCTCGCTAGGGCCCTGAGGACCGAGGCCGGCACCCGAGCAGCCTCCAAGGTGAACTCAGCGTCGGCCTGGAGGGCCTCAAAGAGAGGCAAGGGGCATTTTGAGGCCCCGAGCAGCAACTGAAGGTCCCCCCCCTAGGTCCAGCCGGTCTGGTAAGTCCAGTGCGTCATCTCTCGTGCATAGAGCACCACCCCCCAACAGTGGGGGTGCTGTGTAGGAAGAACTGGCAGAAGCTCGACGCGGCCATCTTGCCTTCATTGAGTTGTGTAGTCGCTTTATTCCTTTCATTGTAGAGAGTTGGACTGGATAGCCCATGAGGTCTCTTCCAACTTTAGGAATAGTCACAACTTCCCAGGCAGCAACAAGGGGAATGAATCGAGGAATTGGAAGGGTCATCTACGCAGTCCCACAGAGAGTTGGCCATCTAATCTGTAAAATGGGAAGACGATAAAGTTCAGCCCTGAGCTGCCATTCTCATGCTCCCTTGGTCTCTCAACATTAAAGTGTTAGGAGACCAAACATAAGATGAAAACGCTTTGCCTTCTGGGCTTTTGTCCATGGAACCAAAATGGCATTCGGTCTTTCGCCTACCCCAGGGAAGCATTTTTCAAACAGCCTCCCCTCGGTTGCCTTTCTAGCTCCTCTCAACCATGTATGCCATTTATCCTTCAAAGGGCCAGACTGACTCTCTCCTGCCCTTGTTTCACTCACAGCTCATTTGCCCGGGTGCCTTCAAAGTCTTCCTCGCACTCACATCCTTGACCTGACACATTCGAGGTCGGGCATGACGGTGCTGCCAATGCCACACGCTCCCTTTTTCATGCCATTACAGGCGTGTGATGAGGCTTCCCCCTTTGGCTCCCAGCTAATCAGAAGATCCTCTTGGGTGCTTTGGTGGCCGGGAGCAAAGTTCATCTTGTTTTCTCCTTGCCCCGGCTTCCTTGGATACTCCCTCTGCAGCGTTTAATGGCAAACATTTTCCTTGTAGCTGATGAGCGGCCTCGGTGGATGGATAGCCTTCGGGCTTCGGCACAGTATACACCTTGCGCTCCAACCACCTTCTCCTCCTCTTTCTCTCCGGCTTCGTATCTCACACAAGCAACATCTCTTCCCAGGTCGAACTGTTGCATAATGGAAGAGGCAGGCGAGGAGAAAGACAAAAAGAGAGGCAGTCAGAAGCAATGCGACTCCCAAGTTCAGTTCGGTGATTATAGCGACGTTTGAGATCCGTCCCTCCCGCCTTCCCCCGAAATGATTCTAGTGGCAATTTGTGCCCAAAAAATGGTGCTCATTTTCCGCCATGGGCATCAAATCCAGTCTAGTCACCACTTTATAAATGCATTTCAAATATGGGAATACGGGTCTTGATTGGAAGTCGGAGGCCTTTCCCCCCATTTCCCCTCCAGCCTGAATATTTAATTTGAAATGAACTCGCACACAAGGGAGAGAGAAAGTTAACCAACCTAGTTGCTCTGCCAAGGCTACATCTTTCTATGTGTGTGTATGTGTGTGTGTGTAGCTTCTAAGGGATTCTTGCCAATACCGGTTTATTTAAAAATCTAATTAGGAAATTTTCATGGCCACAGAAACAAGGTCCAGCCCTAGGATCTGAGCTCCCGAGATGGAGCAGAGGGAAATGAGGGGCAGGTCTCTTTATCTACCGTGTTTCCCCGAAAGTAAGACAGCGTCTTACTTTCTTTTCCCCCCGAAAAGTCCCCCTACGTCTTAGTTTCGGGGTACGTCTTATATAAACAAAGACGTACCCCGTCGCCACGCCCACGCCGCCGCCGCCGCCGTCACGCCGCCGCCGCAACCGGCACACCTCCGCGGCGCACCTTTCTGCTAGGCCTCTCCAAGGAAGGGAGGGGAAGAGTCCCAGAGGCGTCAGAGTGGCGCGTCGCCTTAGCCACGCCTCTGGGACTCTTCCCTCCCTTCGTTGGAGAAAGGGAGGGAGGAGGAAGAGTCCCAGAGGCATGGCTAAGTGGTGACGCGGCACTCTGACGCAGCGCCGCTTAGCCACGCCTCTGGGACTCTTCCCCCTCCCTTCGTTGGAGAATGGGAGGGAAGAGGAAGAGGCCCAGAGGCGTGGCTAAGCAGCGACGCGTCACTCTGACGCAGCGCCGCTAGCCACGCCTCTGGGACTCTTCCCCTCCCTTCGTTGGAGAAAGGGAGGGAGGGGAAGAGTCCCAGAGGCGTGGCTAAGCGGCGAGGTGTCACTCTGAAGCAGCGCCGCTAGCCACGCCTCTGGGACTCTTCCCTCCCTTCCTTGGAGAGGCCTAGCAGAAAGGTGCGCCGCGGAGGTGTGCCGGGCCGATGGGCCGGTTGCGGCGGTGGCGACCAGGTACGGCTTACATTCGAGGTACGGCACATTAGCCGACCCCTGACACCCCCCGATACGTCTTACAATCGGGGGTGTCATACTTTCGGGGAAACACGGTATGTATATCAGGGCTGTCCAGCTGGCGGCCCGGGGGCCATATACGGCCCCCCAGCCCCTTCCCTACGACCCCCTAAGCTTTTAAATAAAAAATAAAAATTGAAAAATAAAATAAATAAAAAAATTTAAAAAATGCCTACTTCCGGGTTTGGAGCTAGTCTGGCGAGAATACGCAATCCACTTGGGATGGCGCTGTCAAGGCGAGATCACGCCGGCGTTGACAGCGAAATCCCGTGTGGATTGCGTATTCTCGCGATACTCTTCGGCTACTCCACTACTGGATCGCTGAGGCCCACAAACGCGATTAGGACCTTCTTCGACTCAGTCGGTCGTCGCCTCTCTCGTCGTCCGGGTACTCCTGGATCCTGCGCATTTGGAAAAGGTAGGCCGAAGCAAGGGGGTCCTCAGGGGGCTCCTCATTCCCTCCCCATCTCCCCTCATGTATTAAATATAAAATTAAATATATTTAAAGATGAAATAAGGGGAGATGGGATACATTAAAATAAGGGGGAGGGAGGATGGAATTAAATATATTTAATATTAAATAAAAATAAGGGAAGAGGGAGGATGGAATTAAAAATATTTAATATTAAATAAAAATAAGGGGAGAGGGGAGGATGGAATTAAATATATTTAATATTAAATAAAAATAAGGGGAGAGGGGAGGATGGAGTTAAATATATTTAATATTAAATAAAAATAAGGGGAGAGGGGAGGATGGAGTTAAATATATTTAATATTAAATAAAAATAAGGGGAAAGGGGAGGATGGAGTTAAATATATTTAATATTAAATAAAAATAAGGGGAGAGGGGAGGATGGAATTAAATATATTTAATATTAAATAAAAATAAGGGGAGAGGGGAGGATGGAGTTAAATATATTTAATATTAAATAAAAATAAGGGGAGAGGGGAGGATGGAGTTAAATATATTTAATATTAAATAAAAATAAGGGAAGAGGGGAGGATGGAATTAAATATATTTAATATTAAATAAAAATAAGGGGAGAGGGGAGGATGGAGTTAAATATATTTAATATTAAATAAAAATAAGGGAAGAGGGGAGGATGGAGTTAAATATATTTAATATTAAATAAAAATAAGGGGAGATGAGAGGATGGAGTTAAATATATTTAATATTAAATAAAAATAAGGGGAGATGGGAGGATGGAGTTAAATATATTTAATATTAAATAAAAATAAGGGGAGATGGGAGGATGGAGTTAAATATATTTAATATTAAATAAAAATAAGGGAAGAGGGGAGGATGGAGTTAAATATATTTAATATTAAATAAAAATAAGGGGAGATGGGAGGATGGAGTTAAATATATTTAATATTAAATAAAAATAAGGGGAGATGGGAGGATGGAGTTAAATATATTTAATATTAAATAAAAATAAGGGGAGATGGGAGGATGGAGTTAAATATATTTAATATTAAATAAAAATAAGGGAGAGGGAGGATGGAGTTAAATATATTTAATATTAAATAAAAATAAGGGGAGATGGGAGGATGGAGTTAAATATATTTAATATTAAATAAAAATAAGGGGAGAGGGGAGGATGGAGTTAAATATATTTAATATTAAATAAAAATAAGGGGAGATGGGAGGATGGAGTTAAATATTTTTAATATTAAATAAAAATAAGGGGAGAGGGGAGGATGGAGTTAAATATATTTAATATTAAATAAAAATAAGGGGAGAGGGCGCCGGGGGAGAGGGCGGAGCCGGGGGCAGGACGGGGGCGGAGCCGGGGGCAGGGGCAGATCCACGGCCCTCCAGGTTATCAGTGACTGGAGTTCAGGCCTCTGGGCCAGTAGAATTTGGACAGCCCTGATGTATATAATAAAAGTCAGTGTTTGTGGCGGTGCGGAGGTGCGGTGGTGCGGAGGGAGGAATATGTGCCAGCATTTCGATTGGTTGTCACTGTGGGATTATTAGGATAAAGGACTCTGATTGGCCAGCCTCAGAACTCCAACATTCTAATGCACCAGGCAGAGGGGATTGGTTGCCACTGAGGGCGTATTTGCATAAAGGACTCTGTTTGGCCATCTACATTCCAACATTCTAAGGTGACACAGAGGGAAAAGGAAAGGCCTCAGGCAGGCAGTCACTGCGGCCCACAGCATTGACAGATCAAGACCAAACTTGGCAAACAGGGGCCCAATGGCCCACTTCACTACCTGGTGTGGTTTAGGGCAGGATGGGCCACAAATGATGGGATTTGCAGTACCTTCACCTGAGTCACTTCTCAAACAACACAGTAGCCCCTATAAATCACAGACCAGGCCCAAAATTGACAGCAAGGCTTCCTTAACTTGATTTTCCTGACTAGGCCTCAGCTCATGGGATACTGTTTAGGGCCTGAATTGACAGTAAGGCTTCCTCTACTTGATTTTCCTTACTAGGCCCCCAACAATGATAGAACAAGACCAAACTTGGCACACAGACTCCCCAAGATGCACTCTACATCCTGGTGCAGTTTGAGGGAGGATGGACCATGGATGATGTGACTTGCAGTACTTCAATTCACTTCCTTAGAGCACTGCAGCCCAAACCAATGACAAATCAGGACCAAACTTGGTACACAGAGGCCCAATGACCCACTCTACATGCTGCTGCAGTTTGAAGGAGGATGGACCATGGATGATGGGACTTGCAGTACCTTCACTCACTTCCTGAAAACAACGCGACCCTCACCCAATGACCAATACAGACCAAAATTGGCACACAGAACCCCCTTGACCCACTCTACACCCTGGTGCTGTTTCAAGGAGGATGGACCACAGATGATGGGACTTGAAGTACCTTCACTCACCTTCCGAGACCGCTGCAACCCTCATCCAATGAATGATCAAGACCAAACGTGACACACAGAGCCCCCATGACCCACTATATCTTCTACTGCAGTTTGGAGGAAGATGGACTGTGGATGATGGGACTTGAAGTACAAAAAAACCAACCTTGGCACACAATGCCTTTCTCAAATAACCCGGGCACTGCCGGGTCCCTAAAGTAGTTAATAATAATAACAATACACTTTATTTATATTCCGCTCTTCTCACCCCGAAGGGGACTCAGAGCGGATTACAGGTACACGTACTTAGCAGACAATCCCTGCCGGGTTTTTTTTCCACATACAACATATAGACGAACAGAGGCAAACTCTGGCCACCAGGCGGAGCTGACACACTCCTAATCTCTCAGCGTCCCTTGTTGTTCCTTCCACGTTCTCAGTGTTCCTGGAGTCCTTTGATGGCCTCATAATTCAGTCAAAATTTGCCTCCCCACTTCATGTGGTACCTTTATCTCCTACTTGACAGATGCAACTGTCTTTCGGGCTGCAAAGGTCGACAGCAGGCTACACTTAAAGGTCGAGCACCCACTTCGACCCGGGCAGGCCTCAAACTCATGACCTGCTGGTCAGAGAGATCTTATGCAGCTGACACTTAGCCAGCTGCACTGAAACACACGGGTGGGATGGTGTGTAACAACAACATAACCGTCCTAATATGATCATACACTGTATCGTATAAACACTACTTATCTCACTAGAGAATATATGCAATACAATGGTAATATTCAACAAGCTGACGTAGGGATGATGGTGTTCTTCCTGTCGTGCGGGCTGGTAGAGGACTTCCGTTTTCTTCAGGCTGACTTCCAGCCCAAAGAACTCTGCAGCTGTTGCAAAGCAGGCTGTTAGACGCTGCAGGGTTGCTTCTGAATGGGCAACAAGGGCAGCATCGTCAACAAAAAGCAGCTCACGGACTAGGTAGTTTAGAGTTTTAATGTGAGCCCTCAGGCGGCTTAAGTTGAACAAGCTGTCATCAGTATGGTAGCTTATATATATGCCGTCTTCTTCTTCGAGGTCTGCCGTAGCCCTTTGGAGCATCATGCTGAAAAAGATTGTAAATAGGTTTGGTGCAAGAACACAACCTTGTTTCACTCCGTTAGTTATGAGAAAGGGCTCCGAGAGAGCATCGCCGTATCTGACTTGACCGTGCTGGCCCTCATGAAGCAGGATAGTCATTTTGAGGAATTGGGGGCATCCTAGTCAATCCAGGATCTGCCACAGACCTTTTCTGCTCACGGTGTCGAAGGCTTTGGTGAGGTCGACAAATGTGACATAGAGTCCTTTGTTCTGCTCTCTACATTTCTTATATAAATCTCATACAATACAGGCTCGTCAATAGAATAATACCATCAGACGTGACCTGAAGCATCACAAGGCTCTCAATGCAGGTAATAACTCACCACATGCACATTTAATATTAAATACTAGTTGATATTTTGTTTGGGATCCAGTCTATAAATGCAGACCATATTTCATTCTAATTCTTTTCCCACGCTATCAATTTCTTTGTCACTAGCTCAGCAAACGGTATCAACCGCATATAAATTTCTGGAGTATTTATATCTGTCTGCATCATTTTCTTCATAAACAATGCAACAAACACTCACTGGGTATTTAACAGGGATTCTCATTGGAGATCATAGTTGAATTCATCTTAAAGTAAAATCCAATCAAGACCAATTCAGAATGTGTTCTTGTTGTTATGCCCCATCATTATGAATTTAGTAGGCATGGTTTAGAACCCAAAAATAGGAAATCGAAAATCTAAGGGGGGGGGGGGATTTTTTTTGATTTGTAATAGGAAGACTTACAAAAAAAATTCCAAAAATTTCTAAAATGTAACTTCATTACTAACTAAATTCGTTAGTAGTTCGTATGCCAGCGCATGCGCATTCCAGATGGTTTTGCCTACAACTCCCAGAAATCCTAACAGCTGGTAAATTGGCTGGGATTTCTGGGAGTTGTAGGCCAAAAACTTGAATAAATCACACTGAATTCTAGATGGGACTCTCCAAATAGGAAGGAGGGAGGGAAGGGGGAGGGAGGGGGGTATTCTATTCTTGGAAGCAGCAAAAGAAAAGGAGGAGGAGCCCCCCCCCCGGCTCCTCGCTGCCTCTCTCTCACCCCGATCCCGAGGGAGCGAGGGCCCAAGTTTGCCCAGGCTGGTCATATACCTACATTCCATGCACATGCAATAATACAGCAGTAATAACAATGGGTATAAGAAGAGGTAAAATTCAAACCGAGTATTCTGACTGGTCCCTCCTCATGCGGTGCAAACGGGCTCTTCTCTGTGAGCCGGGAAAAGCCAGCGTTTTCTGCTTGGGTGCACACACATACATATTCTTTTGGGGGGGGGATTTGCTGCAGAATCTTCTCTATGAGCCCGGGTTTCTGCAGCAAATCCCCCCCCCCCCCCCCCCAAGAATATGTATGTGTGTGCTCCCAAGCAGCAAACGCTGGCTTTTCCCGGGCTAATTTCCCGGGCTAATAAGAGAAGAGCCCGTTTGCACCACACGAGGAGAGACCAGTCAGAATACTTCGGTTTGAATTTTACCTCTTGTTATTGTTATTACTGCTGTATTATTGCACGTGCATGGAATGTAGGTATGACCAGTTGGATTACTTATAATATTAGGCACTTACAGTAGCATTCATTCTATTATACATTAGGTTGGTTTCTCACCCCAATACTCTTTGATGCTTTAGATCCTGGCAGGCAGGAGAGGCAGGGAAGCCTGGAAAAAATGTAAGCAGAGAGGTTTACTCAGAAGTAAATCCACAAAGGAGGGCCCTTCATCCAAAGTGCCCTCCTTTGCAGATTTACTTCTGAGTAATCCTCTCTGTTTACATTTTTTCCGGGCTTCCAGCCGAAAGAAGGAGCGAGTTTAGGGCTTGCCTTGCCATAATACTTATTGGCAAGGGAGGCGGGAGGGTGGTGAGAGAGAAGGAGGGTGCCCCCCCCTTACGACCTAATAACGACACTTAAGAAAATCCTGGCCCCCGAGGTTCTAAAAATAAAGTCCACTTCCTGGTTGGCGTTCCAGGTGCGGAAATACTCGAAAGTAGCATTTCTTACGAATTTCTTACGAAACGAATCATTTTCATAACTTTTTTCTCATGCCTAGAATTTAGTATAATGCCAAATGTTAACGTTGATTTGTGGTTATAAAAATCTATTTATCTATATCTATAAATGCTCTGTTCACTTTGAGAGACATCATAACTCAACAACCACTGGACTAATTGTCACTAAATTTGGTCACAAGACAAAGTACTAACCCAAGGAGTGACCATCACTAAAAAAATGATTTTGTCATTTGGCAGTTGTAGTTGCTGGGGTGTATACTTCATCTACAATCGAAGAGCATTCTGAATTCCACCAATGATGGAATTGAACCAAACTTGGCACACAGGACTCCCACGGCCAACGAAAAACAATAAAAGGGTTTGGTGGGCATTGACTTTGAGTTTTGGAGTTGTAGCTCACCTGCATCCAGTCAGCACTGTGAACTTGAACAATGATGAATCTAGACCAAACTTGGCATGAATACTCCATATGTCCCAATATGAACACAGATGGCGTTTGGGGGAAATAGACGTTGACATTTGGGAGTTGTAGTTACTGGGATTTATAGTTCACCTACAATCAAAGAGCATTCTGAAACCCACCAATGGGAGAATTGGGCCAAATGTGGAATGTAGCGCAGCTGGCTAAGTGTCAGCTGCGTAAGATCTCTCTGACCAGTAGGTCATGAGTTCGAGGCCTGCCCAGGTCGAGGTGGGTGCTCAACCTTTAAGTGTAGCCTGCTGTCGACCTTTGCAGCCCGAAAGACAGTTGCATCTGTCAAGTAGGAGATAAAGGTACCACATGAAGTGGGGAGGCAAATTTTGACTGAATTATGAGGCCATTAAAGAACTCCAGGAACGCTGAGGAATGCGGAAGGAACAACAAGGGATGCTATAAATGCTGAGAGATGAGGAGTGTGTCAGCTCCCCCTGATGGCCAGAGTTTGCCTCTGTTCGTCTATATGTTGTATGTGGAAACGGCAGGGATTGCCTGCTAAGTATGTGTACCTGTAATCTGCTGAGTCTCCTTCGGGGTGAGAAGAGCAGAATATAAATAAAGTAAATAAATAAATGTCCACACAGAACCCCCATGACTATAAATACATTTAAAAACATATTAACTATATGTATTACTGTGTTAGAGTGTCATTTTGTGTCATTTTGGTTGGTGGTGTGTCCCAGGATTTTGTAAATGTAAAAAATGTGCCGCGGCTCAAAAAAGGTTGAAAAACACTGGTCTAGGAAACTGATCAGACACAACGGACACGTAATGCCTCCCTTGGCCCTTAATTCCCCCATTCTCTCCATTTCCAGATGGCATCAGGCTACCAGTGGCACCGCAGAATTTGCTGCCTGCAGCTCACACGCGGCAGCCATAATAAGAGCCTTTTAATGAAGGTTGAGTCAACACAAGCATGCTTTCCCCTCCAATGAATAAACACTATAATTTTCTCACGGTGTTCTCTCCAGTCCCTACCGGATTCTGTGTTGCAGGAACGTGCTAGATGACACCGTCTCCAGGAACCAAAACAAAAAAGACTCCCATATACCGGGAACTGATCTAGTTCTGCTGTAGCAAGCCACCAAATAAAGACTTACAGTCAGCCAGGTGGGAAAATGGGAATGCCTTCCACGGAGTGCCCTGTAGCCCTCCTCACTAATTTGTCATCTTTTCCAGATATTATGGGGAATGAGGCACAAATGGGACCTACAAATAAACACACAAGAACACCAAAGTCCCATTTGTGGAGTATTTTTGTTTCTGATATCAGCCAGACGAACATACACTTTTAAGCAAAGGATGGATCTGACTGGAGTGCCTATGACCATACTATCCTGAACATGCCCGATCTCATCTGATCTCAGAAGTTTAGCAGGGTGTTGGATGGGAGACCACCTGGGAATATCAGGTGCTGTAGGCTTAACCTCCTAGAATTTTTGAGATCAGTCCTGCAAGTATCAAAATGTCTCCCTGTAAGGGGTCAGGGTTGGCCTGTTGGTTAGTCACCACTGACCGTTCCTGTTTCGGTGTGGCAGGGCAGGCTATCCCACCATACCCCAAATATGTCGGGGCTCAGAACACTTGACCCTTGCTGCCACCAAATAATGTAATGAAGTATATAAAGAAGGCTGCCTGGCTCCTTATGTTAACCATGGCAGGGCAGGTCTACTTTGCAAATCTTCCCACTACCACTAACATGTACGGAACGAACCCTTTTATAACTCTGGGAAGTAAGGCTTTCTTCCCACTGTGGTAGGGTGGGTACTTTCTAGGCATGGTTTAGAACCCAAAAATAGCAAATCGAAAATCTAAGGGGGATTTTTTTATTAGTAATAGGAAGACTTACAAAAAAATTCCAGAAATTTCTAAAATGTAACTTAATTACTAACGAAATTCGTTAGTAGTTCGTATGCCAGAGCATGCGCATTCCAGATGGTTTTGGCCTACAACTCCCAGAAATCCTAACAGCTGGTAAATTGGCTGGGATTTCTGGGAGTTGTATGCCAAAACTTGAATAAATCACACTGAATTCTAGATGGGACTCTCCAAATAGGAAAGAGGGAGGGAAGGAGGGAGGGAGGGAGGGAGGGAGGGGGTATTCTATTCTTGGAAGCAGCAAAAGAAAAGGAGGAGGAGCCCCCCTCGCTCCTCGCTGCTCTCTCTCACCCCGATACCGAGGAGCGAGGGCCCAAGTTTGCCCAGGCTGGTCATACCTACATTCCATGCACATGCAATAATACAGCAGTAATAACAATAACAAGAGGTAAAATTCAAACCGACGTATTCTGACTGGTCTCTCCTCATGCGGTGCAAACGGGCTCTTCTCTTATTAGCCCGGGAAATTAGCCTGGGGAAAAGCCAGTGTTTGCTGCTTGGGAGCACACACATACATATTCTTGGGGGATTTGCTGCAGAATCCCGGGCTCATAGAGCCCGATTCTGCAGCAAATCCCCCAAAGAATATGTATGTGTGTACACCAAGCAGCAAATGCTGTGCCCGGGTTTTGCCTTTTCCGGGCTCAGAGAAGAGCCTTTTGCAGTTTGAGGAGGGAGCACAGTCAGAATACTTCAGTTTGAATTTTACCTCTTGTTCCATTGTTATTACTGCTGTATTATTGCATGTGCATGGAATGTAGGTATATGACCAGCCTGGGCAAACTTGGGCCCTCGGGATCGGGTGAGAGAGGAGGCAGCGAGGAGCGAGGGGCTCCTCCTCCTTTTCTTTTTGCTGCTTCAAGAATAGAATACCCCTCCCTCCCTCCCTCTTTCCTATTTGGAGAGTCCCATCTAGAATTCAGTGTGATTTATTCAAGTTTTTGGCCAGGCTCCCAGAAATCCCAGCCAATTTACCAGCTGTTAGGATTTCTGGGAGTTGCCTTGCCAAAACCATCTGGGATGCGAATGCGCTGAGAGAGAAATACTAACGCCCCCTTAGTAATTAAGTTACATTTTAGAATTTTTGGAAAATTTTTGTAAGTCTTTCTTTTACTAATCAAAAAAAAATCCCCCCATTTGATTTTAGAATCGCCATTTTTGGATTCGAAACCATGCCTATTAACCATGGCAGGGCAGGTCTACTTTGCAAATCTTCCCACTACCAATAACATGTACGGAACGAACCCTTTTATAACTCTGGGCAGTAAGGCTTTCTTCCCACTGTGGTGGGGTGGGTACTTTCCCTTTGAGCACCACCAACAGATGTTCAAACTGCCACCAGTTAATATAATTGCTGCCACCAATTGTTTCAGATCAGCCACCGATGTGAGGGTTTGTTCTTTTAAGGCTTGTGTTTTAGAAAGAACAACATTGAGAAGTGTTGTAATAAAGATGTTCAACAGTTTATTTTATAACATTGTTCAGAGCTTAGTTGGTTGCAAGCAAGTCTCCTAAGAGGTACAAATCTTGAGGTTACAACGTTTCAACAATAGGGTACAGTTTCCATTGTACTTCCTAACACAGAACCAAGCAGTCCTAATAACTAACTGCTCCAGCAGGTAAATAGCCAACTATAGGCTTTACCCACCTATTAAGTTAGTTTTCTACTCTAACTTGGACAAAGTCTGTCTTTCTCCTGGGTTTCTCAAACCCCTAACTGAACTGCTTTCTAAAAGCTCCGAAAGACAGCTTCCCTCCCACCAACCGACAAAACCAACTGACTTATTTTAAAAATCTGAAAGTTCTAAAACAGGTGCAGCTCTAACTTCTGTCTCCACGGCAACAGCCTTCACAGGGGCCTGCCGCCCCAACATTCCCCGCCAACCCTCTGTGGCTTGTTAAACGTTTTACCATCAAACGTATAGGCCAACAAGCAATAACAAACTATACGTTTATCTTGCAACAAAACACCACGACTTCATCACACTCCCCAATGCCATTATATGACTGGAGACAGGTTTCATGAAAGTGGAGGCCAGGGTATAGGTGGTCATACTCAACTACTGGCCCAGTCTCTCACACTCCTCTTGGTCTTGCCCCACTAACCATGAAGGATGACTTCCAGTCCACATGGAAACAGGCAGTAGCAACGAAAATCTCATCACTGGGCTTTTCTCCAGGGTTGCTACTCCATATGGAATACAATCAAGGCAAAGCTCTCATCAACCAGTGTATCAATGTATCTTCATCTAGGGTCACCACCTAGGGTCAAGTCAGAAATGAAGGCGTATCACAACAATCCAGCTATAGCTATGGGATGTGATTTTAGCTGTTTGTTCTGGTATCCTTAGAGCAGTGGTTCTCAAACTTCCTAATGCCACAACCCCTTAAACAAGTTCCTCATGTTGTAGTGACCCCCAACCATAAAATTATGTTTGTTGCTGTTTCATAACTGTAATTTTGCTACTGTTCGAACCATAATGTAAAATATCTGATATGCAGGATGTATTTTCATTCACTGGACCAAATCTGGCACAAATGTCCGATACGCCCAAATTTGAATACTAGTGGTGTTGGGAGGTGGGATTGATTTTGTTATTTGAGAGTTGTAGTTGCAGGTTCCTGAATCAGCACCTCAAATAATCAAATCGAATCTAAAGTTGACCAAAAATTGATTCTTAACCCTTTTGCTACTAATGTTGGAGAGTGATCCCTGGTCCAAGTAGTCCCTGGACAATTCGAAGCAGGCACCAAATTGTGCCTTTTGTAAACCACCGTGAGTCGCCCTCGGGCTGAGAAAGGTAGCATATAAATATGGTAAAAATAAATAAATAAATAGTGGTCCCAGGCCAAAGTGCTCCCTGGTCAAAGTGATCCCTGGTCCGGTGGTCCCTGGTCAAGGTGGTACCTTGTCAAAGTGGTTCCTGGCCAAAGTGGTCCTTGGCCAAAGTGGTCCTTGGTCAAAGTGGTCCCTGGACAAAGCGGTCCCTGGTCAAAGTGCTCCCTGGTCAGGTGGTCCTTGGTCAAAATGGTCCCTGGTCAAAATGGCCCCGGACAAAGTGGTCCCTGGTCAGGTGGTCGCTGGTGAAAGTGGTCCTTGGCCAAAGTGGTCCCTGGACAACATGGTCCCTGGTCAAAGTGGTCCCTGGTCAGGTGGTCCCTGGTCAAAGTAGTCCCTGATCAAAGTGGTCCCTGGCCAAAGTGGTCCTTGGCCAAAGTGGTCAAAAAGTGGTCCCTGGTCAAAGTGATCTCTGGTCAAAGTGGTCCCTGGCCAAATTGATCCCTGGTCAAAGTGGTCCCTGGTCAAAGTGGTCCCTGGTCAAAGTGGTCCCTGGACAAAGTGGTCCCTGGACAAAGTGGTCCCTGGTCAGGTGGTCCCTGGTCAAAGTTGTCCCTGGCCAAAGTGCTCCCTGGTCAAAATGCTCCCTGGTCAAAGTGGTCCCTGGTCAAAGTGGTCCCTGGCCAAAGTGGTCCCTGGCCAAATTGATCCCTGGACAAAGTGGTCCCTGGACAAAGTGGTTCCTGGTCAAAGTTGTCCCTGGCCAAAGTGCTCCCTCGTCAAAATGCTCCCTGGTCAATGTGGTCCCTCGTCAAATTGGTCCCTGGTCAAAGTGGTCCCTGGACAAAGTAGTCCCTGGACAAAGTGGTCCCTGGTCAGGTGGTCGCTGGTGAAAGTGGTCCTTGGCCAAAGTGGTCCCTGGACAACATGGTCCCTGGTCAAAGTGGTCCCTGGTCAGGTGGTCCCTGGTCAAAGTAGTCCCTGATCAAAGTGGTCCCTGGCCAAAGTGGTCCTTGGCCAAAGTGGTCAAAGTGGTCCCTGGTCAAAGTGATCTCTGGTCAAAGTGGTCCCTGGCCAAATTGATCCCTGGTCAAAGTGGTCCCTGGTCAAAGTGGTCCCTGGCCAAAGTGGTCCCTGGACAAAGTGGTCCCTGGACAAAGTGGTCCCTGGTCAGGTGGTCCCTGGTCAAAGTGGTCCCTGGCCAAAGTGCTCCCTGGTCAAAATGCTCCCTGGTCAAAGTGGTCCCTGGTCAAAGTGGTCCCTGGCCAAAGTGGTCCCTGGCCAAATTGATCCCTGGACAAAGTGGTCCCTGGACAAAGTGGTCCCTGGTCAAAGTTATCCCTGGCCAAAGTGCTCCCTCGTCAAAATGCTCCCTGGTCAAAGTGGTCCCTGGTCAAAGTGGTCCCTGGACAAAGTGGTCCCTGGACAAAGTGGTCCCTGGTCAGGTGGTCGCTGGTGAAAGTGGTCCTTGGCCAAAGTGGTCCCTGGACAACATGGTCCCTGGTCAAAGTGGTCCCTGGTCAGGTGGTCCCTGGTCAAAGTAGTCCCTGATCAAAGTGGTCCCTGGCCAAAGTGGTCCTTGGCCAAAGTGGTCAAAGTGGTCCCTGGTCAAAGTGATCTCTGGTCAAAGTGGTCCCTGGCCAAATTGATCCCTGGTCAAAGTGGTCCCTGGTCAAAGTGGTCCCTGGCCAAAGTGGTCCCTGGACAAAGTGGTCCCTGGACAAAGTGGTCCCTGGTCAGGTGGTCCCTGGTCAAAGTTGTCCCTGGCCAAATTGATCCCTGGACAAAGTGGTCCCTGGACAAAGTGGTTCCTGGTCAAAGTTGTCCCTGGCCAAAGTGCTCCCTCGTCAAAATGCTCCCTGGTCAATGTGGTCCCTCGTCAAATTGGTCCCTGGTCAAAGTGGTCCCTGGACAAAGTAGTCCCTGGACAAAGTGGTCCCTGGTCAGGTGGTCCCTGGTCAAAGTTGTCCCTGGTCAAAGTGGTCCCTGGTCAAAATGCTCCCTGGTCAAAGTGGTCCCTGGTCAAAGTGGTCCCTGGCCAAAGTGGTCTGTGGTCAAAGTGCTCCCTGGTCAAAGTGCTCCCTGGTCAAAGTGCTCCCTAATCAAAGTGGTCCTTGATCATAGTGGTCCCTGGCCAAAGTGGTCCCTGGTCAAAGTGGTCCCTGGTCAAAGTGGTCCCTGGCCAAAGTGGTCCTTGGCCAAAGTGGTCCCTGGTCAAAGTGGTCCCTGGTCAAAGTGATCTCTGGTCAAAGTGGTCCCTGGACAAAGTGGTCCCTGATCAAAGTGGTCCCTGGCCAAATTGATCCCTGGACAAAGTGGTCCCTGGACAAAGTGGTCCCTGCTCAAAGTTGTCCCTGGTCAAAGTGCTCCCTGGTCAAAATGCTCCCTGGTCAAAGTGGTCCCTCGTCAAAGTGGTCCCTGGTCAAAGTGGTCCCTGGACAAAGTGGTCCCTGGTCAAAGTGGTCCCTGGCCAAAGTGCTCCCTGGACAAAGTGGTCCCTAGTCAAAGTGTTCCCTGGTCAAAGTGGTCCCTAATCAAAGTGGTCCCTGGCCCAAGTGGTCCCTGGCCAAAGTGGTCCGTGGTCAAAGTGCTCCCTGGACAAAGTGCTCCCTGGCCAAAGTGGTCCCTGGACAAAGTGGTCCTTGATCATAGTGGTCCCTGGCCAAAGTGGTCCCTGGCCCAAGTGGTCCCTGGTCAAAGTGTTCCCTGGTCAAAGTTCTCCCTGGACAAAGTGCTCCCTGGTCAAAGTGCTCCCTGGTCAAAGTGCTCCCTGGCCAAAGTGGTCCCTGGACAAAGTGGTCCTTGGTCATAGTGGTCCCTGGCCAAAGTGGTCCCTGGACAAAGTGGTCCCTGGTCAAAGTTGTCCCTGGTCAAAGTGCTCCCTGGTCAAAATGCTCCCTGGTTAAAGTGGTCCCTCGTCAAAGTGGTCCCTGGACAAAGTGGTCCCTGGTCAAAGTGGTCCCTGGCCAAAGTGCTCCCTGGACAAAGTGGTCCCTGGTCAAAGTGGTCCCTGGCCAAAGTGGTCCCTGGCCAAAGTGGTCCGTGGTCAAAGTGCTCCCTGGTCAAAGTGCTCCCTGGCCAAAGTGGTCCCTGGACAAAGTGGTCCTTGATCATAGTGGTCCCTGGCCAAAGTGGTCCCTGGCCCAAGTGGTCCCTGGTCAAAGTGTTCCCTGGTCAAAGTGCTCCCAGGGCAAAGTGGTCCCTGGACAAAGTGGTCCTTGATCATAGTGGTCCCTGGCCAAAGTGGTCCCTGGCCCAAGTGGTCCCTGGTCAAAGTGTTCCCTGGTCAAAGTGCCCCCTGGACAAAGTGCTCCCTGGTCAAAGTGCTCCCTGGTCAAAGTGCTCCCCGGTCAAAAAAAAGTTGGGAATCACTGTTCACCCTCTGCTTTGTGATGTTGTGTATCTTCTTTCTCTCCAAAAAAAAAAAAAAAGGGGGGGGGGGGAGTGCTGAAGCATCCTGTGGACACAGACTTCTTTGAAATTTCTCTCCCGTTCGCCTCTTGAATGCAAATAATGGGAATGTGTATGTCTTTATCACGGAGTCAGATCGTGTAATTATCTCTGTGCTGAACGGCCTTTGGTGAGGACTACGGGGGGAAACCAAAGCTTCTGTTTTGTCTGGAAGACAGAGAATCCTCCCTTAGGCACTACAGAGGAAGAACTGATCAGAAGCCGAGATGATGACAACGATCTCAAATCCCCTTGAAACTGAATATTTCATCTTCATAAAATAAACATCGAGCCTCTTCCCATGAAATATACATAAAAAATGTTTAAACGTGTTAATTATTAAACCAATATTGATTCATATTGGATGACGCTCTTCGGAGAACTAACCGGGGATGGGGGGATAGGATTGGAAATTGTCTAATGTATTTAATAGCAGCCCCGCTGTTGTGCTGTATCAATATTCATCAAATCCCAACCACCAATAATCGTAAAAATGACAGGGTATATTTACGAGCATCACTCAATGAACGGGGAGCTGGTGCGCAGGATCAAAGGGAAGACGTATTAAAAGAGAAGCGCTGGGTTTATTTTTTTCTAATTTCCATCGCTATGTGGGAACTGTGTATGAAATTTCGGAGACGTTCTCAGGGAAGTGGACACTGCACAGCAGGGTCAAGGCAATCTTCAGATGTTGGGTTATTAGAGTTGCAAATCCTCAACTCTTCCATCCTTGCATGTCAGGAAAACTAATATCCATTGTTTTCTCCCCCCTGCAAGAGAAAATGATAATTTCTCTGCAGTGTGCTTTCTGTGTTTGAAATAAGTATTGTTTTTTTTTCTTAGCACATATCATCAACTGAAATTCTGTATTGGACACATCATCACAATGTTTCCGATCTGAGCCCTGAATCCAGATTTGAAGGCTCCAAGAAGCCATCTAGCCATTTCTGTGTAATGGATATCCTGGCAGGAATGGCAGAAAGACACAAACTTCCCACACAGAACTCCCATAACCAAGAGAAAATACATTGACATTTGGGAGTTACGGTTTCTAGGATTTATATTTAACACACAAGCAAAGAGCATCCTGAACTCTTGCAACAATGGAATTGAACCAAACTTCCCACACAGAACTCCCATAACCAAGAGAAAATACTATAAGACAGTGCTGTCCAACTTCTGGCGGGTCCAGGGCCGGATAAGAGGTCACTGATGACCTGCGGGGCCACTCGGCCCCGCCCCCAGGCCCCGCCCCAGGCCCCGCCCCCTCCTAAAGCCGCTGAAAAAGGAGGAGTAGGCGGCGCCAAGAGCAGCGCGTCACAGGCCTGGCGTGACGCGCTGCTCTTGGCACCGCCTACTCCTCCTTTTCGGCGCCCCCCCTCCCTCCCGCGGGCGGGGGAGCCGCCGACCAAGGGCAGAAGGCGGCGCCAAGAGCAGCGCGTCACAGGCCTGGCGTGACGCGCTGCTCTTGGCGCCGCCTGCTGCTTTTTCGCGGCTCCCCTGCCCTAGGAAGGGAGGGGGCGCCGAGGGCAGAAGGCGGCGCCAGCGGCAGCGTCACAGGCCTGGCGTGACGCGCTGCCCCTTGGCACCGCCTACTCCTCCTTTTCGCGCCCCTCCTTCCTAGGCCGGGAGCCGCCGGAGGAGTAGGCAGTGCCAAGAGCAGCGCGTCACGCCAGGCCTGTGACGCACTGCTCTTGGCGCCGCCTACTCCTCCTTTTCAGCGGCTTTAGGAGGGGGGCGGGGCCTGGGGGCGGGGCCTGGGGCGGGGCGAGTGGCCCCAAGGCCTGTGACGCGCTGCTCTTGGCGCCGCCTTCTGCCCTTTTTCGGCGGCTCCCCCGGCCTAGGTAGGGAGGGGGGGCGCCGAAAAGGAGGAGCTAGCTCTCTTCCTCCTCCCTGCCCAGCCTCCCCCTCCCCCCCGGCTGCCTTTTTTATAAAAAAAAATCGATTTTTTAAAAAAAATTTAAAATGGCGGCTGAGGGCATAGGTGGGGCCGTGTCCAACAGGCTACGGGGCCGGATCCGGCCCCGGGGCCGCCAGTTGGACAGCCCTGCTATAAGAGTTTGGTGGGCATTGACCTTGAGTTTTGGAGTTGTAGTTCACCTACATCCAGAGAGCACTGTGGACTCAGATGGAGTTCAGGGAAAATAGACCTTGCCATTTGGGATGAAAGCTGAGGAAGGCTGGCGACGGAGTCCCTCGCGGAATCTCGCCTGCCTTTCCTTCCTCTGAGTGTTCTCCTGCCAGGCCCCGAAGCTTTCCCCCTGCTTTGGGGCAGTCGGGCCGAGGGGAAGGGCGCCCCGGGGCCTCGCCTGTGACGCAGCAGGGCCGAGCCGGTGCGCCTCCAGAAGCAGCTGGCTCCTTTGCTTCCTTCACTTTTTCTTCGCCGCTGCCCGGCCCTTCAGCCGGAGGGGGAAGAGAGAGGGGGGAGAGAGGTTTTCCTGGCACAGCAGGTAATCCCACGCGGAACGGTAGTGTGCCGCGGAACAGTGGTTGGGAAACACTGGTGTACATGCACCCTTAGGTACTGACCCAATCGTGGGGGCAGGATTTCGAATTACTTATTTATTTATTTCTGGCATTTTACCCCGCTCTTCTCAACCCCCGAGGGGGGACTCAGAGCGGCTTCCAAAAAGGCACAATTCGATGCCAACACAGTAAAACACATAAAACACAGTATAACCCCCCCCCCCAAACATTACACATTAAAATACAATTACATCAACATATCATACACATTCATTTAAGTTTTTTAAAAAAGGAAAAAAATGCTGCCTTGTGCTAGTGTGCAAACGCCTGGTCCCATAGCCAGGCTTTTACATTTTTCCTGAATGTCAGGAGGGATGGAATTGATCGTATGTCACTAGGAAGCGCATTCCACAGATGGGGAGCCACCACCGAGAAGGCCGTCTCCCTCGTCCCCACCAGCCGCATTTGAGAAGTCGGCGGGAGCGAGAGCAGGGCCTCCCCGGATGATCTTAAATTACAAGGTGGGATGTAGCGGCAGATGCGTTCGGACAAGTAAGATGGGCCAGAACCGTATAGAGATTTAAAGGTCAAGACCAGCACTTTGAATTGAGCTCGGAAGTGGACAGGCAGCCAGTGGAGCTGACACAACAGGGGGGGGTGGTATGCTCCCTGTATGTAGCTCCTGTTAGTAGTCTGGCTGCCGCCCGTTGGACTAGTTGTAATTTCCGAACTGTCTTCAAAGGCAGCCCCACGTAGAGTTCGTTGCAGTAATCTATTCGGGATGTGACCAGAGCGTGGACGACCATAGCCAGATCAGACTTCCCAAGGTACGGGCGCAGCTGGCGCATGAGTCTTAACTGTGCAAAAGCTCCCCTGGGGTTCCAGGCTCAGCGATGAATCCAGGATCACTCCCAAGCTGCGAACCTGCGTCTTTAAGGGGACTTTTATGTTTGGATCACTCCAGTGACACAGAATCCATCCAGCAGCCACATCACTGCGTCACCAGCATTATTTAAGAAAGAGAGAGACAGAGCGGAAATAAACCTTTTGACTCCGAGCATCATGATGCTGCACTAAAGCTGTGTCTGTAATTTTCCTCTTAATGTGAGATTTAGAAGTGTACATTAAAATGGGACGCTGGTCATTAAAAACTAATTTGGGGGGGACTCCTTCGAATCCCTCTGCCAGCGATACATAACCCATCGACTGTCATTAAATCCCGGCATACAAATTGGAAATCATCATCAGCGTTGGGCGATTGGTTAATTCTAGGCCGGCGTTGATGGGAAATGAATTCCAGGTTTCGCCTCCCATCGCCTCTCTCCAGTCAAAGGCTGGAAGGCTTCACTTCACCTCCTGAACTCCCAGCTTGTGTGTTTACAATTCAGGAGGGATTCACCTCGGCTCTCGGAGAAAAGATTGAGGCTCGGAGGCCTGTCAAGACATCGTACCCGGTTATAAGACCTCTCCCTCCTCTCTCAATGCTAGCAATATATTAAAGTTGTTTCAAATCTCTCTGGATTTTTCTCACTTCCTTTCTTTCCTGACAGACATTAATGTTTTTATCTGAAAGGGAGGAGGGAAGTTCAGGGAAAGATCAGACTCTCCGAAGGGAAAAGAGACAGTGGATCTATTATCTTCCTACCATCCTCATAAGAAGAACCATCATAATGTAGCTATTTCATCGCTGAGCCTGGAACCCCAGGTCTTGGCGGTGGCCGGGGGAGCTTTTGCACAGTTAAGATTCGTGCACCAGCTGCCCCGTATCTTGGGAAGTCTGATCTGGCTACGGTCGTCCACGCTCTGGTCACATCCCGAATAGATTACTGCAACACACTCTACGTGGGGCTGCCTTTGAAGACAGATCGGAAATTACAACTAGTCCAACGGGCGGCAGCCAGATTACTAACTGGAGCGACATACAGGGAGCATACCACCCCCCTGTTGTGTCAGCTCCACTGGCTGCCTGTCCACTTCCGAGCTCAATTCAAAGTGCTGGTTTTGACCTTTAAAGCTCTATACTAGGCATGAGAAAAAAGTTATGAAAATGAGTCGTTTCGTAAGAAATTCGTAAGAAATGCTACTTTCGAGTATTTCCGCACCTGGAACGCCAACCAGGAAGTGGACTTTCTTTTTCGAACTTCGGGGGCCAGGATTTTCTTAAGTGTCGTTATTAGGTCGTAAGGAGGGGGCACCCTCCTTCTCTCTCACCACCCTCCGCCTCCCTTGCCAATAAGTATTATGGCAAGGCAAGCCCTAAACTCGCTCCTTCTTTCGGCTGGAAGCCTGGAAAAATGTAAACAGAGAGGCTTACTCAGAAGTAAATCTGCAAAGGAGGGCACTTTGGATGAAGGGCCCTCCTTGTGGATTTACTTGAGTAAACCTCTGTTTACATTTTTCCAGGCTTCCCTGCCTGCCTGCCTGGGATCTAAAGCATCAAAGAGTATTGGGGTGAGAAACCAACCTAATGTATAATAGAATGAATGCTACTGTAAGTGCCTAATATTATAAGTAATCCAACTGGTCATACCTACATTCCATGCACATGCAATAATACAGCAGTAATAACAATAACAAGAGGTAAAATTCAAACCGAATTAATCTGACTGGTCTCCCCTCATTCGGTGCAAACGGGCTCGTCACTTATTACCTCGGTAAATTACCCCGGGCAAAGCCAGCATTTGCTGGTTGGGAGCACACACATACATTTTCTTGGGGGATTTGCTGCAGAATCCGGGCTCATAGAGAAGATTCTGCAGCAAATCCCCCAAAGAATATGTATGTGTGTGCACCCAAGCAGAAAACGCTGGCTTTTCCCGGCTCATAGAGAAGAGCCGTTCGCACCGCATGAGGAGGGACCAGTCAGAATACTTCAGTTGGAATTTTACCTCTTCTTATACCCATTGTTATTACTGCTGTATTATTGCATGTGCATGGAATGTAGGTATATGACCAGCCTGGGCAAACTTGGGCCCTCGCTCCCTCAGGATCAAGGTGAGAGAGAGGCAGCGAGGAGGCGGGGGGCTCCTCCTCCTTTTCTTTTGCTGCTTCCAAGAATAGAATACCCCTCCCTCCCTCCCTCATTCACTCCCTCCTTCCTATTTGGAGAGTCCCATCTAGAATTCAGTGTGATTTATTCAAGTTTTGGCCTACAACTCCCAGAAATCCCAGCCAGTTTACCAGCTGTTAGGATTTCTGGGTTGTAGGCCAAAACCATCTGTAATGCGACTGCTCTGGCATCCGAATTACTAACGAATTTCGTTAGTAATTAAGTTACATTTTAGAAATTTTTGGAATTTTTTTTGTAAGTCTTCCTATTACAAATCAAAAAAAATCCCCCCCATTTGATTTACGATTTGCTATTTTTGGGTTCTAAACCATGCCTACAGATTACTAACTGGAGCTACATACAGGGAGCATACCACCCCCCTGTTGTGTCAGCTCCACTGGCTGCCTGTCCACTTCCGAGCTCAATGCAAAGTGCTGGTCTTGACCTTTAAAGCTCTATAAGGTTCTGGCCCAGCTTACTTGTCCGAACGCATCTGCAGCTACGTCCCACCTCGTAATTTCAGATCATCCGGGGAGGCCCTGCTCTCGCTCCCGCCGACTTCTCACATGCGGCTGGTGGGGACGAGGGAGACGGCCTTCTCGGTGGTGGCTCCCCATCTGTGGAATGCGCTTCCTAGTGACATACGATCAATTCCATCCCTCCTGACATTCAGGAAAAAAGTAAAAGCCTGGCTATGGGACCAGGCGTTTGCACACTAGCACAAGGCAGCATTTTAGACTGGATTTTAATGGAAAGTTGGATGAATAGGGCTCAATGCTTTTATGGACGGAACACTGTGGTTTTTGTTTGTTTGTTTGTTTTTAAACTTAAATGAATGTGTATGATATGTTGATGTAATTGTCTTATAAAGTGTAATGTTTGGGTGGGGGGTATACTGTGTTGTATGTGTTTTACTGTGTTGGCATCGAATTGTGCCTTTTTGGAAGCCGCTCTGAGTCCCCCCTCCCTCGGGGGTTGAGAAGAGCGGGGTAAAATGCCGGAAATAAATAAAATAAATAACTAAATAAATAAATAAATAAAATAAAATAAATAAAATAAATAAATAAATAAATAAATTTCAGTGTTGGTCTAGGATTCTGGGAGGCTAGGGTTTGCATCCCATTCAGCCATGATACTGGGCAAGTATTTAGAGCTGTGTTTCCCAACCAGTGTGCCGTGAGCGATCATCGGGTGTGCCGTGGGAAATGGGGACCTCCAATCCCCTTTCTTCCCCCTCCTGCTGAACACTTTTTCTTCTCCACTGAGGCTCCCATCTTCCCAGCCTCGCTCTGCTCGCTGTGCCTCGTTTTGCTCACACTGCCGCCTCACTTTGCTCACGTGGGGAGGGGGGAGGGAGGGAGACATGACCCGTGCGACATTCCCCTCCCGAACACGCTCACGCCGCCCCCGCGGATCAAACTGGCGGCAGAAGGCGCAACGTGAGCAAAGCGAGGCAAAACGAGCAGAGAAAAAGGAACCCGAGTGGAGAAGAAAGTGTTCGGCAGGAGGGGGAAGAAAGGCGCCAGGGGAAGGGGGAGGAAGAGGTCTCTGTCGAGAAGCTGGCACGGGCAAACTTGGACCTTCAGGTGCTTTGGACTCCAACTCCCACCATTCCTAGCAGCCTCAGGCCCTTTTCCCCCCTCAGCCACTTAAGCAGGAAAGGGCCTCAGGCTGTTAGGAATGGTAAGGGAATTGAAGTCAAAAGCACCCAGAGGGCGAGGTTTTCCCCATGCCTGTTTTAGGGTCCTTAAAGTGGTGAGCCTCCTTCCAACATTGTGATTCTGGATAGAAAACAAACAACAACATAACATAATATAGTTTGAGTCCACAGTGCTCTCTAGGTGTAGGTGAACTACAGATTCCAAACTCAAGGTCAATTCCCAAGCAAACCCTTTCAGTACTTTCTGTTGGTAATGAGAGTTCAATATGCCAAGTTTGGTTCAATTCCATTGTTGCAAGAGTTCAGGATGCTCTTTGAGTGTGTGTTAACTATAAATCCCAGAAACTGTACAATAATAAAAAAGAGAAAGTAACATAGAAGGTGAAAAGAATAGCGGGGTGAAACGAGGACTGGGAACCGGGGGAGGCGACGGGGAAGAGAAACGGGAAAAGTAGAGAGGGGAAGGAGAGGTAGGATAAAGAGTGAAAAGAAGGATAAAGAAGAAGAAATGAAAACTACTTCCAGTCCGGGTATACGGGGGATCAATCCTTGCTTGATAATTAAAAACTTAAAGTTTAGTTTCTTCCACCTTTAGTCTACTTGTTTTGGTTTCAGCTATTAAAGCTTTGTTCTCTTCATATAACCAATGACAGGCTGCCAATCTGTTCTCTTCTCCGGGTTCTTGTTGTTAACTACATTTTTGAGAATGTCCATATCTGTGAATTCCGCTAGTTTAGAAGCCCAGTCTGTTACCATTGGGGTTTTTTTCTTGTTTCCAGTTCCTTGCGAGGACAACTCTCGCTGCTGTTGTCATGTCATGTCCCACCATTCCTAGCAGCCTCAGGCCCTTTTCCTTTTCCCTCTTCAGCCACTTAAGCAGGAAAGGGCCTCAGGCTGTTAGGAATGGTGGGGAGTTGAGTCCAAAGCACCCAGAGGGCCGAAGATTTCCCATGCCTGTTTGAGGGACCTTAAAGTGGTGAGCCTCCTTCCAACATTGTGATTCTGGATAGAAAACAAACAACAACAAAACATATCATTGTTTGGGTCCACAGTGCTCTCTGGGTGTGGAACATTGTTTGGGTCCACAGTGCTCTCTGGGTGTAGGTGAACTACAACTTCCAAACTCAAGGTCCATTCCCAAGCAAACCCTTTCAGTACTTTCTGTTGGTAATGAGAGTTCAATAGGCCAAGTTTGATTCAATTCCATTGTTGCAAGAGTTCAGGATGCTCTTTGATTGTGTGTTAACTAGAAATCCCAGAAACTGTAACTCCCAAATGTCAAGGTCTATTTCCCCCAAACTCCATCTGTGTTTACATTTGGGCATATTGAGTATTCATGCCAAGTTTGGTCCTGAACATTGTTTGAGTCCACAGTGCTCTCTGGATATAGGTGAACTACAACTCCAAAACCCAAGGTCAATGCCCACCAAACTCTTATAGTATTTTCGCTTGGTTATGGGAGTTCTGTGTGGGAAGTTTGTGTCTTTCTGCCATTCCTGTCAATAACAGAGCTCAGGGGCTAACAAAGCCAATAACAACAGTACCCACGAGGGGTTCAATATAATTAATCACCAAATCAAATGTATATCAAAAATTCTGTATTCAGTATGCGATTATTATTCATCACAGATGGATAGTACAATTCAATTAGGAGTGTATATAACACACAAATCAAAAGTCCCACGTAGGGGTTAATGCATTCAATGGTTCAATGTATATCCCACTAGGGGTTAATGCAAAATAAACATATATCAATAGTCTGTATATAGCATTCTCATCAAATTAT
>JARBWK010000018.1:6219364-6304364 GCA_030556195.1 Anolis apletophallus
TTACCTGCTGTATTATTGCATGTGCATAGAATGTAGGTATATGACCAGCCTGGGCAAACTTGGGCCCTCGCTCCCGGAATCGGGGTGAGAGAGAGCGGGAGCGAGGGGGCTCCTCCTACTTTTCTTTGCTGCTTCCAAGAATAGAATACCCCCTCCCCTCCCTCCTCCTTCCTATTTGGAGAGTCCCATCTAGAATTCAGTGTGATTGATTCAAGTTTTGGCCTACAACTCCCAGAAATCCCAGCCAATTTACCAGCTGTTAGGATTTCTGGGAGTTGTAGGCAAACCATCTGGAATGCATGCTCTGGCATACAATTACTAACGGATTTCGTTAGTACTTAAGTTACATTTCCGAAATTTTTGGGAATTTTTTTGTGTCTTTCTTTCTTACTAAAAAAAAAAATCCCCCATTTTATTTACGATTCACCATTTTAGGATTCTAAACCCTGCCTACTTAGCACATATCATCAACTGAAATTCTGTATTGGACACATCATCACAATGTTTCCGATCTGAGCCCTGAATCCAGATTTGAAGACTCCAAGAAGCCATCTAGCCATTTCTGTGTAATGGATATCCTGGCAGGAATGGCAGAAAGACACAAACTTCCCACACAGAACTCCCATAACCAAGAGAAAATACTATAAGAGTTTGGTGGGCATTGACCTTGAGTTTTGGAGTTGTAGTTCACCTACATCCAGAGAGCACTGTGGACTCAGATGGAGTTCAGGGGAAATAGACCTTGCCATTTGGGAGGAAAGCTGAGGAAGGCTGGCGACGGAGTCCCTCGCGGAATCTCGCCTGCCTTTCCTTCCTCTGAGTGTTCTCCTGCCAGGCCCCGAAGCTTTCCCCCTGCGAAGGAAGGCCCCTTCTCCCCTTTGGGGCCCTTCCTCCCCGAGGGGCTTTGGGGCAGTCGGACCGAGGGGAAGGGCGCCCCGGGGCCTCGCCTGTGACGCAGCAGGGCCGAGCCGGGGCGCCTCCGGAAGCAGCTGGCTCCTTCGCTTCCTTCACTTTTTCTTCGCCGCTGCCCGGCCCTTCAGCCAGAGGGGGAAGAGAGAGGGGAGAGAGAGGTTTTCCTAGCACAGCAGGTAATCCCACGCAGAACGGTAGTGTGCCGCGGAACAGTGGTTGGGAAACACTGGTGTACATGCACCCTTAGGTACTGACCCAATCGTGGGGGCAGGATTTCGAATAACTTATTTATTTATTTATTTCCGGCATTTTACCCCGCTCTTCTCAACCCCCGAGGGGGGACTCAGAGCGGCTTCCAAAAAGGCACAATTTGATGCCAACACAGTAAAACACATAAAACACAGTATAAAACCCCCCAAAACATTACACATTAAAATACAATTACATCAACATATCATACACATTCATTTAAGTTTTTAAAAAAAGAAAAAAAAATGCTGCCTTGTGCTAGTGTGCAAACGCCTGGTCCCATAGCCAGGCTTTTACTTTTCCTGAATGTCAGGAGGGATGGAATTGATCGTATGTCACTAGGAAGCGCATTCCACAGATGGGGAGCCACCACCGAGAAGGCCGTCTCCCTCGTCCCCACCAGCCGCATTTGAGAAGTCGGCGGGAGCGAGAGCAGGGCCTCCCGGATGATCTTAAATTACGAGGTGGGATGTAGCGGAAGATGCGTTCAGACAAGTAAGATGGGCCAGAACCGTATAGAGCTTTAAAGGTCAAGACCAGCACTTTGAATTGAGCTCGGAAGTGGATAGGCAGCCAGTGGAGCTGACACAACAGGGGGGGTGGTATGCTCCCTGTATGTAGCTCCAGTTAGTAATCTGGCTGCCGCCCGTTGGACTAGCTGTAATTTCGAACTGTCTTCAAAGGCAGCCCCACGTAGAGTGCGTTACAGTAATCTATTCCGGATGTGACCAGAGCGTGGACAATCATAGCCAGATCAGACTTCCCAAGGTACGGGTGCAGCTAACGCACGAGTCTTAACTGTGCAAAAGCTCCCCTGGCCACCGCCGAGACCTGGGGTTCCAGGCTCAGCGATGAATCCAGGATCACTCCCAAGCTGCGAACCTGCGTCTTTAAGGGGACTTCTATGTTTGGATCACTCCAGTGACACAGAATCCATCCAGCAGCCACATCACTGCGTCACCAGCATTATTTAAGAAAGAGAGAGAGACAGAGCGGAAATAAACCTTTTGACTCCGAGCATCATGATGCTGCACTAAAGCTGTGTCTGTAATTTTCCCCTTAATGTGAGATTTAGAAGTGTACATTAAAATGGGACGCTGGTCATTAAAAACTAATTTGGGGGGGACTCCTTCGAATCCCTCTGCCAGCGATACATAACCCATCGACTGTCATTAAATCCCGGCATACAAATTGGAAATCATCATCAGCGTTGGGCGATTGGTTAATTCTAGGCCGGCGTTGATGGAAATGAATTCCAGGTTTCGCCTCCCATCGCCTCTCTCCAGTCAAAGGCTGGAAGGCTTCACTTCACCTCCTGAACTCCCAGCTTGTGTGTTTACAATTCAGGAGGGATTCACCTCGGCTCTCGGAGAAAAGATTGAGGCTCGGAGGCCTGTCAAGACATCGTACCCGGTTATAAGACCTCTCCCTCCTCTCTCAATGCTAGCAATATATTAAAGTTGTTTCAAATCTCTCTGGATTTTTCTCACTTCCTTTCTTTCCTGACAGACATTAATGTTTTTATCTGAAAGGGAGGAGGGAAGTTCAGGGAAAGATCAGACTCTCCGAAGGGAAAAGAGACAGTGGATCTATTATCTTCCTACCGTCCTCATAAGAAGAACCATCATAATGTAGCTATTTCATCGCTGAGCCTGGAAGCCCAGGTCTCGGCGGTGGCCAGGGGAGCTTTTGCACAGTTAAGACTCGTGCGCCAGCTGCGCCCGTACCTTGGGAAGTCTGATCGGGCTACGGTCGTCCACGCTCTGGTCACATCCCGAATAGATTACTGCAACGCACTCTACGTGGGGCTGCCTTTGAAGACAGTTCGGAAATTACAACTAGTCCAACGGGCGGCAGCCAGATTACTAACTGGAGCGACATACAGGGAGCATACCACCCCCCTGTTGTGTCAGCTCCACTGGCTGCCTGTCCACTTCCGAGCTCAATTCAAAGTGCTGGTCTTGACCTTTAAAGCTCTATACGGTTCTGGCCCAGCTTACTTGTCCGAACGCATCTGCCGCTACGCCCCACCTCGTAATGTAAGGTCATCCGGGGAGGCCCTGCTCTCGCTCTCGCCGACTTCTCAAATGCGGCTGGTGGGGACGAGGGAGACGGCCTTCTCGGTGGTGGCTCCCCATCTGTGGAATGCGCTTCCTAGTGACATACGATCAATTCCATCCCTCCTGACATTCAGGAAAAAGTAAAAGCCTGGCTATGGGACCAGGCGTTTGCACACTAGCACAAGGCAGCATTTTAGACTGGATTTTAATGGAAAGTTTGATGAATAGGGCTCAATGCTTTTATGGACGGAACACTGTGGTTTTTGTTTGTTTGTTTGTTTTTAAACTTAAATGAATGTGTATGATATGTTGATGTAATTGTATTTTAATGTGTAATGTTTGGGGGGGGGGTTATACTGTGTTTTATGTGTTTTACTGTGTTGGCATCGAATTGTGCCTTTTTGGAAGCCGCTCTGAGTCCCCCCTCCCTCGGGGGTTGAGAAGAGCGGGGTAAAATGCCGGAAATAAAATAAATAAATAAATAAATAAATAAAATAAATAAATAAAATAAATAAAATAAATACATAAATAAATTTCAGTGTTGGTCTAGGATTCTGGGAGGCTAGGGTTTGCATCCCATTCAGCCATGATATTGGGCAAGTATTTAGAGCTGTGTTTCCCAACCAGTGTGCCGTGAGCGATCATCGGGTGTGCCGTGGGAAATGGGAACCTCCGATACCCTTTCTTCCCCCTCCTGCCGAACACTTTTTCTTCTCCACTGAGGCTCCCATCTTCCCAGCCTCGCTCTGCTCGCTGTGCCTCGTTTTGCTCACACTGCCGCCTCACTTTGCTCACGTGGGGAGGGGGGAGGGAGGGAGACATGACCCGTGCGACATTCCCCTCCAGAACACGCTCACGCCGCCCCCTCGGATCAAAATGGCGGCAGAAGCGGCAACGTGAGCAAAGCGAGGCAAAGCGAGCAGAGAAAAAGGAACCCGAGTGGAGAAGAAAATGTAAGTGTTCGGCAGGAGGGGGAAGAAAGGGTGCGAAGGGAAAGGGAGAGGAAGAGGTCTCTGTCGAAAGCTGGCACAGGCAAACTTGGACCTTCCAGGTGCTTTGGACTCCAACTCCCACCATTCCTAGCAGCCTCAGGCCCTTTTCCTTCCCCCCCCCCCAGCCACTTAAGCAGGAAAGGGCCTCAGGCTGTTAGGAATGGTGGGAGTTGAAGTCCAAAGCACCCAGAGGGCCGAAGTTTTCCCATGCCTGTTTCAGGGACCTTAAAGTGGTGAGCCTCCTTCCAACATTGTGATTCTGGATAGAAGACAAACACCAACATAACCTAACATTGTTTGAATCCACAGTGCTCTCTGGGTGTAGGTGAACTACAGATTCTAAACTCAAGGTCAATTCCCAAGCAAACCCTTTCAGTACTTTCTGTTGGTAATGAGAGTTCAATATGCCAAGTTTGGTTCAAGAGTTCAGGATGCTCTTTGAGTGTGTGTTAACTATAAATCCCAGAAACTGTACAATAATAAAAAAGAGAAAGTAACATAGAAGGTGAAAAGAATAGTGGGGTGAAACGAGGAGTGGGAACCGGGGGGGGGGGGGGGGGAGGCGACGGGGAAGAGAAACGGGAAAAGTAGAGAGGGGAAGGGGAGGTAGGGTAAAGAGTGAAAAGAAGGATTGATTGATTGATTGATTGATTTTATTATTTATGAGTCGCCCTCCACGTCAGTGCTCCGGGCGACTTACACACAAAAACACATAAAAGAATTCAATAGTTAAAAGCTAAAAGAATAGGAAAATTAATTAAAATAGTTCCAGTAGCTCAGGCTAAGTCTGGAGGGTGTCCTTAGCCGTAAGCCTTTTGGAAGAGCCAGGTCTTCAGTGCGGTCAGGAACTGGGGCATGTCCTGGATGGCTCTCTGATCCGCCGGCATCAAGTTCCAAAGGACAGGGACCGCGATGGAAAAAGCTCTCCGTCTCGTGGTGTCGAGGCGGGCCTCACTCACACCTGGGATGCGGAGAAGGTCCCTGTTTCCTGAGCGCGGCGACCTTAAATGAGCTGGTTCGGACAAGCGGTCTTTTAAATAAGCTGGGCCGGCACCATGGAGGGCCTTAAAGGTAAGCGACAGGATCTTGTGGATGGCTCTGAGCTCGACTGGCAGCCAGTGCAGGCGCTGCAGAGATGGCGCGATATGGCATCTCAGTGGTGTCCCGGTGAGGAGTCTGGCGGCTGCATTCTGCACCAGCTGGATTTTACGAGTGGTTGACTGCGGCAACCCCACGTACAAGGCATTACAGTAGTCCAGCCGTGATGTCACTGTGGCATGGACCACCGTAGCCAGCGCATCTGATGGAAGGTAAGGTGCCAGTTGACGTACCTGGCGTAGGTGGAAGAAAGCTCCCTTACTTGTCGCAGCAACCTGGGCCTCCAGCGAGAGTCTCGAGTCTAGTATCACACCGAGACTCTTCACCGACGGCCGGGATCAGCGGCTCTCCCTCAAAGAGAGGCAGCGGAATGGGTGGCTCTGGGCGTCCCGGCCATAGAATCTCAGTCTTTGATGGATTGATCTTGAGTTTGTATGAGCGGAGCCATCTGGTCATTGCTTCTAGTCCTTGTCTGAAGTTCTCAGGCACCGATGTTACACCTGGCTCAAGCTTCAGCAGGAGCTGGGTGTCATCTGCATATTGGTAGCACCCCAATCCAAAACTTCTGGCTATGCTTGCCAAGGGTTGGACGTAGATGTTAAAAAGCGTTGGTGACAAAATGGCGCCTTGGGGGACTCCACAGTCCAGGGTGGATTTCTTGGACGCTTGGCCTCGCCACTCAACACGCTGCGAACGGCCCCGCAGGAAGGAATCGAACCAGGCCAAAGCTGTGCCTTGAATCCCAATGGCTGATAGTCGCCGCAACAGCAAGTCATGGTCCACCGTGTTGAACGCCGCGGTGAGGTCAAGCAACACCAGGATAGCCGAACCTCCCTTCTCCAATTGGCGGCGGATGTCGTCCGTAATGGCCACCAGGACGGTCTCGGTCCCGTGTCCGGCGCGGAAACCCGATTGGCAGGGGTCCAGGCTTCCTGAGGTTTCCAGGAATTCCTGTAATTGGATCGCTACTGCCCGTTCAATCAGTTTCCCGAGGAAGGGTAGGTTTGAGACCGGACGGTAGTTTGCCGGCACCGCTGGATCCAAATTCGCCTTCTTCAGCAGCGGGCGGACTCTAGCCTCCTTCAGTGCATCGGGAAAGACTCCCAGCTCCAATGAGTGATTTATCAACCTTGTCAGAGTGGCCAGGAGGCTCCCCGCACAGGACTTAATCAGATGGGACGGGCACGGGTCTGTAGAGCAGGTGGTTGCCCTTGCTGCGGTCAAGATTTGATTAATCTCCTCTGAATTCAGGGCCTTGAACTGGTCGAGTTTCAAGCTAGGCGGTGGAGCTGGGTTCTTACCCATCCCGCTCCTCTCCTCAGGTATAGAGGGTAAATCACGCCTAAGGGCAATTATTTTCTCAGTGAAGAAAACTTGAAATTCTTCCGCTGAGATAGCTGAATTTTCATTGTCCCTCGGCAGTGAGTTGGGCATAGCTAGGTCTCGACGATCTTAAAGATCTGTGCTGGGCGCGATCTTGCCGCCGCTATTAAGGAGGAGTTATAGGTCTTCTTGGCCTCTTTGACCGCCCGTTCATATGACCTGCGCATATCTCTGAAGGCTGATCTCGACGTCTGAGTTGGTTTCCGACGCCACGCGCTCTCCAGCTGCTTCCGCCTTCGCTTCAGCAGTCGCAGGTCGTCCGTGAACCATGGAGAATGGACTCTTCGTGGCCGGATCAGGCGTCTGGGGGCTATTTGGTCGATGGCTTTCGACAAGACTGTATTCCATCTGTCCACCTGTTGATTCAAGGTCCCACCGGAAACTTCCATCGGCTCAATGGCTGCTGCGAAGCAGCTGGGGTCCATATGCCTCTTCTGGCGTGCCAGTATAGGTTTTGGCTCTGGCCTTGCCGGTAGGGGGATTCTGATGTCGGACTTCAGAGTGAAATGATCCGACCAGGGGACCTTCGTTGTTACTTGCTGCGTAACCTTCAACCCGTACCCAAAGATTAGGTCTAAGGTATGTCCGGCCTGGTGTGTGGGGCCGGACTCCATCAAAATGAGACCTAATGTGTCCATGGATCGGATGAACTCCTTCGCTAGGGGGGATGGCATATTAGCGTCTGCATGGATGTTAAAATCTCCCAAAACAATGAGTCTTGGGAATCTAAGTGTCCAATCCGCGGCAAGATCGAGCAGATTGAGTAAGATAAAGAAGAAGAAATGAAAACTACTTCCAGTCCGGTATACGGGGGATCATCCTTGCTTGATAATTAAAAACTTAAAGTTAAGTTTCTTCCACCTTTAGTCTACTTGTTTTGGTTTCAGCTATTAGAGCTTTGTTCTCTTCATATAACCAATAACAGGCTGCCAATCTGTTCTCTTCTCCTTGTTGTTAACTACATTTTTGAGAATGTCCATATCTGTGAATTCCGTTAGTTTAGAAGCCCAGTCTGTTACCATTGGGGGGTTTTCTTGTTTCCAGTTCCTTGCGAGGACAACTCTCGCTGCTGTTGTCATGTCATGTCCCACCATTCCTAGCAGCCTCAGGCCCTTTTCCTTTTCCCTCTTCAGCCACTTAAGCAGGGAAGGGCCTCAGGCTGTTAGGAATGGTGGGAGTTGGAGTCCAAAGCACCCAGAGGGCCGAAGATTTCCCATGCCTGTTTTAGGGACCTTAAAGTGGTGAGCCTCCTTCCAACATTGTGATTCTGGATAGAAAACAAACAACAACATAACATAACATTGTTTGGGTCCACAGTGCTCTCTGGGTGTAGGTGAACTACAACTTCCAAACTCAAGGTCCATTCCCAAGCAAACCCTTTCAGTACTTTCTGTTGGTAATGAGAGTTCAATAGGCCAAGTTTGATTCAATTCCATTGTTGCAAGAGTTCAGGATGCTCTTCGATTGTGTGTTAACTATAAATCCCAGAAACTGTAACTCCCAAATGTCAAGGTCTATTTCCCCCAAACTCCATCTGTGTTTACATTTGGGCATATTGAGTATTCATGCCAAGTTTGGTCCTGAACATTGTTTGAGTCCACAGTGCTCTCTGGATATAGGTGAACTACAACTCCATTTTCTCTTGGTTATGGGAGTCTGTGTAGGAAGTTTGTGTCTTTCTGCCATTCCTGCCAGGATATCTATGTTGTGTTCATCGAAACAGGCCCAGGTTTCACACTGAGTGTATAAATACATTTAAAAGCAAATTAACTATATGTATTACTGTGTTAGAGTGTCATTTTGAGTCATTTTGGTTGGACTGAAACAAGAAATATAAATTGAACTGAAACAAGATCGTAATTTAAAGCTAAAATTTGCTGATCTTCCTTTGGAAGTTTTTGGTTATCTGTTGCCAGGGAGTTCCCCATTCTGGCCAACAAAGCTATTTTGACATTGCTCCCGTTTTCAACCACATATCTGTGTGAGATGAGCTTCTCTAGCCTGACCGTGATAAAAACTAAACACAGAGAGAGACTGACAGCTGTTGAGCAAGACCTTTGTGTGTGTCTTTCTGCCATTCCTGCCAGGATCTCTATGTTGTGTTCATCGAAACAGGCCCAGGTTTCACACTAAGTGTATAAGTACATTAAAAAACATATTAACTATATCAGGGCTGTCCAACTTATACCGGCCCAGGGGCCTGAATTCCGGTCACTGATGACCTGGGGGGCTGAAGGGTCTGCCCCCACCCCCAGCTCTGCCCCCTCCCCACCCCCTCCCCACCCCTCCCTGCCCCTCCCCTGCCCCCTCCCTCATAAGGCTCTGCCCCTCCCCTTTTACATAAGAGGCATCCATACAATCAAATATAATCTTTTACTAAGGGATATGCAGGGAGGGAATTCATAAGGGGCACACATACAATCAAATATAATCTTTTACTCAGCGGAAATGCAGGGTGGGAATACATAAGGGGCATCCATACACAATTACATAATAATAACATAAAGGTTAGCCTACCTTCCCATACGCGCAGGATCCAGGAGTAGCCGGACCATGAGCAGAGGCGACGACCGACCGAGGCAGGAGCCGAGAAGGTCCAAATCATGTCTGCATGGGCCGCAGGGATTAAGTAGCCGAGATTTCGGCAACAGGAGTATCGCGAGACTACGGAAGCCACACGGGATTTCACTCTCACCGCCGGCGAGATTTCCGGTTGAGAGCGAAACCCTGTGTGGCTTCCGTAGTCTCGCGATACTTGCTCCAAAACCCGGAAGTGGGTAATTTTTAAAAATATTATTATTTAATTAATTTTTTATTTTTATTTTTAATTAAAAAGCTTAGTGGGCCGTAGGGAAGGGACTGGGGGGCCGTATACGGCCCCCGGGACGCCTGCTGGACAACCCTGAACTATATGTATTACTGTGTTAGAGTGTCATTTTGTGTCATTTTGGTTGGTGGTGTGCCCCAGGATTTTGTAAATGTAAAAAATGTGCCACGGCTCAAAAAAGGTTGAAAAACACTGCTCTAGAGTAAGTATTAAGTTTATTATTATATTATTACTAGCTGTACCTGGGCACGCGCTGCTGTGGCAAAGAATAGCAGCAACATCCCTTTCTGCCTTTTGTTCTTGCTCTCCCCCCTGTCTTCCTCTTCCTTCAGCTGTTTCCTTCTCTCTTTCCTCCTTCCTTCCGTCTTTTCTTTCCCCCCTTTCCCCCTATTCTTTCCTTTTCTCTATCACCCCTCCTTCCCTTCCTTTCCCTCCCTCAGTTCCCTTCCTCTCTTCTATATCTCTGTCAAGAGGGCTTTGATTATGTTTTCTTGCCCTGGTGAAGGGAGTTGAACTGGATGGCCTTCAGGCAGCATTTCTCAACCTGGGGGTCATGAGGGGGTGTCCGAAGGGTTGCCAAAGACCACCAGAAAACACTGTATATTCTGTTGATCATGGTGGTTCTGTGTGGGATGTTTGGCCGAATTCTATCCTTGGTGGGGTAAAGATTGTATATGAACTATAAATCCCAATAACTACAACTCTCAGATGTCAAGGTGTTCACATTTGGGAATATTGAGTATTTGTGCCAAGTTCGGTCCAGATCTATCCTTGTTTGAGTCCACAGTGCTCTCTGGTTGTAAGTGAACTACAACTCCAAAACTCAAGGTCAATGCCCAACAAACCCTCCCATTATTTTCTATTGGTCATGGGAGTTCTGTGTGCCAAGTTTGGTTCAATTCCATTGTTGGTGGAGTTCAGAAGAGTTGTAGTCCAAAACACCCGGAGGAAAGGAGGGCCCAAGTTGACCCAGGCCTGCTGTGTAGGGACAACAATGCCAAAGCACTCCTTAGGGGCGGGGCTTGCGGCACCAGGGCCAAAAAGCCCCACACCTGTGCCGGGAAAGCAGCAGACTCCGCCCACCTCCAGCCGTTCTGCCTCCACCCCCGTTGGTCAGGCGAGAGGCAGGCATGGCTTTGTGAATATTGGAGCACGTTGAGGAGGCGAGGCTGGCTCTGGATGGCCTTCTGGCAGTTACCGCCACAGGCTCTGCGGCGCACGTGCCCTGCGCTGTCCTCCAGAGGGGGGGGGGCGAAGGAGGAGGCAAACAATGTAAGTTTTGTTTTGGTCGTTGTTGGGGGGTGGATTGGGGGAGAGAAGAGGCCAGTGCACATGTGCAGTATGTCTGTCTTTGCCGCGGGGCATTCTGGGTGTAGTAGTCCCCTTGGTTTTTTGCGTTTTTTACCTTTTTGTTTTATGGGGGGTGGTAAACATACCTCGTTGCGTGGGGATTTTTGTGGCCTGGTTTGGTGTTTGTGGGTTCTGCGGTTTTGCTGTCTATAGGCTACTCAGGACGACAGCTCTCTCTTTATATAACACCTGACTTGCAGGACCTGCACTGGCTACCCATCGAGCACCGGATCGCCTTCAAAGTGTTGGTTCTTACCTTTAAGGCCTTACACGGCCTGGGGCCAGCGTATCTGAGGGACCGTCTCACTCCATATTGCCCTTCGAGATCACTACGGTCCGAGGATGCTAACTTCCTGGCGATACCATCGACAAAGTTGGCATGCCTAACATCCACTCGCCGGAGGGCGTTCTCTGTCATAGCTCCCACGCTGTGGAACGCCCTCCCGGCCGAAACCAGGGCCTTGAGGGACCTGCTCCCGTTTAGACGGGCTTGCAAAACCCATCTGTTCAAGTAGGCCTTTGGCGAGTAGGCCCGTGTATTTTTAAGTATGCTATTGCTGAACTGTGTTGCTGTTTCTTCTCGCCACTGCTATTTTAACTGCTTTTATTGTTCTTATTGTTTTGTTTTTATTGTGCCTTTGGCTCTTGTGAGCCGCCGCGAGCCCCTGGGAGTCGGCGGCATAGAAGCCTCAATAAATAAATAAATAAATAAATAAATAAATAAATAAATAAATAAATATACTAGCTGTACCCGGCACGCGTTGCTGTGCCCTATTTAGGAGATGCGAGAAAGTCTGAGTATGTAAGGGTTGGAATTGATGTTAGTTATGGTCTTGGAGGGGTCATGGCTGTGTCGTTGTGGGTTGTTCTGGTGGGTGGGATGTTGAAGTCCTGGGGAGTTGTTGGTGTGTGGTGTTGTTGGCGTTCTGCATAGCTTGTGGATATACAATGTTTTTTGTCTTTCCGTCTGCTGTGTTGATGTAGAGGTTGATGCTTGTGTGGGTGGGGTACTTTGGAAGTGAGTGGAGGTACTTGAAATCCCATCATCCATGGTGTGCCCTCCTCTAAACTGCAGTTGGAAGGAGTGTGGGTCATGGGGGCACTGTGTGCCAAGTTGGGTCTTTATCATTCTGGGCCACAGTGGTCTGTGGGGAACGAAGGGTTTGAAAGTACTACAAATCCCATAATCCATGGAGGTACATCAAATCCCATCATCCATGGTCCACCTTCCTCCAAACTGCAGTAGAATGTAGCGTGGGTTATAGGGGCTCTGTGTGCCAAGGTAGGTTACTGTAAATTCAGGCCATATACAATGTCCCATGAGCTGAGGGCTAGTCAGGAAAATCAAGTTAATGAGGCCTTACTGTCAATTCAGGCCATACACAATGTCCCATGAGCTGAGGCCTAGTCGGGAAAATCAAGTTAATGAAGCCTTACTGTCAATTCAGAGCTTAAACAGCATCCCATTAAGTGAGGCCTAGTCAGGGAAATCAAGTTAATGAAGCCTTACTGTCAATTCAGGCCATACACAATGTCCCATGAGCTGAGGCCTAGTCGGGAAAATAAAGTTAATGAAGCCTTACTGTCAATTTTGGGCGTGGTCTGTGATTTGTAGGGGTTTACATTTTCTGTGGGAAGTGAATTGGGTGTTTGTGTTGGCGACTGCCTCAGCCCTTTGCCTTATCCTCCTCTGACAGTTTATTATGGGTCGGAATGTTCATGTCGGCTGGCCAATAGAGGCGTTATGCAAATACTCCCTCACTGGCAACCAATCATGTTGTCAGAATGTAGAGGCCGGGAGATTCGTTGGCGGCCGCGGAGGATGCTGGGAAATGTAGTTTTTTTGTATCGTTGTTTTGGGGGCCTTCTAGGTTTTGGGGGGGAAGTTTCTTTGCTAAAAACCTACCTTGCCTGAGGCCTATTTATGTTGCCAAGTTTGGTGTCTCTGCGTTGGATGGTTTCTCTGTCTGTGGCAGTCGTTCGACGACGGGACCTCCTTTATATAGTAGATTATTATCGTTAACTTGCATAAAGTCGCATTGACTGACTATCTGCGCAGGGTTCCATACTTCACACTTTAACAACACAACTGTTCAATGGTAAGGCTTCCCACCAAAACGGGACTGTAGAGGTTAGGCATGGTTTCAAACCCAAAAATGGCGATTCTAAAATCAAATGGGGGGGTTGATTAGTAAAAAGAAAGACTTACAAAAAATTTCCAAAAATTTCTAAAATGTAACAATTACTAACGAAATTCGTTAGTAGTTCGTATGCCACCGCATGCGCATTCAGATGAGTTATGGCCTACAACTCCCCAGAAATCTTAACAGCTGGTAAATTGGCTGGGATTTCTGGGAGTTGTAGGCCAAAACTTGAATAAATCACACTGAATTCTAGATGGGACTCTCCAAATAGGAAGGAGGGAGGGAGGGAGTGGGTATTCTATTCTTGGAAGCAGCAAAGAAAAGGAGGAGGAGCCCCCTCGCTCCTCGCTGCCTCTCTCACCCCGATCCCGAGGAGCGAGGGCCCAAGTTTGCCCAGGCTGGTCATATACCTACATTCCATGCACATGCAATAATACAGCAGTAATAACAATGGGTAAAATTCAAACCGAAGTATTCTGACTGGTCCCTCCTCATGCGGTGCAAACGGGCTCTTCTCTGTGAGCCCGGGAAAAGCCAGCGTTTTCTGCTTGGGTGCACACACATACATATTCTTTGGGAGGATTTGCTGCAGAATCTTCTCTATGAGCCCGGGATTGTGCAGCAAATTCCCCCAAGAATATGTATGTGTGTGCACCCAAGCAGAAAACGCTGGCTTTTCGGGCTAATAGAGAAGAGCCCCGTTTGCACCGCATGAGGCAGGGACCAGTCAGAATACTTCGGTTTGAATTTTACCTCTTGTTATTGTTATTACTGCTGTATTATTGCATGTGCATGGAATGTAGGTATATGACCAGTTGGATTACTTATAATATTAGGCACTTACAGTAGCATTCATTCTATTATACATTAGGTTGGTTTCTCACCCCAATACTCTTTGATGCTTTAGATCCTGGCAGGCAGGAGAGGCAGGGAAGCCTGGAAAAATGTAAACAGAGAGGTTTCCCCAAGTAAATCCACAAGGAGGGCACTTCATCCAAAGTGCCCTCCTTTGATTTACTTCTGAGTAAGCCTCTCTGTTTACATTTTTTTCCAGGCTTCCAGCTGAAAGAAGAAGTGAGTTTAGGGCTTGCCTTGCCATAATACTTATTGGCAAGGGAGGCGGGAGGGTGGTGAGAGAGAAGGAGGGTGCCCCCTTACGACCTAATAACGACACTTAAGAAAATCCTGGCCCCGAGTTCTATCAAGAAAGTCCACTTCCTGGTTGGCGTTCCAGGTGCGGAAATACTCAAAAGTAGCATTTCTTACGAATTTCTTACGAATCATTTCCATTTTCATAACTTTTTTCTCATGCCTAGTAGAGGAGAGTCTACTGAACAAGCCAGTACCTGCCACATGCCAGGACTGCCATCTGTTGAGGAGTTACTTTTCATTCAATGCTCGTATCAAGAGTGTGGCACATTCTCATGCTTACTTTTTGCTAAGCATTATTAGGCTTCTTCTCTCTCCTGTCATTTCCTTTCTGGTGACGTCAACTCCACGCAAAAGGTAGCAACGGCGTACTCTCATTCACCGAAGGCTTTTTGGAGCTGCTTTTAGAAATCGTCGCAAGGCAACACTTAATCGGTGGGCTTCTCAAGTGCGTTCGCTTTGGCAATCAGAGGCACAAAAGGGTGCAGGCTGCATTCAGCCCTTTCCACCACCTGTCTAGCTAATGATGGCCCGCTGCTGAAATATTGTACGAGACCCCCACTACCACCGCCTTTTAAACACAGCTTTCCAACATTGCTTTCCCTAGCAACGCCTAATTTTAAGGTAGCCCTTTGAGATTTCAATGAGGGAATTGCAGGCTCCCCCAGCAGGTCTTCAGTCTCTTGATGTTTATCCCATCAGCCCTGTCTCTGGTAAGCATTCATCCTACCATGTTTGTCTATTAAATTAAGAGAGTATTTTCAGAACATGAAAAGCCATTTGGACGCCGTAAATCACACGACAATGTCACTCTCTTAACTCTCTATCCGATACATCTCTTGCGCAATTATTCACTGATGGAGGCACTCAGTAGATATCTCAGGTTTTTATCTTCTTTCCCATTTAGATCAAGGTTAGCCAGCACTTTACTTACGAAGGAGGGGGTGTCTAATTTCGCCAAATGAAGCCTCCGCATCTAAATCTATCCCTCTACCCAGTTTTACCACAACGTATTGCTGATGTCCTTGCGAAAACAATCAAAGACACATTCACGTTACTACCTGTATAGACTTCGAAAAAGAAGGTTTGCATGATATGTAACAATTTTTTAAAAAAAAAATCTGTTGTAGGTTTTTCGGGCTGTCTGGCCATGTTCTAGAACAGGGCTGTCCAACAGGCGGCCCTGGGGCAGTACACGGCCCCTGAGCCCCTTCCCTCCGGCCCCCTAACTTGTTTTAATAAAATACAAATAAAAAAAACAATAAAAAAATAAATAAAAAAACAAACAAACAAAAAAATACCTACTTCCGGGTTTAGGCAAGCATCGCGAGACTACGCCAGCCACAGACGGGATTTCAAGGAAGGTCGAAATCCCATCTGTGGCTGCGTAGTATCGCAATAGCTGCCGAAATCTCGGGTCCCGCGGGATTTGCGGTCGGCCTGGGCGCTCGCCTCCTCCCCCCTCGCAGCTGCTTCCAGGCCAGCCCCCATTCCCTCAGAGAGAGGGAGGAGGGGAGTGAGGCAGGGAAAGCCCCTCCTGGTTCCGTCCTCTTCCTGTGGAGGGCCTCGCTTCCCGCCCCGCGGATGGGAGAGCCGCCGTGCTCGGCCTGAGCTTGGCCTCGGCTCCTGCGGGGCTCTTTGGGGATGGTGGCGGCGTTGGCGCTTCGGCCCTGTGGCGGGGCTCCCGCAGTATGGGTAAGGAAGGGCCTGGCTCGAATCAATCAATCTAAAAACAGTGGGATGTTGGGTGAGGGGGGAGGGGTCCCTCAGCGGTGGTTTCCTTGGCGACACTTCCTTCCCCTCCTCCGCGCCCCCTCCCCCTTGTTGTGCTGCCTACCCCCGCGTGCAGGGCGCAGCGTGGCTTCCTTTGCGCCTGCCCCCGCGGCTTGTTTTCCCTTCAGGGAGGGAGGGAGCTCTTTGGGCCTCCTCCACCCGCCTCTGGGAAAGGAGGCCCCATCAAGCCCTGCAACGGCATTGAGGTGTTTGGTTTTTTTTTGGTGTGTCCCAATTTGAGTGTGGACTCAAATAACTCAAAGGTATTAGGAAACATTCCCCCAAATCCACCAGTGTTCCCATTTGGGTATATTGAGTATTCATGCCAAGTTTGGTTCAGATCCATCATTATTTGAGTCCACAGTGCTCTCTGGATGGAGGTGAACGACAACGCCAAAACACAAGGTCAATTGTAAGTGAATTGGAGCTGGGGAGGGGGCGGAGCTGGGGGAAGGGGTAGGGGCGGAGCCGGGGAGGGGGTGGAGCCGGGGGCAGAGGCAGACCCTTCGGCCCCCCAGGTGATCAGTAACTGGAATTCCGGCCCTTGGGCCCATAGAAGTTGGATAGCCCTGTTCTAGAACAGGGCTGTCCAACCTCTACCGGCCAGGGGCCTGAATTCGGTCACTGATGACCTGGGGGCCGTAGGGTCTGCCCCCCGGCTCCACCCCGCCCCACCCCGCCCCCGGCTCCGCCCTCTCCCCCGGCGCCCTCTCCCCTCACCACTTATTTAAATTTAATATTAAATATATTTAATTCCATCCTCCTCTCCCCCCTTATTTTAATGTATCCCATCTCCCTTATTTCATCTTAAAATATATTTAATTTTATATTTAATACATGAGGGGAGATGGGGGGAGGGAATGAGGAGCCCCCTGCTTCGGCCTACCTTTTTCAAACGCGCAGGATCCAGGAGTACCCGGACGACGGGAGAGGCGACGACCGACTGAGTCGAAGAAGGTCCTAATCGCGCCTGTGGGCCCTCAGCGATCCAGTAGTAGAGTAGCCGAAGAGTATTGCGAGAAGACGCATTCCCCACGGGTTTTCGCTGCCAATGCCGGCGTGATCTCGCGTTGACAGCGAAATCCTGTGTGGATTGCGTATTCTCGCGATACTTGCTCCGAACCCGGAAGTAGGTTTTTTTTAAAAAAAAATAATTTTTCAATTTTTATTTTTTATTAAAAAGCTTAGGAGGGCGTAGGGAAGGGGCTGGAGGGCCGTATACGGCCCCCGGGCCGCCAGTTGGACAGCCTTGTTCTAGAACATGCCAAGACAGCTCGAAAAACCTACAACAACCCATAGAGGAGGCATTTGTTTTTCGAGGCAAGATGGAATGAAGAAACCTTGGTCAATGGAAATAGGGTGCAAAATTTTCAGCTGTTTAATCCAAGAGGTTTCAGCCCAAGGGAAACCAATTGGCCATCCAATCCTAATCTCTGCTCTGGCACTGCCTCCTGCTGGTCATCCCCAAGTGCACTGTTTCCAACCGTGGGTCAGACTCAAAAGCCACCACAAAGGATGGCTGTCTTGGAGACAGTGACTCCGACAAGCAGGTCTCCTCCCCCTCCGTTCTGATTAACCCGGGACCACCGAAGCATCTGCATCCAAAAGGCCAAAGGACTCTCAGATCCTGCTGCTAACCAGATCATTAAAACAAACACGGCAATTACAGGAACCTTTTGCATCCGAGAGACTGAGGTGGGGTTTTAATTAAGGTAATTATGCTCAGCAGGAAAGGCAATTTGCGGAGGCATTTAATGGCTCAATGCTGACATGCTACCTTTTACAAAAGGTGATGCTGACAACACAAGGGCTTCGGAGGCACCCAGGGCGGGAGAGTGTTCCCGGATTACTGGGCTATGTCTTGGCTTCTTCTGTTTCTCAGCCTGGATCTACACTGCCCTATATCCCAGGATCGGATCACAGATTATCTACCTGTCTCAGATTATCTGGCATATACAGTGTTCCCTTACTTATTGCGGGGGTTACGTTCCAGGACCTCCCACAGTAAGTGAAAACCGTGATGTAGAGATGCTCTATTTATTTTAATATTTATACATTATTTAACAGTTATACACTATTTTAAGTCTTTATAAACTTCCGCCCGCGCAGACCTTCCATGCTGCGCACCATCCACGTTTGCTTCTGGACGAGAGAGAAGCAAGGTGCTCCTCTCTCTCGCCGGCAGCAGAGGCTCCAGGGTTGCTTCCGGATGAGAGAGAGGCAGGCGGAACATGGGGCGGGGCCTCCCCGGCTTCAGCTCTACCAGCAGCTTCTCCAGCCTTGAGGAGGGCAGGGCCAAGCCAGCCTTGTGCTAGCTATGCCACCACTGGCTTGGCACTGCCATCCTCAAGCCTGGAGAAGTTGCTGGTAGAGCTGAAGCCAGAGGGGGTGGAGCCAAGCCATGACAAGCCCCGCCCCCTACCCAGCTTCAGCTCTACCAGCAGCTTCTCCAGCCTTGAGGAGGGCAGGGCCAAGCCAGCCGTGTGCTAGCTATGCCACCACTGGCTTGGCACTGCCATCCTCAAGCCTGGAGCTGCTGGTAGAGCGGAGCCAGGTGGAGCCAGGCCATGCCAAGCCCTGACCCCTCCCCGGCTTCAGCTCTACCAGCAGCTTCTCCAGCCTTGAGGAGGGCAGGGCCAAGCCAGCCTTGTGCTAGCTATGCCACCACTGGCTTGGCACTGCCATCCTCAAGCCTGGAGAAGCTGCTGGCAAAGCTGAAGCCAGGGGGTGGAGCCAGGCCATGCCAAGCCCTGACCCCTCCCCCGGCTTCAGCTCTACCAGCAGCTTCTCCAGGCTTGAGGAGGGCAGGGCCAAGTCAGCCTTGTGCTAGCTATGCCACCACTGGCTTGGCACTGCCATCCTCAAGCCTGGAGAAGTTGCTGGTAGAGCTGAAGCAAGAGGGGGTGGAGCCAGGCTGTGCCAAGCCCCGCCCCCTCCCAGGCTTCACTCTACTAGCAGCTTCTCCAGTCTTGAGGAGGGCAGGGCCAAGCCAGCCTTGTGCTAGCTATGCCACCACTGGCTTGGCACTGCCTTCCTCAAGCCTGGAGAAGTTGCTGAGCTGAAAGCTGAAGCAGAGGGCGGAGCCAGGCTGTGCCAAGCCCCACCTCCTCCCCAGCTTCAGCTCTACCAGCAGCTCCGCCAGCCTTGAAGAGGGCAGGGCCAAGCCAGCCTTGTGCTAGCTAGGCCACCACTGGCTTGGCACTGCCCTCCTCAATCCTAGAGAAGCTGCTGGTAGAGCTGAAGCCAGAGGGGGGCAGAGCCAGGCCCCGCCAAGCCCCGCCCCCTCCCCCAGCTTCAGCTCTACCAGAAATAAGTGGAAAAACCGCAATGTAGGGATACTCTATTTATTTTAATATTGATACATTATTTTAGTAGTTATACACTATCTTAAGTATTTATAAACTTAAAATAAAGTGAAGGAAACGAAGGAAAGGCCCTTCAAGGCTGGAAGGAGGGAGGGAGTCCTGAGGACGGAAAGCACCTCGGAGAGCAGCGGTGGCAAAACCCAAAAAACAGCAAAAATACTATGATATATATTTTAAATGAATATTTTTTAAAATCCGCGAAACATCGAGTCCGCAAAAAGTGAACCGTGAACTAGCGAGGGAACACTGTATATGTTTTCTGGTTGTCTGAGGTGACCCCTGTGAAAGTGTTGTGACCCATAGGTTGAGAACCACTGATTTGGCAAAGTTGGACCACTGAAGGACTGACACGCATGTGCAATGCACGAAAACCTGCAAAACACCTCAGTCTGACACAGGAGGGAAGAAATCCGCTTCCCAAACGGGTTAAACAGGGCTCCTGCCCCAGGTCCTTCTTGTTGGTGCTCGGCGTTGGGTGCGGGATAGCGCTTGTGTGCGGGATGGTGATCAAGCCCATCTGTATCAGGAAATACGGGGCCGAAGGAGGAGGCGGGCTAGTGCTGTGCCGCCTGCTTGCCGTTTAATGCGGCTTTCACCCAGGCCCGGATTACCCATAAGGCCACCTGAGGCCATGGCCTCGGGCGGCACGTTTGGGGGGGGCAGCGGATCCGGACCCCCAATTTTTTAAAAAAAATCCCTCCCCCCAAAAATCACCAAAAAAAGGGCGCATGCGCGCTGCCCCCTCCCTTTGCTCTGCTTTAGGAGGGAGGGAGGGAGGATCGGCTCCGCTCTGTACTCCGCCCCTCCCCGCCTCCTCACCAGATTGAAGGGAGCAGGGCGGGTGAGGAGGAGAAAGAGGCGCCCTCCTGCCGCAGCGCCTCCTGCCGCCCGCCCCTTTTTGGCGAGGCTGGCGTGACTCCTCTCTGCCTCCTCCCTGGCGTGGCGTTGCCAGGCAGGGAGGAGGAAGTGAAGCCGCACTGCCGCCCCTCCTCCCTGGCGTGGCGTGGCGATGCAAGGGAGGAGCGGCGATGGCGCGGCTTCTCTCCGCCTTCCTGGCTTGGCATCGCCAGACAGGGAGAAGGGGCGGAGAAGTTGCGCTGCCAGCCCTCCTCCCTTGCGTCATCACGCCACGCAAGGGAGGAGGGGCGGCGGCACGGCTTCGCCTCCTCCTCCCTGCCTGGCCACGCCACCCACGCCAGGGAGGAGGCAGAGAGGAGTCGCACCAGCCCCGCCGAAGGGGGTGGGCGGCACGCGCAGGACGAGCGGCGGAGGGCGCCTCTTTCTCCTCCTCGCCCCGCCCTGCTTCCTTCAATCCGGGGAGTAGGGGCGGAGCCGGGGGGAAAGGGCGGAGGCAGACCCTTTGGCCTAGGGTGGCAAAAGGGCCTGATCCGGGCCTGCTTTCCCCCCAGTTCTCATGCAGAGGGAAGAAATCTGCACGGAAGGGAAGGCCAGGAAACCCGCCAATTCCTTCCCGAAAATGGCAGTGGCAAAGCGACTTCGAAATGGCAAATTGACTTCCGGGTTGCTTACCTCGCTTCAAAACCGCTTCAAAAGCGAATTTAATCCAAATTTCTTCCGATTTTAGAAGCATTCAGAAGAACCTAACCAGGCCTACTAGATACTATACTCCTCTTGATGTAGTCTATAATCACCTTGGCCTTTTAAAGCTATTGCATCACCGTAGTAGAGTCACTATATGTATTGAGGGTTTTGTATTTAATTTATGGTTAAATTTGTGGTTTGTATTATTACATTTGTATTGTATTAGATGGTTATATGCTAAACAGACTACAAAGGGTGAACGGGGAATATTAAAGTGCACAGCCTCTGAGATGTTCGGTTGCTATGACAACAGGAGGCGGAGCCTAACACTGGCTTTAGCAGGACCAAGTTTGAATTTCTTGTGTCAGTTAGTCAGGAGGGGTTAGACTAGCTGGTAGCAATTTGAAGAGTTGCTGTTGTCTTTTCTGAGGGAAATAGAAAAGGCTGGTTTTAGATACTGCAGAAAGGCAGTATAGGCTTAGAAAGCCTATAGGAACGGCTGTTTATAGGTTAGGCTGGGAAGCTAACCTAATATATAGATTGGAAGCCTATTGAGGCAGAATATCTATAGAATTGTTGATATAGTGTTTGAAGAGATACAATCAAACATTGTGTTTAGAGAATAAGAAACCTTAAGTTCTGTACCTCATCTGAAGTTACTGTAACCACCTAAGCTCTGAATACTTTGAAACCTCCACGCTGTTGTTCAACAGCAAAATATCTATAGTATTATTGATTTAGTGTTTATTTATTTATTTATGTTTCAAACTTCTATACTGCCACTCCCCGGAGGCTCGGAGCGGTTTACAGTTTGATTCATAACCCAATAACAATACAGAACAGACATTACAACAGAAGCAAAACAGGGGTGGAACATAACTAAGGGAGGAAACATAAGGATCACATACATTCAGCAATGGAATGGGGATAGGGATTGGATAGAACCAGGGTCCATACCGATTGTCCTATGGTGACAGTTGGCGACCATCAAAGGGAAGCAGCCGCGGGGCTCCCAAAGAGCTCTGTAGGATCACAAGGTTGGGAAGGAGAAGGAGATCATCTCCGACCCTTGGGCCCTGTGTTCTCAAAGGCTGTCTCCTTACAAGTCCAGCGACCTGACTCGAGGGCTGGCAGCTCTCCGAAGGACGTTTCGAAGCTCCAACGTTTGAACTCCAGAATGTCCTCGAATGGAATGTCCTCTGCGTCCCCGAGCTAAACACTCTGGTCCTCTTCCGCTGTTGAAGACCTACAGCATTCGCTTCAATCCTGGGGACTCTGTGATCATGATGAGTCATTGATCCGGTCCTGGACTGGGCAATCTGGTTGGTTTCACAGTGCTCTTCGGCAAAGCTGGAAGTTCACTCTAGGAGACTCTTTTTCTTCTGCTGTCGTTTCCACTTCCTGGGACGATGACGTGGTTTCCGGTGGGAGTTCGCTGACAATTTCCGGTCTTTGGCTGGAGAAGATATCCAGTCCAATCCGGTGTCCTCAAGGTCGATCACCATAGTCAAATGGCCCTCGACTATCCACCCCGCCCCCCCTCAAGATCTCTTTGGAGGGGGGGGGACAGACCTAGGCGGCCGATAGGATCTCCAAAACGTCTAGCGCCAGCATAGAACCACCAAAGGCAGGTCGGCTCAAGCCAAACATTGTGTTTAGGGAATAAGAAACCTTAAGATCTGTACCTCTCTGAAGTTACTGTAACCAACTAAGCTCTGAATACTTTGAAACCTCCATGCTGTTGTTAAAAATAAACTGTTCTTCCTTACAAATCTCACTGTGACATCATTTCAAAACACAAGCTTCAAAATAAACCCCTCACAATGGTGCCCAGGATTGTTATGTCTACGTTGGTGTTAAATCTACCTCTACAACTTACTGGACTTGAGTTTTGAGACTTTATAAAGAAGTACGCCTCCATTACAGATTGGTGGCAGTTTGATTGAAAAAAGATCCTCAAGTGAAGACGCTAGATCTCTTTCGCTTAGGTTGTTTTCAAGCCTGGTGTCCCCCATCCTATATCTTGAAAGGCACCCATGTCTGTGCTTGTAGGCCACCGATTCAGCTCTGATCTTATTAATGCTCCTGTACTCCCTTGCTCTTTTGTTCCTTGTTTTAATAACACTCTTTATGATGATGATGATAATATTCTGATGGTAGCTGTTTATTAACAACTGCGACAATACCTAAATTTTAATTGCTAGAGAATGGCACTGGGCCAATCAACAATGCCTCTTTTTTTTTTTGCTGGTACGTGTTATGAGAGTTACTTGTTTACTCAGGGAAACAAAACATATATCTTTATGCATGATATTAACTTTCTAAGTTCACCTCCCACATCAGGCAAGGTGTCCTAAATCCAACTGCCTCTTCTCCGTTGCCCACCAAAGGGGGAAAAACAGTGTATTGTTGAGTTCCAAAAGCATTATTTTTTTCCCAGGGTCACAGGAGGGGGATGAATGTGGGAAATTTAATTAGAATGGTACTGAAGAGGTTTCTGAATTTTCCTACCAATTAGTGTTTCATTAAGGCAGCGAAATTGCATTTACTGGAGATAGGGGCACATCTATCTCAAAAGCATTTTTATTTTCGGATCTCGCCGCGGCGTCTGTTTTGAGAGCTCAAATATCATATCTGAAAGCAGGGGCCGTCTGATTCATTGGTTACTCATCGTGAAGATGCCAGTTAAATGTGACAAGAACTTTTTTGTGAAAATTACTTTCTCTCTCTTGCAAAATAAAACAATCCCTACCCTACCATGTTGGATTGGGCATAGGTGGATCCATCGCTTTGCTTTTCACTAAGATTCATATCTTTTGTATTGAGCTTTTTTGTTACTTTGCATGAGAAACTAGGGACGGGAGGTTCAAAAATTATTACGAAACTGGGAGGCACCGGCACTTCATTTTTAAGTGTTTCTAAAGCAGTGGTTCTCAACCTTCCTAATGTGGTGACCCCTTAATACAGTTCCTCGTGTTGTGGTGACCCCCAACCATAACATTATTTTTGTTGCGACTTCATAACTAATATTGGTACTGTTATGAATCGTAATGTAAATATCTGATATGCAGGATGTATTTTCATTCACTGGACCAAATTTGGCACAAATACCCAATACACCCAAATATGAACATTGGTGGAGTTTGGGGGAAAATAGACCTTGCCATTTGGGAGTTGTAGTTGCTGGCATTTATAGTTAATAATATAATATAGTTAACCTATAATCAAAGAGCATTCTGAACTCCACCAACGACAGAATTGAACCAAACTTGGCACACAAAACTCCCATGACCAACAGAAAATACTGGAAGGATTTGGTGGGCATTGACCTTGAGTTTTGGAGTTGTAGTTCACCTACACCCTGAGAGCACTGGATGGATCTGGAGCAAACTTGGCATGAATACTCAATATGCTCAAGTGTGAACACTGGTGGAGCTTGGGGAAAATAGACCTTGACATTTGGGAGTTGTAGTTGCTGGCATTTATAGTTAATAATATAATATAGTTAACCTATAATCAAAGAGCATTCTGAACTCCACCAACGATAGAATTGAACCAAATTTGGCACACAAAACTCCCATGACCAACAGAAAATACTGGAAGGATTTGGTGGGCATTGACCTTGAGTTTTGGAGTTGTAGTTCACCTACACCCTGAGAGCACTGGATGGATCTGGAGCAAACTTGGCATGAATACTCAATATGCTCAAGTGTGAACACTGGTGGAGCTTGGGGAAAATAGACCTTGACATTTGGGAGTTGTAATTGCTGGGATTTATAGTTCACCTACAATTAAAGAGCATTCTGAACCCCACCAATGATAGAATTGGGCCAGACTTCCAACAAAGAACCCTATTACCAATAGAAAACAATGTTTTTCTGATGGTCTTTGGTGACCCCTCTGACACCCCCTTCGCGACCCCTCTAGGGGTCCCGACCCCCAGGTTGAGAAACACTGTTCTAAAGTATAGGGAGTGAAAACTTTGTTACTATAACAATAACTAGCTGTACCCGGCACGCGTTGCTGTGCCCTATTTTGGAGATGCGAGGAAGTCTGAGTATGTAAGGGTTGGAGTTGTTCTTAGTTATGGTGTTGTTGGGGTCATGGCTGTGTTGTTGTGGGTTGTTTTGGTGGGTGGAATGTTGGAGTCCTGGGGAGTTGTTGTTGTGTGGTGTTGCTGGCGTTCTGCATAGCTTGTGGATATACAATGTTTTTTGTCTATCCGTCTGCTGTGTTGATGTAGAGGTTGATGCGTGTGTGGGTGGGGTACTTTGGAAGTGAGTGGAGGTACTTGAAATCCCATTATCTATGGTGTGTCCTCCTCTAATCTGCAGTTGGATGGAGTGTGGGTCATGGGGTGCATTGTTTGCCAAGTTTGGTCTTTATCGGTCTTGGTTCTTGGACACAGTGGTCTGTGGGGAATGATGGGTTTTGAAGCACTACAAATCCCATTATCCATGGAGGTACTTCAAGTCCCATAATCCATGGTCCACCCTCCTCCAAACTGTAGTAGAATGTAGCGTGGGTCATAGGGGCTCTGTGTGCCAAGGTAGGTTACTGTAACTTCAGGCCATACACAATGTCCCATGAGCTGAGGCCTAGTCAGGAACAGCAAGTTAATAAAGCCTTACTGTCAATTCAGGCCATACACAATGTCCAATGAGCTGAGGGCTAGTCGGGAGAATCAAGTTAATGAAGCCTTACTGTCAATTCAGAGTGTAAACAGCATTCCATTAAGTGAGGCCTAGTCAGGGAAATTAAGCTAATGAAGCCTTACTGTCAATTTTGGGCGTGGTCTGTGATTTGTAGGGGTGTAAATTTTCTGTGGGAAGTGAATTGGGTGTTTGTGTTTGTGCCTCAGCCCTTTGCCTTATCCTCCTCTGACAGTTTATTATGGGTCGGAATGTTCATGTTGGCTGGCCAGTACAGGAGTTATGCAAATCCGCCCTTATTGGCAGCCAATCATGCTGTCAGAATGTAGAGGCTGAGAGTCGTTGGCAGCCCCGGAGGATGCTGGGAAATGTAGGTCTTTACTCGTTGTTTTGGGGGCTTTTAGGTGTTGGGGGGGAAAGTTTCTTTGCTACAAACCTACCTTGCCTGAGGCCTATTTCTGTTGGCAAGTTTGGTGTCTCTGTGTTGTAAGGTTTCTCTGTTTGGGACGGTCGTTCCATGACGACTCTTCCTTTATATATATAGATAATGAATTTCTGTTACTATTTCGTTATAGTAATTAAGCATAATTACTATAATTGACTTAGAGGCTTCTTTCTCCCTCACTTTTATTTATTTATTTATTTATTCGATTTTGTTTACTGCTCCTCCCTGCAGGCTCGGGGCGGTTCACATGGCAATCAAATAAAATACACATAGAATGCATAAAATACATATAAAACATTTGGTCAGAATCTCCGGAGAGCTTAGTTGAAGGCAAGCTTAAACAGAGTTGTTTTGCATGCCCTCCGGAAAGGAACTAACTCTGTGATGTCACGAACATCATCTGGCAATGAATTCCATAATGCTGGGGCCACCGCGGAGAAAGCTCGTTGTCTTGTCACAGAGAGATGACAGGAGCGGACTGGTGGACTGTCAAGAGATTTCGTTCTTTTGAACGTAGTGATCTCGGGGGAACGTACGGGGTGAGACGGTCCCTCAGGTACACTGGCCCTAGACCATACAAGGCCTTGAAGGTCAAAACCAGCACCTTGAAAACAATTCCGTACTCCAGTGCTTTCCAACCTTTTTTGAGCTGCGGCACATTTTTTACATTTACAAAATCCTGGGGCACACCACCAACCAAAATGACACAAAATGACACTCTAACACAGTAATACATATAGTTAATATGCTTTTAAATGTATTTATACACTCAGTGTGAAACCTGGGCCTGTTTCGATGACCACAACATATATATGACTTCCTCTCACATATTTATACATGGCTATCATGTCTTCCCTCAGCCTTCTCTTCTTCAGGCTAAACATGCCTAGCTCTTCAAGCCGCTCCTCATAGAGCTTGTTCTCCAGACCTTGGTGAAAATTCACCCTGAGTGAAACTTGCTTTCAGTTAACAATGGATGTCACGAAGCTGTTATAAACAGTTCCTTGGGGGGGGGGGCAACTCACGAAAAATCCAGTAAAAAAGAAAAAAAAAAAACATTTCCAAGTGGAGAGGCTCAATTTGTTTCTTGGAAACCTGTGAGGGGGCTGCTAGGGGAGAGTGCCAATTTCCCATGGCACACCTGATGAACGCTCACGGCACACTAGTGTGCCATGACACACTGGTTGAGAAACACTGCCGTACTTGACTGGTAGCCAGTGCAACTGCTGCAAGATGGGAGTGATATGCTCTCTCACCGGTGCTCCCACAAGTAATCGAGTGGCAGCATTTTGCACCAGTTTCCGGATTGTCGACAAGGGAAGGCCAATGTAGAGGGCGTTACAGTAATCCAGCCTTAAGATGACCGTCGCCTGGATTACCTTGGCCAGGTCATCCCTGGATAGGTAAGGAGCCAGTCGCCTAGCCTGTCAAAAATGGAAAAATGCCATTTCGCTAACCGTGGAGATCTGGGTCTCCATGGACAGCAGTGAGTCCAACTGGACCCCCAGACCTTTTACCAAGGATGACATGCTTAGTTGCTCGCCATCCAGGGTAGGCAACCGGCACTCACCCATACCAGGGCGACCCAACCACAGGATCTCCATCTTCGATGGATTCACCTTCAGTCAGCTGGAACGCAGCCATCCAGTCACAGCTTCAAGGCATTGATGGAAACAATCCGGTAGGGCAGTGTTTCTCAACCTTTATTGAGCCGCGGCACACTTTCAACATTAAAAAAATCCGGGGGCACACCACCAACCAAAATGACACAAAATGACACTCTAACACAGTAAAGAACGGCTGGGGGTTGGTGGCCTGCTGGGAGCAGCTGCTGGGAGTGCCGACCCCCCCGCTTCAGCTCTCCTACAGGCCGCGCCTTGCCCCGCCCCCTCCCCCCAGCTTCAGCTCTCCTACAGGCCGCGCCATGCCCCACCCCTCCCCCCATCTTCAGCTCTCCTACAGGCCGCGCCATGTCCCACCCCTCCCCCCATCTTCAGCTCTCCTACAGGCCGCGCCATGCCCCACCCCCTCCCCCCAGCTTCAGCTCTCCTACAGGCCGCGCCATGCCCTGCCCCCTCCCCCCAGCTTCAGCTCTCCTACAGGCCGTGCCATGCCCCACCCCTCCCCCCATCTTCAGCTCTCCTACAGGCTGCGTCATGTCCCGTCCCCTCCACCCAGCTTCAGCTCTCCTACAGGCCGTGCCATGCCCCACCCCCTCCCCCATCTTCAGCTCTCCTACAGGCCGTGCCATGTCCCGCCCCTCCCCCAGCTTCAGCTCTCCTACAGGCCGCGCCATGTCCCACCCCTCCCCATCTTCAGCTCTCCTACAGGCCGCGCCATGCACCACCCCCTCCCCCCCCCAGCTTCAGCTCTCCTACAGGCCGCGCCATGTCCCACCCCTCCCCCCATCTTCAGCTCTCCTACAGGCTGCGCCATGCCCCACCCCCTCCCCCCAGCTTCAGCTCTCCTACAGAGGAGGAGCATGAGCGGTGGACGGGCTTCAGTGGGCGGGGCTCCTCCTCCACACGGCTTCAGCGAGCGAGGGGTGAGAGTCATGGTGGGAGTCATGGCGGATTGGAGGCTGGCTGGGGAAACGGCCGAAGGAGGCGGCGCCCCGGTCCCTTCTTCTTTTTCTTCGCCACTGCCTGGCCCTTCCTCCTCCCCCAAGCAGCAGGAGTTCGGCAGGAGGGGGGAGGAAGGGGGGCAGAGAGCTTTTCTCGCGGCACAGCTGGAGGTCCGTCATGGCACACTAGTGTGCCACGGCACACAGGTTGAGAAAGACTGCGGTAGGGTGTCCAGCCTGCCATCCATTCTCAGCACCAGCTGGGTGTCACTCCAGACCAAAATTATGAACCAGCTGGGCCAGCAGACACATATAGATGTTGAACAGTAAGGGGGAAAGGATAGCTCCCTGGGGGACCCCACAATTTAATGGGAGTATCCCAGAGGCCACCCCCCCTCCACACGTTGTCCCCGATCTTGGAGGAAGGAGGCCACCCATTAAAGGGCAGTCCCCCTAACTCCAGTCATGGCTAAACGGTGGGTCAGTAATACATGATCTACAGTGTCAAATGCTGCTGTGAGATCTAACAACACAAGCTCTTGGGGTGAAACTTGTTACAATGTCAGAACACATTGACCACTGTTAGCCCACCAAATTTCAGAACATTTCACTTATGCATGGATTTTTGGGGAATTTCCAATTTTTTTAATAAACAATATATTTTTCAAAAAAAATTACAAGTGCTATCTACTTGAATTTTATATACAATGCACAAGATAGACAAGGCATCAATCCCTAGAAGTTTCAGAAAGATTCACACATCTACAGATTTTATATAATTCAGGCAAAAACAATTTATCCCCCCAAAAGCAACAACAGTCTGTCTTTATTTTGAATATCTGTCTGTCTTTATTTTATTTATTTATTTATTTATACTTCAAATTTCTATACCGCCACTCCCTGAGGGCTCGGAGCGGTTTACAGTAATTGAAGAACAAACATAATATAAGTCAGTGTTTCCCAACCTTTTTGAGCCATGGCACACTTTTTAACATTAAAAAAATTGGGGCACACCACCAACCAAAATGACACAAAATGACACTCTAACACAGTAAAGAGCGGCTGGGGGTTGGTGGCCTGCTGGGAGCAGCTGCTGGGAGTGCCGAAGCCGAGGAGGGGGCGGAGCCAGGCTGCACCATGCCCCGCCCCTACCCCGCTCAGCTCTCCCAGCAGCTGCTCCAGCCTTGAGGGCAGTGCCAAGCCAGCGGTGCTAGAGCCAGCACAATGCTGGCTTGGCACTGTCCCCTCAAGGCTGGAGCAGCTGCTGGGAGTGCCGGCCCGGGAGGGCAGAGCCAGGCCGCGCCATGCCCCACCCCCCCAGCTTCAGCTCTCCTACAGGCTGCGCCATGCCCTGCCCCCTCCCCCCAGCTTCAGCTCTCCTACAGAGGAGGAGCATGAGCGGTGGACAGGCTTCAGTGCGCGGGGCTCCTCCACGTGGCTTCAGCGAGCGAGGGGGGAGAGTCATGGTGGGAGTCATGGCGGATTGGAGACTGGCTGGGGAAACGGCCGAAGGAGGCGGTGCCCCGGTCCCTTCTTTTTCTTTGCCACTGCCCGGCCCTTCCTCCTCCCCCAAGCAGCAGGATTTCTGCAGGGGGGGAGGAAGGGGGGCAAAGAGCTTTTCTCGCGGCACAGCAGAAGGTCCGTCACGGCACACTAGTGTGCCACGGCACACTGGTTGAGAAAGACTGATATAAGTAAACAAGGTTAACATAACAAATAGAATACAATACGAGTTAACCATACAACAATTTACCATTAAACATAGTGAAGCAGAAACAGAAGCACTATGCCCTTCCCAAGTTGACTCTAATGAGTCTTCCACCATAGGGGTCTAAGGCAGTCTTTCTCAACCAGTGTGCCGTGGCACACTAGTGTGCTGTGACGGACCTTCTGCTGTGCCGCGAGAAAAGCTCTTTGCCCCCCTTCCTCCCCCCCTGCAGAAATCCTGCTGCTTGGGGGAGGAGGAAGGGCCGGGCAGTGGCAAAGAAAAAGAAGGGACCGGGGCGCCGCCTCCTTCGGCCGTTTCCCCAGCCAGTCTCCAATCCGCCATGACTCCCACCATGACTCTCCCCCCTCGCTCGCTGAAGCCACGTGGAGGAGCCCTGCGCACTGAAGCCGCCCACCGCTCATGCTCCTCCTCTGTAGGAGAGCTGAAGCTGGGGGGAGGGGGCAGGGCATGGCGCAGCCTGTAGGAGAGCTGAAGCTGGGGGAGGGGGTGGGGCATGGCACGGCCTGGCTCTGCCCCCTCCCGGCTCGCACTCCCAGCAGCTACTCCAGCCTTGAGGGGACAGTGCCAAGCCAGCATTGTGCTGGCTCTGCCACCGCTGGCTTGGCACTGCCCCCCTCAAGGCTGGAGCAGCTGCTGGGAGAGCTGAAGCCGGGGGGGGGAGGGGGTGGGGCATGGCGCAGCCTGGCTCCGCCCCTCCCCGGCCCAAACGCACTCCCAGCAGCTGCTCCCAGCAGGCCACCAACCCCCAGCCGCTTTACTGTGTTAGAGTGTCATTTTGTGTCATTTTGGTTGGTGGTGTGCCCCGAATTTTTTTAATGTTAAAAGTGTGCCGCGGCTCAAAAAAGGTTGGGAAACACTGGTGTAGGGGACTTTGTCTCCTTAGGAACACCAGTCTCTCGGATATTCGTTAGCTCCGGGCTCTCCATGGGCAGGCAGGAAGTCAGGTGTTTCTTCGATTTCTTCTTCCGGCATCTCTTCCGGAGGCACATGCGCACTTGACCCTTCCGGTCCAGGTCCCAGGAGGAGGAGGAGGACTGCTTCCCTTCAGCGTCCCCAAGGTCATCCGCCATCTTGCTCAGCCCTCCGTGCTCCCGACTCGCTGCCATCAAGAGGCCACTACGTAGGGGATGAGGCCTCTGAGCACAGACCAGGATTCCTGTGACATCCAACGATACCTGGTCTCTCCAGGGACACTCTGCTGGCACAAGGCGGCTGGTCAGGCCAGCGCCTCTCCCAGCCATCCATGGACATCCAACCACTGCATCAGGACTCCAACCAGGACTGGGTACAATGGAAGGGCAACATGCCTCACAGAGACCCGCCACCGGGGCTGAGAGTCCGGGTCCAACCGTGTGCTCCCTGTCCTCCCCAACCTCCAGGCCCAGTCCTGGCGATACTGTCCAAGGGAACTGTGAGTAGTTCGTCTGTGCCTCCCGACTTCTCTTCGATGGGTTTCTTCTCTTTGATGGGTTTCTCGGTTGGAAAGTCCCAAGATTGATATTAAATCCCAACATAAATCTGGGGATTCCTTCTGGAGAGGGTTTGGAGTGGAAACTCTGAGATCTAATTTGAGATCATGAGGTTGGGAGATGTTCAGTCTCGTTAGTAGATCACCAAAGTTGTTAAGACAAAGTGCCAGTCGTTGATATTCTCTGTATAAATATTCCACAGTAGATTGATCCAGCCCTACAGAGCGCGGCACTGGCTCAGGCCCATTCAGGCTTCCATATGTAGCCGCCATGGCCGGACTCCTCCATCTCAAAGGTGCCTGACCCTTCGTTTTCATGGACCTTAGTATTTTAGCAGTCGTAGCAGTCACAGGTCGTAGAACCCAGCGTCCTTCTGACAAACCTATCTCTGGCGTCGACACCCATCCTGGCGTCGCCTTGAGCTGGGCACCCGGTATTAATGTTGTGTCATTCTTTAACCTCTTGGGCAGTTGAGGATCACTATCGACTGTATTCCCCAGTTGAGGATCTGACTCAGCTGCTCCCAGGTTATTATTGTCTTTCTGGCAAGTCCAATTGGCATAATCTGGCAGGCTCGGTCGGAGCACTCTTGAAAGCTGCTCCTCTACCGGCGCCATCTCTCCCAGGCACACAACCAACTTCAATCTAGCACAGATTTATACTATTAATTACTTTAGTCCTCTTTGCAGAGTCAATATTTTTTTAAAATATTTTACTTTTGTTGATCTCCGTAGCTACATGTGGTTTTGTCTGGGAACGCTCCTTATCAACCAGCTCTTCACTCAGTTCCTTATCTGCTGTTGCTACTTCTGACTCCTCGGACTGGCCTTGAGGCCCTGCACTTTCCGAGCCAGTTTTCTCACAGAGTGAAACATCATTTCCCAGACTTGCGTGAAACATCATTTCCCATCACTTTGTGCCACAGGAAAGTCCACAATCCTCTCTAAATCATCAATTAAACCATCAGCCTCTGGCTGATCTACAACAGGTGGCATAGCTATTGGGTGTCACTGATAAGACAACAAAACTACAAGAACATGTGGCACCAGAGTGTGTGTGCTATGCTAAGCTTCCTGGACATCTTATATCACTTGGCTTTGTTCAGGGAAGGGGATTTCTCCAGTGTTTTCCCCTGTGTTGCTGCTGGTCGCATCACTTTCTTGCATTCAAGGTCATCATTGATCAGTTTCTGAGAGAGGTTTATGGCAGTAGCCTTGGACAGGCAGAAAAGGGTATCGATCGCAGTCAATTCAACAGCGGATTGGAAGGCATCGACTTACTCCCTGTGCATACAGTCCAGTTTGGCTATGGCTACCCTTTAATTGCTCTGGCTATCAAATTCTCCAGGAAGGGGATGCAAGGAAGGAAGGAAGATGCTGCGGGAAATCAATGATTGATGGAGAGATGGGCAGACAGACAGGTGACAGAGCTTTTTTTGCATCTAGCCTCTTCCACAGAAACATACTCGAAGCTGGATCCAAGTCAGGTCTAATCAGAATCCTTACATACCCAAAGAGGAATGACAAGCCACTTCAATAGATAGAGGATACATGTGTGAGAGAGAATGCTTGTCCATGTCAGTGGAGGCCCTGAATATGATGGTGAAATGCATTTCCAAATTGGAGCTATCCAAAGTCTGAATCTATTTGGAAGGAAAGGGTGAAGCTGTTGGACAGCTCATTTGAACTTTGGACTGAAGTCCAGATTACATTCTCCAAAAGGCATGCCATTTATGGACCCATTTTACTCTAACTCAGTGTTTCCCAACCAGTGTGCCATGGCACACTAGTATGCCGTGAGCAATCATCAGATGTAAAAATCTATATCATTAAGTATATATAGACAACATGGAGTGGGAATTATTTCATAACGGACAAACCATACATGTTCAGTAACACATACATATAGAAGAAACCGGATAATATCCGAAATCGCAATAGCAGCATAGTATCAAATAGCAGTTATACAAATATGGTAGTCCCAAAAATATTAGATCAAAACTCCAATGTTGAATAGTCCAGACATAATAGGATACTAAGGACACAAGGAGACTGTAATATAGCTCCTCAAAGTTCATTCAAAAGCAGACCGATGGGCTGGCGATGCCAACATTCTGGGGCCACTCCCCCGTTTCGCCCCCGGGCGGGGCTTTCTCAAGGCCTTCGTAGATGTCCAGTCGTCCTTATATCTATGAAAGAATTACAATATATTTAACACAACACAAGTGTATTAACCCATAAAATACTGTACATAGCAGACAATATCATGGAGTGTTGGAGTTCTGAGGCTGGCCAATCAGAGTCCTGTAAGCTCCGGCAAGGGGGGTCTAATGAACCACGCTGACTCCAAGCAGTGTTGAAGGATAAGTAGTTTAATAGGTCCTTAATCCAGGGCAAGCAAAGATAGACGAACTTCTTCCCGCGCATCAGTTTCTTCAAAACCCTCCCCGGCCCGCCCCCCTGCTGGGCCCCTCCTTCCTCGGGCTTGACCATCCGGCTCTCCGCATATCAAAGTTCAGGAAAGGTGCCTGGCACTTCAAAGGGCGGGCCCAGTTCAAAGCCCGCCAGATGCTGCTCTTATCTGATGGTGCGCGGGGTTTGGTCCGTTAGGGCAACAAACGGGCCAAGCGGCGCTGACAGTCCTTTATGCAAATAATCCCACAGTGGCAGCCAATTGAAAAGCTGGCACATATTCCTCCGCACCTCCCGCCCTCCACACCTCCACAAACACTGACTTTTATTATATACATAGATGTATTTATTTATTATTATTCTTCATTATTATTATTATTTATTTTGTGGACTTCACTCTTTCCCAAAAAAATTATCATCTCTCTTTGAATCTGTTTCACTGGCCTTTCCCTCTCTCTATTCCCCTTTCTGTCCTCTGAAAAATGGTCCTCTGAAAACTACAAATCTTGTCAGTAACAGTGACTCAGGCCCAACTCTCTTCTCCACGCTCGCCAGAATATTGCCACCAGCAGGTCCACTAGAGAGACCCTTTTAGCCTTTCCCTTTTTATCCATCTCTTCGTTCATTAATCCAATCCCTGGAAACATCACGTTAAAAGGACCATCATTACTGTAACGAGCTACAACGTTGGGCAAATGAGGAGCCAAAGAGCTGCATTTCAAAAGTAACAAAATGGGGGGAGGGAGGAGAGGAAGCTACTCATTTCGCGTAACAAGCACTGATGTCTAGTTAGAGTTTGGATTTACTGGTAAGGACATCTTTGATGTTTTTGGAGAGGGATTTTTGGTTCATGCCCCTTTCATTATCATTGCTAAGTACCAACAGGCAGTTGTCCAAGTGGCTGGCGGGGGGTGGGAATTGGTTCTTCCACCGTGAGATGAAACACCCTCCTCTTCAGACCATGCACTACTTAACAAGAGAACACTTGATACTTTGCACATATACCGATGCTGATGAATCACTGCCAAAACACTATAGTCACGCAAACTTTGGTTGCTGATGGGGCCCATGTCGTTGAGGCAATGAATCCATTTAATTTTTAGTTCCGATCTAAAGGAGCTCTCCAAGGTCCTTATTATCAACAGCTCCTTTAAAGCTGTTATTCAGTGCCCTAATTCAGTCTTTCTCAACCAGTGTGCCGTGGTAAATTGTTGTATGGTTAACTCGTATTGTATTCTATTTGTTATGTTAACCTTGTTTACTTATATCAGTCTTTCTCAACCAGTGTGCCGTGGCACACTAGTGTGCCGTGACGGACCTTCTGCTGTGCCGCAAGAATAGCCCTTTGCCCCCCTTCCTCCCCCCTCCTGCCGAACTGCTGCTTGGGGGAGGAGGAAGGGCCGGGCAGTGACGAAGAAAAAGAAGAAGGGACCGGGGCGCCGCCTCCTTCAGCCATTTCCCCAGCCAGCCTCTAATCCGCCGTGACTTCCACCATGACTCTCGCCCCTCGCTCGCTGAAGCCGCGCGGAGGAGCCCCACCCACTGAAGCCCGTCCACCGCTCATGCTCCTCCTCTGTAGGAGAGCTGAAGCTGGGGGGGAGGGGGCAGGGCATGGCGCGGCCTGTAGGAGAGCTGAAGCTGGGGGGAGGGGCGGGGCTCTGCCCCCTCCCTCGGCTTTGGCACTCCCAGCAGCTGCTCCAGCCTTGAGGGGACAGTGCCAAGCCAGCATTGTGCTGGCTCTGGCACCGCTGGCTTGGCACTGCCCCCTCAAGGCTGGAGCAGCTGCTGGGAGAAGTGAAGCTGGGGCAGGGGTGGGGCATGGCGCAGCCTGGCTCCGCCCCTCCCGGCTTCGCACTCCCAGCAGCTGCTTCCAGCAGACCACCAACCCCTAGCCGTTCTTTACTGTGTTAGAGTGTCATTTTGTGTCATTTTGGTTGGTGGTGTGCCCCCGGACTTTTTTAATGTTAAAAGTGTGCCGTGGCTCAAAAAAGGTTGGGAAACACTGCCCTAATTCTTTTAAAAGACATGGGTGACATTTTTTTTCTTGGGACTTATGTTTCAATATTTATTTATTACTACCTTGGGGACCCGGCCCTGCCCGGGTTATTTGAGAAAGGCATTGTGTGCCAAGGTTGGTCCTTATCAGATGTTTACGTGGCTTGCAGTGGTCTCAGGAAGTTAGTGAAGGTACTGCAAGTCCCATTGGCCATGGTCCATCCCCCTCCCAACAGCACCAGGATGTAGAGTGGGTCATGTGGGCTCTGTGTGCCACGTTTGGTCTTGATCAGTCATTGGATGAGGGTCGCAGCGGTCTCGGAAAGTGAGGGAAGGTACTTCAAGTCCCATCATCCATGGTCCATTCTCCTTCAAACTGCACCAGGATGTAGAGTGGGTCATGAGGGCTCTGTGTGTCAGGTTTGGTCTTGATCAGTCATTGGATTAGGTTTGCAGCAGTCTTGGAAAGTGAGTGAAGGTACTTAAAGTCCCATCGTCCATGGTCGGCCCTCCTTCAAACTGCACCAGGATGTAAAGTGGGTCGTGGAGGCTCTGACTGCCAAGTTTGGTCTTGATCAGTCAGTGGATGAGGGTTGCAGCAGTCTGGGGGAGTGATTGGAGGTACTTCAAGTCCCATCATCCATGGTCTGCCCTCCTTCAAACTGCACCAGGATGTAGTCTTGGAGGTTTTGTGTGCCAAGGTTGATCCTTATCAGATGTTTACAGTACGTGGCTTGCAGTGGTCTCAGGAAGTTAGTGAAGGTACTGCAAGTCCCACTTGCCATGGTCCACCCCCCTCCCAACAGCACCAGGATGTAGAGTGGGTCATGTGGGCTCTGTGTGCCACGTTTGGTCTTGATCATTCATTGGATGAGGGTCGCAGTGGTCTCGGAAGGTGAGTGAAGGTACTTCAAGTCCCATCATCCACGGTCCATTCTCCTTCAAACGGCACCAGGATGTAGAGTGGGTCATGGGGGCTCTGTGTGCCAAGTTTGGTCTTGATCAGTCAATGGATGAGGGTAGCAGCGGTCTGGGGAAATGATTGGAGGTACTTCAAGTCCCATCATTCATGCTCTGCCCTCCTCCAAACTGCACCAGGATGTAAAGTGGGTCATGGAGGCTCTGTGTGCCAAGTTTGGTCTTGATCAGTCAGTGGATGAGGGTTGCAGCAGTCTGGGGAAGTGATTGCAGGTACTTAAAGTCCCATCATCCATGGTCTGCCCTCCTTCAAACTGCACCAGGATGTAGGGTGGGTCTTGGGGGTTTTGTGTGCCAAGTTTGGTCTTGTTCTGTCATTGTTGGGAGCCGCAAAGTGTTTTGGTCTGAAACTCCCACCATGACTGACTGCCTCAGGCCTTTGCCTTATCCCCCTCTGGCAGTTTAGAGTGTCGGAATGTTCGTGTTGGCTGGCCAATTAGAGGCATTATGCAAATACTCCCTCACTGGCAACCAATCAAGTTGTCAGAATGTAGAGGCCAGGAGCCAATCAGTTAGCTGCCACATACATACATACAAACATACATACAAACATGCAAACATTCCGCTTTATTATATATAGAGATAGAGATGATTTATTTACAACATTTATATTCCGCCCTTCTCACCCCGTAGGGGACTCAGGGCGGATCACAGTGCACATATACAGGCAAACATTCAATGCCATTTGACATACAACATATATATACAGACATAGAGACAATTTAACATTCCAGCTTCTGGCCACCAGGAGGTGCTGTCGCATTCCTTCATTCTTTTTCGTGTACTTCCTGGATATTTTATGGCCTCGTAAATCAGTTAAATTAGCCTCCCCACACAAAGTGGTACCTAAATTTCCTACTTGACAGATGTAAATGTCTTTCGGGTTGCAAAGGTCGACCACGAGCTATGTGAGGTGAGGAATCTCTCACTCTAATCCTACATCTAAGTCTAGCTACTCGTTGAGGACTGTCGACTTGCACAGTCCAGGGATGAAACCCAACCCTCTCTCCCTTAGACCTCTCAGGATTCCGCTTCATCCTGACCAACGCGACGGGGAGCGGGATGAGCCTCTTGAAGGAGATCTACCAAGAGCCACATCCACTGTTTTAGTGTGGTGAAATGTGTTCCACACTGGGTGAACATACTCAGCAGCAGAGTAGCAAAGCGCAAGGGCAGATGTCTTCACTGTGTCTGGTTGTGATCACCAGGTTGTGCAAGTCAACTTTCGTATGATATTATTTCTAGTGCCCACTGTTTGCTTTATATTCAGGCAGCGCTTCTTGTGGGTCAGAGAACAGTCCAGGGTGATTCCCAGGTGTTTTGGTGTGCTGCAATGCTCCAATGGGATTCCTTCCCAGGTCATCCTCAGAGGCATCCTATATGGCATTTCTGTTAGTTCAGTCGGTGTATTAGAAAAGTAGCAAGTGTTGTCTTGATACTTTGGTCTGAAGAGGAGGGTGTTGCAGGCAGCCATGCCCGATTTCTGGTCCTACACACCACACACATGTACACTCTCTTTCCAAGGCAAGGAGGCAAGTTTTCATACTTACTCTAGAGGAGGCACTTGGCTTCAGGCATCATGGGCGCTTTCTGGGCTTGCACACCACACACGCATTCTCTGTCTTTCCAAGGAAAGTAGGCAAGGAAAGTGCTTCAAAAGTCGATTCGGATGTTGATTACGATTTAGCTTTGAAGGTGATAAACTTCCGATTTTTTTTGAAAAATATTCAGAATTGATTCGGAAGTATTTCCAAAATTCAGAATTCCAAAATTCGGAATTCCAAAATCCGGAATTCCAGAATTCAGAATTCCAAAATTCGGAATTCCAAAATTCAGAATTCAGAATTCCAAAATTCCGATTTCCAGATTTTGGAATTCCGAATTCTGGAATTCCGAATTCCAAACTTTGGAATTTGAAATTCCAAATTTTGGAATTCTGAATTCTGAATGTTGGAATTCCGAATTCTGAATGTTGGAATTCCGAATTCCCAATTTTGGCATTCTGAATTCTGAATTTTGGAATTCCGAATTTTAGAATTCCGAATTTGGAATTCCAAAATCCTAATTTTGGAATTCCTAATTGCAAATTTTGGAATTCCAAATTCTGAATTTTGGAATTCCAAATTCTAAATTTTGGAATTCTGAATTGCGAATTTTGGAATTCCAAATTCTGAATTTTGGAATTCTGAATTTTGGAATTCCAAATTCCGAATTCTGGAATTGAGAATTCCGAATTTTGGAATTCCAAATTCTGAATTCTGGAATTCCGAATTCTGAATTTTGGATATCATTTCTGAATTTTCTTGCTGATTGCTTATTGGCTGATGGCTAATAGCTGACTCCCCCTTATGCTGATTTTTTTGCCCATTTTTGAAGCGGACGCCCTTTTTGAAGACTTCTGAATTTTGAAAATACTTCCCAATAAATTCTGAATTTTCCCCCCCAAAAATCGGAAGTTTATCACATCCGAAGCTAAATCGCAATCAACATCTGAATCGACTTTTGAAGCACTTTTTGAAATTCTGAAACAGCCCTAATAAGCAGACGAGGAGTCAGGATTGGCTCCCGCTTGCTTTTGTTTTGAGCTGATTTTTGTATGGGGTGGGGCCTTCCCGTTATGTGCTTCCAAAGGTAACGAAAGTAACAAAAGAATGGATGAAATGAAGGAAAACGGTTCTGTGCACAACTCTAGAATCGACTGTAGTTTTCAGTCTCAGCTACAACACTATGTCACCACGTCAGCATAGGCAAATCTGTGTTTAAGTCCGTTCAGCAGTTCACCTCCCTGGGAAGCATAATCTCTTCAGACATCAAGATTGACAAAGTGATCGATCACAGATTACCAAAGGCATAGAGTGCATTCGGAACGCTTCACGAAAGAGTCTGGAGCAACAAGCAACTGAGGCAAAGCACCAAAATCAGTGTGTACAGAGCTATCGTACTTTCTATCCTCCTCTATGGGTCTGAAACATGGGTCACCTATCGCCAACACCTACAACTCTTTGAACACTTTCATCAGCGCTGTCTTCGCACAATCCTAAATATACACTGGACCGACTATGTGACGAATGTTGCTGTCCTTGAGCAAGCAGGGATCACCAGCATTGAGGCCATGCTATTGAGAACACAGCTGCGCTGGGGGGGGGGCACGTCTCTAGGATGGAGGACCACCGCCTCCCAAAGATACTACTCTATGGTGAACTCGCAAGAGAGGTGCCCCCAAAAAGAGATATAAGGACTCCCTGAAACAATATCTCAGACTCAGCCAGATTGACCACCAAGAATGGTCCACCCTGGCCTCACATCGGGAGGCATGGAGACGCACTCTCCACAATGCTGCGGCCTCTTTCGAGAAGACACGCCGGATGGGTCTCGGAGAGAAACGAGAACGCAGAAAGAACCGCAACTTGGAAACAACATCCCCCAAGGAGACTTTCCAGCTGTGCTTTCTGCAACCGGACTTGCCTATCTCAGATTGGCCTTTTTAGTCATCAACGCACTTGTAAAAAGCGTGGGATGAGTCCTTCTTAAGAATCTTGGTTTGCGAAGTAAAGCCGAGACAACATTATGATGCATGGTGCTGAACATTGTTCTCAACATTGCTTCACCAACTTGGATACTGTTTGGACTCAAACTTTCAGCGAATTCATTTCTCTACCAGCCCAAGTGTGAGCGAAGGACAAGCAACCGGGGTGCTGAATCTCCACTGTAACAGCCAGAATCCATGGCTGGATGTACCTTGACTCCAATGTTCTTCTCGTCTCCTCTTTTTCCCCTCTCCAGCCCGAGAGTTACTTTCCTGAATATGCCAGGGAAATGGCAAAACTCCCACAGAGATCTCCATGTCCTCTCCATTTTTAGCTATTCAAGCAAATTGTTCTCATGTTACAAAGAGAGCTGGAGGCCAGTGGTGAGCAGGTGCTTTCTCGACCTCAAAGTTACCTGCATTTCATAGGTCACATCAGCCCTCCAGGGGTTTCTCAGGCAGCCAGCATGTCTCTTGAACCTTTTTAAAAGAAGCAAAAAGTGAGAGAGGTCCATGCTCTTTGTGGAAGAATACGAAAGGAGAAGACAGGTTCTGGTATCTGGTGGAAGTTTGATTCATCACTCTGGGAGATCTTAAATGTACTTTTTATCCCACCCACCTACCACACCTGACTGCTCCGACTCACCTGCTTTGGAATTTGTAGGGTTTGCAGAGTATGTTACAATGACGGCCACATCTAGGGAAACCTAGTGCACTTTTACCTTGCACAGAAGATGAGCAGCAATTCATATCCTAAGGCAGACCTGGGCAACCTACGGCCCGCGGGCCGGATCCGGCACGGCAGCCAATTCTGTCCGGCCCAGGGAGAAGGGCATCAGGGGCAGGGCCAAGAGGAAGGGGTGCCGCTGCCACCATCCCATCGCGGGGTCTGGGACCTGCGTCGGCAGACAGCCCGCCACTCCGGAGAACAATCAGAGGAGCTGCGGCTTTGGAGTGCCTGCCATCCCGGGAGGCGATCCGGGCCTGCAGCGGGAGCAGTCTGCGAGCTGCGGTGGCTGATCACCCTGGCGACCTGGAAGACTTGATCATCTTCTGGTTTGTCAGGGCAATCAGGAAAAAGAGAGACTGGGTGTGCTTGGAAGACGTCAAGGAGTAGAAAGAGACGGGTATGCAGGGTAAACTTCAATGATTTATTCTTCAGATAGTAAAGCAAATATTCATCAAAATATTCAATGAGAAGTGGAATGAATGCGGTGATAGGTCACTCGAGGTGCACTCTCTGGCCATGAAAAGTCCCAAAATTATAAATAATAACACATCAATTGTACATTCTTCGTGGGACGGTCAGAGAGGAAAGTGGGTCAACGGTCTGAGAAAGGCCCCGCCGTTTCGCCTATAATAAGGCAAGTAAGTAAACAAATAATATGACCATTCCACTGGTCCGGTCGTCCAATATTATCAATGTAAATACATAGTCATCATCCTGGAAAGGTGGACGCAGCCGTCTTCTGGTTTGCCAGGGCAATCACCCGCCACAGCTCGCCGACCGCTCCCGCTGCAGGCCCAGATCGCCTCCCGGGATGGCAGGCACTCCATGGCAAGGCAATCATCTGGGGAACAGCTGGGGGGGGGCGATAGCGGGTGGAGGCCTGCAGCCTCCAATCGTCTGCTGCTCTGCTCTGCTGCGGTGGCGGCTGGGTCTGCTTTGTTATCCTCTGGGCTGGGTCCATTCGGCCATTCCATCTTGGAATCCTGCCTCTCTTGAGGATGTCAGCCTCTATCTTGGTTCGCACCTTGTCTTCTTGAATTTCATTTCATTTTATTTTAGTGGCTTTTATTATTATTTTATAATAATAATTTTATAATAATAGAATAATATAATAAATAATATAATGTTATATTATATTATAATTTCAATATATTATAATGTCTATATATATACTATAATATAACAATTATGATATCTATTATATAAATGGGTTCACGTCATGTGATGTATACCTCAAACAAAGAAACCATACAACGCAGAAACACAATACTTGCCAACAGAAATAGGCCTCAAGCAAGGTACGTTTGTAGCAAAGAAACTTTCCCCCCCAAAACCTAAAAGGCCCCCAAAACAACGAATAAAAATAAAACTACATTTACCAGCATCCTCCGGGGCAGCCAAAGACTCACCCAGCCTCTACATTCTGAACAACATGATTGGCTGCCAATAAGGGCGGATTTGCATAACTGCTGCACTGGCCAGCCAACATGAAAATTCTGATCCAGAATAAACTGCCAATCCCCAACACAAACACCCAAATCACTTCCAACCGAAAAATCACAGACCACGCCCAAAATTGACAGTAAGGCTTCATTAACTTGATTTCCCTAACTAGCCCTCACTTACTGGGAAGCTGTTTACGCTCTGAATTGACAGTAAGGCTTCATTAACTTGATTTCCCTAACTAGCCCTCACTTACTGGGAAGCTGTTTACGCTCTGAATTGACAGTAAGGCTTCATTAACTTGATTTCCCTAACTAGCCCTCACTTACTGGGAAGCTGTTTACGCTCTGAATTGACAGTAAGGCTTCATTAACTTGATTTCCCTAACTAGCCCTCATTCTCTGTTTACGCTCTGAATTGATCGTAGGCTTCAGCTCCCGATTGGCCTCAGCTCATTGGACATTGTGAATGGCCTGAATTGACAGTAAGGCTTCATTAACTTGCTGTTCCTAACTAGGCCTCAGCTCATGGGACATTGTGTATGGCCTGAATTTACAGTAACCTACCTTGGCACACAGAGCCCCGACCATGCATGATGGGACTTGAAGTACCAACATGGAAAATGGGATTTGTAGTACTTCAAAACCCATCATTCCCCACAGACCACTGTGGCCCAGAACCAAGACCAAAAAAGACCCAACTTGGCACACCATGCCCCCATGCCCCACACTCCCTCCAACTGCAGTTTAGAGGAGGGCACACCGTGGATGATTGGACTTTCTTGCATCTCCTAAAAAGGGCACAGCAACGCGTGCCGGGTACAGCTAGTTAATACTAATAATATATGAATGTTTCTTGAAATATTAATACTTTAATATTAATTATGTGTAATATATAGTAAATAAATAAATAAATAATGTAGATTAGAATGTAGTTCAGTCTTTAGGTGCGGCCATCCATAATATTTTTTGCCTCTCGTGTGGCCCCCTTGGAAAAAAATAATTGCCCACCCCTCTCCTAAGGTCACCAGTTGGAATGTCATTCTTGGCACCGATTCATCTTAGCTCTAATTTCCATCCTTAGATTTTGGTTAAGCATGAGTACTGTAAAACTAATTACATACTGATAGAATTTGCATTTGTCTGTTGGTTTGTTTATTTGATATATTTTCTGCGTTTGTTCTCATAGAACCTTATAATGAAAGCTCGTAAACTCTGTGTGACTTATTTCACTTCAGGCAGGGGGGGGGGCTTCCTATTTCATCCCACTGCTGCCACCAATTAAAAAAGATCAAGGGCACTCTGAGGTGATTCTTAATAATTACACACGTCTGCCACCATTTAAACTTTGACTTTTTCAGTAAACTGCTTTAAGTCTTTAAACCAGATCTGGGCATCTTACGGTCCATGGGCCACATGCAGCCCACCGGCTGATTCTGACTGGCCCGCGGGTCCTTTGGCGCCCGGGGAGAAGGGCGTCGGGGGCGGGGCCATTTCTACAAGAGGAAGGGCTGCCGCTGCTGCCATCCCATCACGGGCTGAGTGCCGCCGCCATTTCAAAGCAGTGGGGCCTGCGTCGGCAGACAGCCCACCGCTCCGGAGAACGATCGGAGGAGCGGCAGCTTTGGAGTGCATGCCATCCTGGGAGGCGATCCGGGCCTGCATAAGAACATAAGAAGAGCCATGCTGAATCGGACCTCAGCCCATCTAGTCCAGCATTCTGTATCACACAGTGGCCCACCAGTTGTACACGGGGATCTCGAGCAGAAGGGAGGGCAAAACCCTGACCTGCTCCCGACCCCCCACAACCAGTACCCAGGGAAATCCTGCCTACCTCAACCAACTCCGAGGTGGCACTTGAATGTCCTGCAGTGGGAGCAGTCAGCGACCTGCGGCGGCTGATCGTCCTGGCGACCCAGAGGACGATCGAGGGAATGCCCTGACGGAATGGTTGTTGGCTGAGGGTGGGAGCAGGCAGAGGCCTGCAGCCTCCGATCGTCTGCTGCTCTGCTCTGCTGCGGCGGTGGCTCCGTCTGCTTTGTCATCCTCTGGGCTGGGTCCATTGGGCCATTCCATCTTGGGATCCTTCCTCTCTTGAGGATGTCAGCCTCCATCTTGGTTCGCACCTTGTCTTCTTGAATTTCATTTCATTTCATTTTAGTGGCTTTTATTATTCTTTTACAATAATTTTATAATAATAATAATAATATAATAATATAATAAATAATATAATGTTATATTATATTATAATTTCAATATATTATAATGTCTCTATATACTATAATATAATAATTATGATATTAATAATAATAATAAATATTTCTTGATATATTAATATGTTAATATGAATGATGTGCTAATATATTAATATATTGTTATTTTATTTATTTATTTATTTATTCTATTTAGTACACTGCTCTCTCTGGAGCCCAGAGCGGTTTACAGCAGTAAAACCAGATAAAACCACATAAAAACAGCATTATAAAACCAATTAAACCCCGCTCCCAACTATAAATTCCCAGCAGAACGACAATAATGCAGGCGGCAAGACGCGGCAGGATGGCAGGTTATAGCAGGCCTCAGACAGAGCCGAATGCCTGCCTAAACAACCAAGTCTTTACGGACTTGCGAAATGCCATCAAGCCCCGTAGGGCTCGCGTCTCCTCAGGTAGCGAGTTCCAGAGGCTCGGCGCGGCCACTGTGAACGCCCTCTGCCGCGTACTCGATAGCCTGTAGGTCTTGATACCAGGCACCTCCAGTAAGTTGAGCCCCTCTGAACGCAGTGATCTTCTGGGCACGTATTAATATTAATATTAATGATGTGCTAATATATTAATATATTGTTATTTTATAATAATAATAATAATAGTATGATTACAGTATAATGTGTTGTATAAGCATTTGGTATTGGTGGTGTTGTAATGTAACACAGTATAATACTGCCAATGATAATGTGATATAATAATTATTTTGTGATATTATAATTTATATATTTGTATTACATGCAATATTGCTAATCAATATTGCGATATGTTGTAGTGAAATATGATGTGTATTGCTGATGTTGTGCTATGGCAGTAATGTTATTTGTTGTTTTTCAGTTTGTTGTAAGCCGCTCCGGCAATATTGTTATATGTACAGTGTAAGCCACTCTGGCAGTATTGTTGTTTGCTGTAAGCCGCCCTGAGTCCCCTTTGGGGTTGAGAAGAGCGGCATATAAATATAGTAAATAAATAAATTTACTAGACGACCTCACCTGGGTTGTAGCAGGGCCAAGCTGGGGCGCCTCCGGAAGCAGCTGCCTCCTTCGCTTCCTTCACCGCCGCAGGGACCTAGTGTGCATGCGCCCAGACAAGCGCACTTCCACTTCCGCCTCCGTTCCCCGCCTTCCCTTGATTGGAGGCTGGCTGGTAGGCATGAGAAAAATGAAACGGAAAGTAAAAGAAATCGTAAGTGATTCGTATGTAATGGGCCTTTCAAGTTTATACGGATCGCAAGGCCAATCCCGGAAGTGCACTTTCTTTTACGCACCCCCTGGGCCCAAAATTTCGTTAGATTATTAAATATTTCGGATGTCCCCCGAACAGGAAAATTTCCCCCTCCAAAATAGCTTTGCAGACATAACTCACAGTGAAATTGGGGCCTTTCCATGCTTGGAGCCTAATTAGAGTGGAAGGCCTCTTCCAGGAAGTGAAAAGGGAGCCGGAAATGATAGAGAGCCCGAAATCGGGACTCCTAGAGGGGCTGGAGGACTGACGAAAAAAGCGATTTAAACACCCAGGAAGGGGGTTTAGATAGAAGGACAGAGTAGGAGGACATAAGAACTGCTGAGAGAAGGGCAGCAGGAGTGAAAAGAGCACGGAGAGGAGAAGGAAGAGTTCAGAATCAAGAAAAGCCATAGAGTTCCAACAGAGGTCCTAGACTGCTATGGTAAAACTGAATGGGGAAAAAGATGGAGTGAGGACAACTCTACAGATTAGCAAGGCCTGCACCAGAGGTAGGCCTAGGCATTTATTTAATAATATTAATAATAATATATTAATGCATTATATGTGTCCCTGCAAAGGAACCCTGTCCTTTAATAATATTAATAATAATAATAATAATATATTAATGCTTTATATCTCCCTGCAAGGAAACCAAGGGAAATGTTGCCCCTTGATTTGCCTGTGTTTAAAACAGTATCAGTCCTGTTTCCCTGCTTTGCCTACTTTAGAACTACTAACAAATTTCGTAAGTAATTAAGTTACATTTCAGAAATTTTTGGAATTATTTTTGTAAGTCTTTCTTTTACTAAACAAAAAAATCCCCCCCATTTGATCTAAGAATCGCCATTTTGGGATTCTAAAACATGCCTACTGGCTGGCTGGGGAAACGGCCGAAGGAGGCGGTACCCGGCCCCTTTTTCTTCACCGCCACCAGGCCCTTCCTCCTCCTCCTCCTCCTCCTCCTCCTCCTCCAAGCAGCAGGAGTTCAGAGTTAATAACAATATATTAATATATTAGCACATCATTAATATTAACATATTAATATATCAAGAAATATTTATTATTATTATTAATATCATAATTTATGGATACCAAGGGAATCAGTAGCTACTGAAATGGACATCCAAGTGCCACCTCTGTGTTGATGGAGGCAGGCAGGATTTCCCCGGGCACTGGTTGTGGGGGGTCGGGAGCAGGCGAGGGTTTTGCCCTCCTTTCTGCTAGAGATCCCTGTGTACAACTAGTGGGCCACTGTGTGACACAGAATGCTGGACTAGATGGGCTGAGGCCCGATTCAGCATGGCTCTTCTTATGTTCTTATGTTCTTAGGAGGGGGAAGAAAACGGGGAGAGAGAGGTTTTCCCGCAGCACACTAGGTGTTCGCTCACGGAACTCTAGTGTGCCACGGAACAGCGGTTGACCTAGAGAAGCGTTGCACATCGTTGTTGCAGGTCCCATTCAAGCCCTTAAAAGTTAAGGAAGCAAAAGGCCTGTCCATCCCATGTGAGCAGCCATGGGAAATCATGTCTTCCTTTCGTTTCCAAGGCACCATGAAGCTGAGATCCTTTCTGCCATCCTGCTCGTTGTGATTCTTGGTCAGTGCTCTACTGTTGCCTTTATTGTTTCTTCCCGGTGCCATTGTGTCTTGCTCTGAAGAAATGATAAATGTCCACGTTATTTATTTCCCTATCTAGTGTAGCCAATTAAGCTCACGTCAAATCCATTTGTAAATAGCAATGCTGGCTGAACACAAGGGTGGGGAGCGAGGTGGGAGGAGACCTACCCGCAGAAATGGTGAGGCTTTTGATTCCGGCTTCAGGGAAGAGAAAAATAAGCAAAGGGTGAAGGTCAGTGGAGACACATCACATTGCACTGATTAAAATGTTGACAGGCATTCATTTAGTTTTATGAAATTGTCAATTGATCTGCGATCGCAGGCTCCAATCAATGCTCTGAAACTAAACGATGCAGAAAATCGGACAGCCATAGAATACCCTGGGTGAGAAAAGGAAGGAGGCACCTGAGAAGCAATTAATTCCTCCAGGGAAAGGAACTAAGCCACCTCCGAGGTGGCAATAGGTAGACCCGAAAGATACCAAAAGAAATGGAGGAAACGGAAGAAACTAATTTCGCGCACAAGTCTAATGCTGGGCGTTGAGATGCAGACGCCAATTAAAGCCAAGCCCAGATGTAAAAGTGGGTAACAAAAGGTTTATTACAGTGTTTCTCAACCAGTGTGCCGGGGCACACTAGTGTGCCGTGAGCGATCATCAGGTATGCCGTGGGAAATTGGAACCTCCAGGGGGGGAGGGGGGAGAGTCTAGAGTGTTGAAGTATAAAAACCTTAAGAAACCTACCTCGATAAAGGCACAAAATTACAAACATCCCCCCCCCCCCGTTGTCTAATTGATTTCTCCTTCTCCATGCATTGGGAAAGCCCGCCTCCCTTTCCCCAAGTAGAGACCTCCTCTTGCCTCCCCCCCCCCGGGCCTAATGCTGGATGGTTCAGTCCAGCACTGGCCCCGCCCCTCCCTCCTCCCCCTCCTCCCCAGTGCGCGCGAAATGGCTCTCAGCCTCCCTCCAGCTCCCTGCCCGCCGCCGCCTTCCTTCCTGCTTGCTTCGTCAGCCCCAAGATGCCCACCCAGGCCTCCCCGCTGACCCCCGAGGAGCTGCGCAGGTGGTGAGTAAGGCTCCTGCTCCCCACGACCGCAATTCAAGCCTGGCGGGGAGGGAGGGGGCAGCCTAAGTGAGAGGGAGACTGCTGGTCTTTCAAGCCCCCCCCCCCCTCCAGAAACTGTAACTCCCAAATGTCAAGGTCTGTTTTCCTCAAACTCCATCTGTGTTCACATTTGGGCATATTGAGTATTCATGCCAAGTTTGGTCCTGATCCAACATTGTTTCAGTCCACAGTGCTCTCTGGATATAGGTGAACTGCAACTTCAAAACTAATGGTCAATGCCCACCAAACTCTTATAGCATTTTCTCTTGATTATGGGAGTTCTGTGTGGGAAGTTTGTGTCTTTTTTGACATTCCTGCCAGGATATCTATGTTGTGTTCATCGAAACAGGCCCAGAATTCACACTGAGTGTATAAATACATTTAAAAACATATTAACTATATGTATGACTGTGTTAGAGTGTCACTTTGTGTCATTTTGGTTGGTGGTGTGCCCCAGGATTTTGCAAATGTAAAAAGGGTGTCGCGGCTCAAAAAACGTTGGGAAAGACTGGTTTATTATACAAGGAATGGGAATGGGACTAACAAAAAAAACTAGCCTATCTGGCGAAAACCCACAAAAAACCCTGGAAAAGCCCAAAAAATCACTGCAGGAGAATCCAAAACAAACTCAGGACGTCCTCTGTGACTTCCTTCGAGGGATGATCCAAAAAGTGTAGTCTGTATCCGGTCCGGAGTCGAGGGCAGGAGAATGACAGAGGAAACGAGGAGACAATCCAAGGTCCAAATGTATAGGGATAACACACATCATAATCCCCATAAATCACATTGTCAAACCTCCCTCCATGTAATACAATACCAGTCTTGCAGCTTGAAACTCACAGAAGATCCAACGGAGTCAAACTCCGCCACTAGGAACACACAGCTGTAGCTGGATAGAAAACAGAACATTGAAACCCAAAACCCCCACCTTTCCGAACTGCAGCAGCAGTAACAGCAGCAGCCACAGCATCTCAGCCCAAAAAGGTGGCAGAGTAAAACTTTAACTCGCAAGTAACTGGAATCAGGAACACAACAGGATGCCAAGATAACAGGATGCCAAGATAACAGGATACCAGATACAACTCCTTGCTCGCCACAAGGAGTCATTCTCAAAAGCCCACATTATATAACCCTAAAGATCAGACTCGCCGGAGGAAGAACAGTCCGCTTGATTAGGTGATGCAGCTGCTTCTCTTTCTGCGGCCGACACCCTTTGAGGGTCCCTCCAAGTTCCCCAGCATCTTTCAAGACTTAGTGTTTCCCAGTCATTCCCAGAAGTTTCAGAGGGCCAGTCTTTGTCACTGCCAAAGCCCATAAAAGTGTCAGTACTAGAGTCTGCATTACATACATCCCTAATTTCCTGTACCAAGGTCCAATCTAACTCAGTATCACTCTCTTTTGACTCTTCTTCCCCATCTCTGTGAAAACCCTCAAAAGATTCAGAACTTGAGGGAGACATAAGTATCTGCCGGATTCTTTTCCTCTGCTCCAACTCTTCACAGATGGAATCGCTTGCATTCCTTTTTCTGTTTGCTCCAGTGTTTACATTACTATTGGACCCTCCTAATTGCATACTACATTCAGACGCTGACGACTCAGCGTCTTCTGCAGCCCTACTATCAGACGACACTGAAGGCTGAACTACAACACTGGGTGTAGCTCTACGATTGAATTAGAGCTGGTGGATAGAGGCAAATTGTATTTGTTCATTCTAGAAACAAAAATACTATGTAATGGCGGTGGCCGGGAGAGCTTTTGCACAGTTAAAGCTTGTGCGCCAGCTGCGCCCGTACCTTGGGAAGTCTGACTTGGCCACGGTAGTCCATGCTCTTGTTACATCTCGAATAGACTACTGTAACGCTCTCTACGTGGGTTTGCCTCTGAAGACTGCTCAGAAGCTGCAATTAGTCCAACGCTCGGTAGCCAGATTACTACCAGGAGCGGGGTACAAGGAGCGCACAACTCCCTTGTTGCGCCAGCACCACTGGCTGCCAATTAGCTTCCAAGCACAAATCAAAGTGTTGGTTTTAACCTACAAAACCCTATACGGTTCTGGCCCTGTTTACCTGTCCAAACAGATTCTCCCCTATGAACCATCAAGGACATCAAGATCCTCCGGAGAGACCCTGCTCTCGGTCCCACCTTCTTCACAAGCGTGGCTGGTGGGGATGAGGGATGGGGCCTTCTCTGTGGTGGCCCCTCAGCTGTGGAACTCTCTCCCAAGGGATGTTAGATCTGCCCCCTCCCTGCTGTCCTTCAGGAGGCAGGTAAAGTCTTGGATGTGGAACGAAGCTTCCCCAGATTAGTCTGTGATTGATTATAGTATGAATTGAGTGACCACGTTTTCAGATTGAATTGAATTTGTTTTAAATGGCAATGTATTTGTATGTATGTAATTTGATATTTAAGTTTTAAATAATGTTGTTGTCACAGGTTTTAATTTGTATAGCATTGAATTATTGCTTTAAGCTGGTCCGAGTCCCTCTATAGAGGTGAGAAGGTCGGGGTACAAAAAATTTAAATAATAACTAATAACTAATAACTAATAACTAATAAATAACAAATAACAAATAACAAATAAACAAATAACAAATAACAAATAATAAATAATAAATAACAAATAACAAATAACAAATAATAAATAATAAATAACATTGAATTGGTTCTATCATTAAAAAAACATGTAAAAAGTTTATTGAACTGCAAAAAAACCCTTTGTTTTTGCGGAAGGGACATCCTGCAGCACATTTTGCTCTAGTTTTTCAATGAATAGCTCATCAAGTTTCAACCAACTCAACCTAGTTTGTGTCAGCATAACAAGTACTTCCAAAATAAGTACCACACAATTAAAAAGGAAATAATACTTTCAAACCAGGAACAGAAAACTGCATAGTGAACTCAGTCAGGTATTTATTTATTTATTTATTTATTTATTTATTATTCGGGCTTCTATGCCGCCGACTCCCTGAGGCTCGCGGCGGCTTACAGGAGTCGAAGGGCACAGTAAAATACAGGCAATAAGCAGTTAAAAACAATTAAAACAACAGCAGTACAGTAATTAATAACACAGTTAACACAATGAACAGCACATCATCCTCAGAAGAACGAATAGATGGCGGGGCATGGGCAGGACTTACTCACCAAAGGCCTGCTTAAACAGGTATGTTTTACAGGCCCGTTTAGACGGGAGCAAGTCCTTCATAGCTTGAGTTCCGCCGGGAGGGCGTTCCACAGCGTAGGTGCTATGACAGAGAACGCCCGGCGGGGTAGCAGTCAGCCTTGCGAGTTTAGCTGAAGGTATCTCCAGGGAGATTGGAGTCCTCAGACCGAAGTGATCTCGGAGGGCAATATGGGGTGAGACGGTCCTCAAATACGCTGGCCCCAGGCCGTAAGGCCTTAAAGGTGAGGACCAACACTTTGAAGGTGATCCGTGCTCAATTGGCAGCCAGTGCAGATCCTGCAAAACAGGTGTTATGTGTACGCCAGCTGGCGTGCCAGACAGGAGCCGGGCGGCAGTGTTCTGCACTAGCCTGAGCTTCCGGTCACCGACAGAGGAAGGCCAACGAGAGCGCTTGCAGTAATCCAGCCTTGAGATGACTGTGGCTTGGATCACCGTGGCCAGATCGTTCCGGGAGATAGGGGCCAGCCTCCTTGCCTGTCGCAGATGAAAAGCGATCTTGCTGACCGCAGAGACCTGGGCCTCCATGGTCAGCTGGGAGTCCAAATGGACCCCCAGGCTCTTTACGGAAGGCGATGGGCATAACACCGCACCGTCCAGGCTCGGAAGCTGGACATTAACATCACCCGGGCGACCCAGCCACAAGATCTCCGTCTTCGCCGGATTCACCCTCAACCTACTGGCTCGCAGCCATCCAGTAACGGCCGAGGCAGTGTTGGAAATTATCGGGGACAGAACCCGCCTGCCCTCCATCCTCAGCCGCAGGGGACTCAGAGCGGATTACAATGTACACATTACATTTAGACACACAACACAAGACAGACAGAGGCAATTTAACATCTGGCCACCAGGGTGAGCTATAGCAACAGCACAAGGAAAAAAGCTAGAAAAGCAGTGAATAATCTATAATTCATTAGAGTTCAACACAATATGAGTTCTACACAATATATAGTTCAACACAATTATCTTGAGGGTTAAATATAGTTCAATACAATTATAGTTCAACACAATTATCTCCAGGGTTCAATATAATTATATGCGCAACCATACACAAGTGTGGAAGGTTATAGATATCTCGAAATAAATAGTCCAGACATGGTATTACAAGTTTGCATTACTCACGGTCCTTTTCTGAACGACAGGATAGTCAAAGAACACGTGTCCATAAAGAGTCATGTAACAGTTATAATCCACATTGAATGTCAACAAACAGACACAGTTTGTTTTGGTCTGGTAACGCGGTGGCAGTATCCATATATTGGGAGCAAAAAGCTGTTCCGCTCGGCTCACTCCCCGTAAACCCGGGGGTGGTTGGCCGAAACTGGATAAATCCAAAGGTCAATCCTGTATCCATAAAGATCCAACATGAGCTATAGAAGCCAGCTAGATGCACAATCGAGCATGGGGTCTCACCTATGGGATCGTGTGAATGGATCCATCCCGTTTCATTGTAGACTTCCTCAGGGCGGCATTATACATCATACTCAGAGGCTTCAATAAAAAATTTTCTATAAAATACAATATAACAACTTTGTACACATTCCAAAAAGTAGTAGTAGCAAAAGGGAAGGATAACATTATTGGTGTTTTTACATGTATCATTGCTCTCTATTTATTCTTATTATTACATGTATTACATGATTATTACATTTATTATTTCACTTTATTATTATTGTTATTATTATATTTATATTATTTTATTTCTTTATTATTTTATTTATTTACTTCATTTCTATTCTGCCCTTTTCACCCCACAGGGGACTCAGGGCGGATTACAATATACACAATGTACACAACACATGACAGACAGGGGCAATTTAACATCTGGCCACCAGGGGGAGTTGTCACACTCCTTCATTCCTCAACGTCTTTCCTGGAGATCTTTATGGCCTTGTAAATCAGTTAAATTTAGGCTCCCCACTAAGTGGTACCTTAATTTTCTACTTGACAGATGCAACTGTCTTTCGGGTTGCGAAGTGTGAAGAAGTATCTCAAACACCGACTACTTCATTACTTTTTTGAACCGTGAGGCAGGACTGCCACCAATACTCAATGTTTTGCTTTCTCTTTATTATTATCTTGCTGCCACCATTTTGTCAATGCTTGACCACTAGATGTGAGGGTCTTTGTGAATAAACGACTTCCACAGATGTCTTTGTTGAAAGTGTTTAACAGTTTATTTTACACAAATGGGCTAATAGCTTAGGTGGTTTCAAAACTCCGAAGAGGTACAAACTTGCAACTTTAAACAATATACCACTGGGGTTTTCCCCCTGATACAGTTACACAACAGCAACTACTTAATACTGGGTTACTCTCAACCCTGGGACTAAACTCTGTCCCACACACTTGGGTTTCCCTCAACCCACACACAGAACTGAACTGCACACTGCAGTTCCTACAGACAGCTTGCAGCTCCAGCAACTGTAAATTCCTAGCTAACTCTGCTCACAGCAGCTGGCCAACTGACATTCTCCAACTGTCAAATTCAAACTGAACATTCTAAAGCCAAAGTGGCCTCTGTTGTCATGGCAACAGCCTCTGCTTACAGCTTGCTGCTGCGAACATTCCACGGCTCACTCTTTGCAGCTTTTAAAGAATGTCCCTTCTAAATACATAAACAAACATGTGATTAACATATAAATAACCACCTCACCACACGAAGGTCGACAACAGGCTACACAATAGGTCGAGAGCCCACCTCGACCCAGGCAGGCCTCAAACTCATGACCTTCTGGTCAGTAGAGATCTTATGCAGCTGACACCCAGCCAGCTGCGCCACATTCCCGGTGCTTATGGCCTCATATATCCCCAATAGACGCAAATTCCATTTAGAAATGAAATACAACTCACCTCCAGCACCTTCTTTGAGATTTCATAGAAAGGTTAACTGCTCCTTAGGAGACTGATCACTCTGGGAGAACTGACATCATAAAAACCAAGGCGAATGGAAGGAATGCTGTTGTCTGTTGTTCAAAGAGATGTTTATCCAGAGCCACAAGGAGGTCTTCACTCCCATTTATCAAGTGTCCTGGCCTACCTGCTTCACAGCAAGATCGAACAAGACCATCCGCAACCCTGGAGGCAAACGAAGTGGCCTTTACCTATCTTAGCTCCGTGGAAGAATGTGCCAAAGCGAGGTCGGCCGAGGGTCTCCAGGTATCTCTCCTGCATCGGGTTTTTCTCGTCACTCTTTCATCATCCAATTTGAAGAACGTATTACTGCTTTTTGTTTTGGAAAATGGAAATCTCCATGCCTATTTGGAATTTGATGTTTTTTGGAAAGGCATGGCCTTGTTAGAAGTCATAACCCTTTTGAAAAATAATGCCACAATCTCTTGGTAAAAGCATGACCTGTTAGAACAGGGGTTGGCAATTATTTTTTCCAAGGGGCCACACGAGAGCCAAAAAATATTATGGAGGGCCGCACCTAAAGGCTGAACTACATTCTAATCTACATGATTTATTTATTTATTTACTATATATTACACACCATTAATATTAACATATTAATATATCAAGAAATATCCATATATTATTAGTATTAATATCATAATTATTATATTATAGTATATATAGACATTATAATATATTGAAAATATAATATAATATAACATTATATTATATTATTTATTATATTATTATAATAAAATTATTATAAAATGATAATAAAAACCACTAAAATTAAATTAAATTAAATTCAAGAAGACAAGGTGCGAACCAAGATGGAATGGCCCAATGGACCCAGCCCAGAGGATGGCAAAGCAGACCCAGCCGCCGCCACAGCAGAGAAGAGCAGAGCAGCAGGCGATCAGAGGCTGCAGGCCTCTGCCCGCTCTCGCCCCCAGCCATTCCCCAGCTGATCGCCCTGTTATGGAGTGCCTGCCATCCCTTGAGGCGATCCGGGCCTGCAGAGGGAGCAGTTGGCGATCTAAGGCGGCTGATCGCCCTGGCGACCTGGAAGACGATCAGGGCGCCGAGTGCTCCCGCTGCAGGCTTGGATCGCCTCCAGGGATGGCAGGCACTCCAAAGCTGCCACTCCTCCGGCCTGTCTGCCGACACAGGCCCCACAGAGCCCGTGATGGGATGGCGACAGTGGCACCCCTTCCTCTTGGCCCCGCCCCTGACTCCCTTCTCCCTGGGCCAGACAGAATCAGCTGCTGGGCCGCATCTGGCCCACGGGCCGTAGGTTGCTCACCCCTGTGTTAGAAGCACAACCCTTTTGGGAAAATTGCATTCACCAACATTCATGCAAGGCAACCAGGTTTCTCAGCTGTCAAACTGATATACCTAGGCATTTCTATGAACAGTTAGGGACAAAGATATGCCAATGCACAAACATGGACACACACACACACACACACACACACACACACGGCATAGTTAGGTACAGCCAGAATCTTCGTAATTTGGATTAAATTAGGATCGAATTCCTTTTTAAAGCGATTTTGAAGCGATTTGGGAACTCGGAAGTATCCTTGTCCTTTCGAAGCCACTGTCGCCATCTTTGTTCCGACTCAGGAAGTGATTCGGGGGAAAAGACCCAGCGTTTGGAGGCAAGCAGCAGCTTGCATGCTGGGATACTTGCCTCTAGCCCAGACCTGGGCATCCTACGGCCCGCAGGCCAGATGCGGCCCGGCAGCCGATTCTGACCAGCCCGGGAAGAAGGGCGTCGGGTTCAGGGCCAAGAGGAAGGGGTGGCGCTACCGCCATCCCATCGCAGGCTGTGGGGCCTGTGTCGGCAGACAGCCCGCCGCTCCGGAGAACGATCGGAGGAGCGGCGGCTTTGGAGTGCCTGCCATCCCAAGAGGCGATCCGGGCCTGCAGTGGAAGCAGTCGGCAACCTGCGGCGGCTGATCGCTCTGGCGACCCAGAAGACTTTATCGTCTTCCAGGTTGCCAGGGCGATCAGCCGCCTCAGGTCGCCGACTGCTCCCGCTGCAGGCACGGATCGCTCCCCGGATGGCAGGCACTCCAAAGCCGGGATGGCAGGCACCATATATTATATTATTTATTATATTATTATATTATTTCTATAATAAAATTATTATAAAATAATAATTAAAACCACTAAAATTAAATTAAATTCAAGAAGACAAGGTGTGAACCAAGATGGAATGGCCCAATGGACCCAGCCCAGAGGATGGCAAAGCAGATGCAGCCGCCGCAGCAACAGAGGAGAGCAGAGCTGCAGGCGATCGGAGGCTGCAGGCGATCGGAGGCTGCAGGCCTCCGCCCGCCCGCCCCAGCCGTTTCCAGCTGATCGCCCTGCTATGGAGTGCCTGCCATCCCTGGAGGCGATCCGGGCCTGCAGGGGGAGCAGTCGGCGATCTGAGGTGGCTGATCGCCCTGGCGACCCGGAAGACGATCAAGACGATCAGGCCCGGATTGCCTCCCGGGATGGCAGGCACTCCAAAGTTGGGATGGCAGGCACTCCATGGCAGGGCGATCAGCTGGGGAACGGCTGGGGGCGATAGCGGGCAGAGCCCTGCAGCCTCCGATCGTCTGCTGCTCTGCTGCAGCGGCTGGGTCTGCTTTGTCATCCTCTGGGCTGGGTCCATTGGGCCATTCCATCTTGGGATCCTTCCTCTCTTGAGGGTGTCAGCCTCCATCTTGGTTCGCACCTTGTCTTCTTGAATTTCATTTCATTTTATTTTAGTGGCTTTTATTATTCTTTTACAATAATTTTATTATAATAATATAATAAATAATATAATGTTATATTATATTATAATTTCAATATATTATATTGTCTATATATATATACACACTATAATATAAAAATTATGATATTAATACGAATAATATATGAATATTTCTTGATATATTAATATGTTAATATGAATGATGTGTGATATATAATAAATATAGTAAATAAATAAATAAATAATGTATATTAGAATGTATTTCAGCCTTTAGCTGTGGCCCTCCATAGTATTTTTTGGCTCTCGTGTGGCCCCTTGGAAAAAATAATTGCCCACCCCTGCTCTAGAACCATATTTTAGTTCTTTTTTTCTGCCTAGTTTCACATTTCTAATATGTACAGGCACGCCGCGCACACACATACACACAGACTTCATAAAATTAGTGTGATCATTCTTTTATCCTTCCATATCCTTTCAGCAAGAGATAAAGTTGAATAGACATCCTTGGGCGCTTTAGTTCCTACCTCCACAGCCGCCTGGTGAAATGAATATCCAGTGTAAGATATCCAGTATATATATACAGTATATATCTTCCAAAAGACTAAACACAGTACCGTCGGGTTTTTGCCGGCACTACGTATGCCTCTCTGCGCCACTGAGAAAGGAATTTAAGCCTCCTTGAGGAAGAGAGAGAGACTCATTAAAAGGAGTTACAACAAACCGGTTATCAGACGTTTAAAGAATAACCCTTTTCAAATAAACCTGTTAAATAAATCCACAGTAAAGATAATTAGGTCAGCATTATACTCGCACAATGCACGCTGATCCATCCAGGAGGCTTTAATGGCGGCATAAGCCTGTTAAAGGCATAACGGAGAGCTGAATCCGGCAGGTCATTAAAAAGAGTCACTAGGTACCTTCTCCGTTGACAAACCAAAGCAGCCTTAACTTTGTTAGGAAGTCTCTATGCCAGGAGTCGGGAACCTTTTTGACTCAGAGAGCCATGAAAGCCAAATATTTGGAGATTTATTTCAGTGAGAGCCATATAATATCCATTAGGCATGTTTTAGAACCCAAAAATGGCGATTCTAAAATCAAATGGGGGGTTGATTAGTAAAAGAAAGACTTACAAAAAAATTTCCAAAAATTTCTAAAATGTAACTTAAGTACTAACGAAATTTGTTAGTAATTCGTATGCCAGAGCATGCGCATTCCAGATGGTTTTGGCCTACAACTCCCAGAAATCCTAACAGCTGGTAAATTGGCTGGGATTTCTGGGAGTTGTAGGCCAAAACTTGAATAAACCACACTGAATTCTAGATGGGACTCTCCAAATAGGAAGGAGGGAGGGAAGGAGGGAGGGAAGGAGGAGGGAAGGAGGGAGGGAAGGAGGGAGGGAAGGAGGGAGGGAAGGAGGGAGGGAAGGAGGGAGGAAGGGGAGGGAGGGAAGGAGGGAGGGCGGTATTCTATTCTTGGAAGCAGCAAAAAAAAAGGAGGAGGAGCCCCCCTCGCTCCTCACTGCCTCTCTCTCACCCCGATCCTGAGGGAGCGAGGGCCCAAGTTTGCCCAGGCTGAGAGGAAAAGGAAGAGGCCTGAGGCTGTGAGGAATTGTGGGAGTTGAAGTCCAAAACACGTACCTGGAGGGCTGAAGTTGGCCCCTGCGATGGGGCATGGCAGAGCAACGGGGAAGAGAAGCATCTGAGAGAGCGCAGGGAGAGAGAGGAGGAGAAGCGCGCGTGTGTGTGTGTGTGAAGCTGGCCCCTGCGATGGGGCATGGCAGCAGAGCAATGGGGAAGAGAAGGAGGGGGGGGAAGCGTGGAGGACTACACTTTCCAGAATGCATTGCCTACCTAGCAGCAGCGTCACTTCCAGTTCCCCATAGAAATGCGGGAAAAAGAAGAAGCTGAATGAAGGCGGGAAGGAAATGAGGGGGAGAAGACAGGGAGAAGTGAGTACGTAGTACAATAATTAAGAATTTATTACGATCATAACGCAAATTGTTGGCCTCAAGGACCGTAAAAGGAAGTCTACTTCCGGGTTCGCGGCAGCGATCCGTAAAAGCTCAAAAGTCCCATTACATACGAATCTCTTACGAATCCTTTTAATTTCCGTTTCATTTTTCTCATGCCTAATATCCATCTATCTATCCAGGCCCGGATCAGGCCATTTTGCCGCCCAAGGCCAAAGGGTCTGCCTCTGCCCCTCCCCGCCCCCGGCTCTGCCCCTCCCACTCGCCAGATTGAAGGAAGGAGGGCGGGGCGAGGAGGAGAAAGAGGCACCCTCCCGCCACGCATCCTACGCGCCGCCCGCCCCTTTTTGGCAGGGCTGGCACGACACAAGAGAGGAGGGGCGGCGGCGCGGCTTCCCTCCGCCTCCTCCCTGGCGTGGTGTCGCCAGGCAGGGAGGAGGAGGCGGAGAGAACCCGTGCCGCCGCCCCTCCTCCTTTGCGTGGCGTGATGACGCAAGGGAGGAGGGGCGGTGGTGCGGGTTCTCTCCGCCCCTCCCCGCCCCCGGCTCTGCCCCTCCCCGCCCCCGCCTCCTCACCGGCGCGAGGAGGAGGAGGGAGGAAAGCCCCGCCACCGCCGGAGCCGATGCGGGGCCTCCCCACGGCTGCTGCTTCCTCCCTCCCTCAGCTACCATGCCGGCCTGAGAAGCGGCCGAAATCGCCCTTTTTAGGCTGGCTTTAGGAGGGAGGGAGGATCGGCTCCGCGCCGGCAAGGAGGCGGGGCGGAGCCGGAGGTGAGGAGGGGCGGAGTCAGGGGCGGAGCCGATCCTCCCTCCCTCCTAAAGCAGATCAAAGGGAGGGGGCGGCCGCTCATGCACCCTTTATTTTTTTCTTCGATTTTTTGCATTTGGGGGGGGGATTTTTTAAATTTGGGGGGGGGTCCAGATCTGCTGCCCCCCCAAAAGTGTCGCCCGAGGCCATGGCCTAGGGTGGCCTTATGGGTAATCCGGGCCTCTATCTATCTATCTATCTCTTCTCTATATATAATAAAGCGGAGTGTTTGTATGTATGTTTGTATGTTTGTATGTTTGTGTGTTTGTATGTGGCAGCGTTCTGATTGGCTCCCGGGCTCTACCTTCTGACAACATGATTGGTTGCTAGTGAGGGAGTATTTGCATAATGCCTCTAATTGGCCAGCCAACACGAACATTCCGACACTCTAAACTGCCAGAGGGGAATAAGGCCAAGGTCTGAGGCAGTCAGATTGGCCAGTCAACACGAACATTCCGACACTCTAAACTGCCAGAGGGGAATAAGGCCAAGGTCTGAGGCAGTCAGTTTGGCCAGTCAACACGAACATTCCGACACTCTAAACTGCCAGAGGGGAATAAGGCCAAGGTCTGAGGCAGTCAGTTTGGCCAGTCAACACAAACATTCTGACACTCTAAACTGCCAGAGGGGAATAAGGCAAAGGCGTGAGGCAGTCGGCCATGGTGGGAGTTTCATTGTTGGGAGTTTGCGGCTCTCAACTATGAGAGAACAAGACCAAACTTGGCACACAAAACTCCCCAAGAACCACTCTACATCCTGGTGCAGTTTGAAGGAGGGCAGACCATGGATGATGGGACTTTAAGTACCTCCAATCACTTCCCCAGACTGCTGCAACCCTCATCCACTGACTAATCAAGACCAAACCTGACACACAGAGCCCTCATGACCCACTTTACATCCTGGTGCAGTTTGAAGGAGGGCAGACCATGGATGATGGGACTTGAAGTACCTCCAATCACTTCCCCAGATCACTGCTACCCTCGTCCACTGACTAATCAAGACCAAACCTGTCACATAGAGCCCTCATGACCCACTTTACATCCTGGTGCAGTTTGGAGGAGGGCAGACCATGAATGATGGGACTTGAAGTACCTTCACTCACTTTCCAAGACTGCTGCAAACCTAATCCAATGACTGATCAAGACCAAACCTGACACACAGAGCCCTCATGACCCACTCCTAGTGCAGTTTTGTGTGGGATGGACCACGGATGTTGGGATTTGAAGCAGTATATTTTCAGCATAGAACCATATAATGCAGCTTTGAACTGCATTAAATGAGTCTGCACTGGCCATATAACGCCGTTCAAGCTGCATTACATGGCAGTGTCCATCCAGCCTAAGGGTTGCAGAAAGGGTGACAATGTATTTCAGTACCATGGACAGCTCTGGAAGGTTCACTTGAGAGAGGTTGGCTTCATAACTTGGGTAGAGAAGCGTTTCCCAACCTATTTTGAGCCGCGGCACATTTTTTACATTTACCAAATCCTGGGGCACGCCACCAACCAAAATGACACAAAATGACACTCTAACACAGTAATACATATAGTTAATATGCTTTTAAATGTATTTATATATTCCTGACTGTGAGAGTGGAACTCTCTGCCCTGGAGTGTGGTGGAGGCTCCTTCTTTGGAGGCTTTTAAGCAGAGGCCATCTGTCCGGGGTGCTTTGAAGGCAATTTTCCTGCATATTGCGTGAAAGAGGCCCACGAGGTCTCCTCCAACTCTCGGATTCGATGAATCTCTGGCTATTCCAAAGGAATTCCAGCCTGTGAAGGCCAGAGAGCAGAGCTCAAGAGGCAGGAGGGGAAACGAAGCCCGGAAGTCAAGAGGCGGATCTGGGCTGTCTGGCTCTTCCAAAGGGATCCGAGTCTCTTATGGTCGAATATGGGAGCTGAAGAGGCAAGAGGGGAGGCCGAACACAGAGGAAGAAGAAGAAGAAGGCAAGAGGCAGGGCAGGGGTATCTCTGGAGGGGAGTGGGAGGGGGAAGGGAGGGAGAACTCACCACCGCCGAGGAGGCTAGTCATAGATGCATGAGAAATGCCAGGAGAGCGTGCTTCGGGAAGGAAGGAAGGAAGGAAGGGAGAGAAGGGCCAAGGCCACGGAAGAGGCGGCCCTTGGCTGGCTGGCAGGCAGACGGGCATGTTCAGGGAGGCCTCACCACCCCTTTCCCCGCCCCCGAGGGGGTCACTCCACCCTGCTTCGCCCCTAAGGCCACTCCCCCCACCCCTCTCCTACCACTCCCTCCTTCCTTCCTCTTCGCCCGTCTCTGCCTCATCAAAATGGCAGCAGCGGTGGCGTTTGCTGCGAAGAGGATGATGACACTTCCTAAGCCCCCCCCCCCCCGGAGAAGAGGAGGCCAATGGAAAGCCAAGGGATGGGGTCCCTGTGCTCCCGATTGGCCGCCCGCAAGGTTTGTCGCCGGCTGCCACTCTCGGCCCCACCTCTCCGCCGGGCTCATTTCCATGTTTAAAGGGACAGAGGCCAATTTCCCAAGGCACACCTGATGATCGTTCACGGCACACTAGTGTGCCACGGCACACTGGTTGGGAAACACTGGGGTAGAGGACCGAGGTGGAAAATGTGGTTGGTCTGCGATTCCCAGCATTCTTGGCTATGCTGGCCAACAGGCCTGGAACAGGCCCTTTTGCCGCCTTAGGCCAAAGGGTCTGACTCCGCCCTTCCCCGCCCCCGGCTCCGCCCCTCCCCGGCTCCGCCCCTACTCACCGGATTGAAGGAGGGCGGGGCGAGGAGGAGAAAGAGGCGCCCTTCCGCCACGCGTCCTGCGCGCCGCCCATCCCTTTTCGGCGGGGCTGGCGCGACTCCTCTCTGCCTCCTCCCTGGCGTGGCGTCGCCAGGCAGGGGAGGAGGGGCGGCTCACGCCGCCGCCCCTCCTCCCTTGTGTGGTGTGACAACGCATGGAGGAGGGCCGCCCTCCTCCGCCTCCAAGCCAGGGAGGTGGAGAGAAGCCGCGTGGTCCCTTGCGTGGTGTGACGACGCAAGGGAGGAGGGCCGGCAGCGCGACTTCTCTCCGCCTCTCCAAGCCAGGGAGGTGGAGAGAAGCCGCGCCGCCGCCGCTCCTCCCTTGCGTCGCCACGCCACGCAAGGGAGGAGGGCCGGCAGTGCAACTTCTCTCCGCCTCCTTCTCCCTGCCTGGCGACACCAAGCCAGGGAGGCGGAGAGAAGCCGCGCCGCCGCCGCTCCTCCCTTGCATCGCTACGCCATGCAAGGGAGGAGGGGCGGTGGCGCGGCTTCGCCTCCTCCCTGCCTGGTAACGCCACACCAGGGAGGAGGCAGAGAGGAGTCCCGCCGCCACCCCTCCTCCCTTGTGTCGCGGCAGCCCCGCCGAAAAGGGGTGGGCGGCACGCAGGATGCGCAGCGGGAGGGCGCCTCTTTCTCCTCTTCGCCCTGCCCTGCTTCCTTGAATCCAGCGAGGAGGCGGGGAGGGGTGGAGTAAGGAGCGGAGCCAATCCTCCCTCCCTCCCTCCTAAAGCAGAGCAAAAGGAGGGGGCGCCTTTTTTTTGGTTATTTTTTAATGGTATTTTTTTTATTGGGGGTCCGGATCCGCTGCCCCCCCCCCCAAACATGCCGCCTGAGGCCATGGCCTTGGGTGGCCTTATGGGTAATCCGGGCCTGCTGGCCAAGGGCTGCTGGGAGCTGCAGTCTTTAACATAGGAGTGCCCAATTCCCACCACTGGTTTGCAACAGCGCGACATGTTTCCGGATTACTTGTGCTCCCCCTTCTTGTGTTTTGCACGTCTGGCCTCGAGAAAACATCGCAGCAGAAAGTAATAGCAATTAACTTGGGGAAATGCCAAAATCCTTGTTAAGGCAAGGACATTTCCAGGCTGGGAGAAGAGCAAGAAAATCGACTTACAAGCTTTCCGATTGTCTGGGGCTTTTTTTGCCAGGCTCCATGGCACAATATTCAGAGCAGCCATCCCAAGACTCCCTGGCTGGAATATAATCCAGATCTTCTCCCTTCCTTTCCTTTGCTATCTTCTCTGCTTAGCTCAGGGGGAAATTCCGATGGCTTAAACCTGCACATTGTTTTGGGGTTGACCTACAGGAATACATATAGTTAATATGTTTTTAAATGTATTTATACCCTCAGTGTGAAACCTGGGCCTGTTTCGATGAACACAATATAGATCTCCAGGCAGGAATGGCAGAAAGACACAAACTTCACACACAGAACTCCCATAACCAAGAGAAAATGCTATAAGAGTTTGGTGGGCATTGACCTTGGGTTTTGGAGTTGTAGTTCACCTATATCCAGAGAGCACTGTGGACTCAAACAATGTTGGATCAGGACCAAACTTGGCATGAATACTCAATATGTCCAAATGTGAACACAGATGGAGTTTGGGGAAAATAGACCTTGACATTTGGGAGTTACAGTTTCTGGGATTTATAGTAAACACACTCAAAGAGCATCCTGAACTCTTGCAACAACGGAATTGAACCAAACTTGGCAGGTTGAACTCTCATTACCAACAGAAAGTACTGAAAGGTTTTGCATGGGAATTGACCTTGAGTTTGGAAGTTGTAGCTCACCTACACCCAGAGAGCACTGTGGACTCAAACTATGTCATGTTATGTTGTTGTTTGTTTTCTATCCAGAATCACAATGTTGGAAGGAGGCTCACCACTTTAAGGCCCCTAAAACAGGCATGGGAAAACGTCGGCCCTCTGGGTGCTTTGAACTTCAATTCCCACCATTCCTAACAGCCTGAGGCCCTTTCCTGCTTAAGTGGCTGAGGGGGGAAAGGAAAAGGACCTGAGGCTGCTAAGAATGGTGGGAGTTGGTGTCCGAAACATCTGGAAGGTCCAAGTTTGCCCATGCCAGCTTTCGATTCCATCACCACCTCTATCTTCAGCCTCTGGTGGTTTGAATATATGTGATTATCTACGTGATTTTCTACCTTGTCGCTAGGATTATGGTGCTGCTTCTTTAAATTGTCCGCAAACTGACTGTGTTGTGGTGTGGATCCCGGAACTGACATTGGATAACATCGTGAGGATACACTTTGTTTTTTGCACTCACTTCTGTGGTTTCATCAGATATCGCGAGTTTTCCGTAGAGGAGCGCTCCGTGAACTCGCTACTTCCTGGTTCGCAACTCCTCTGCTCTCTGTGGCGACCACGCCAAACTAACTTATGTAAGACTTTTGATTTTCTCCAGCAGTATTGGGTACTTTGAATGTGTTTTTTTGCGTATGATTATGTATGATTAATTGTGCATTTTGTACTGTGACGTAGCGGCGCTCCTTTAATAAGTAAGGGTATTGGAGGTTCCAATTTCCCACAGCACACCTGAAGATCGCTCACTGCACACTAGTGTGCTGCGGCACAACAGTTGGGAAACACTGGTGTATGGTATGGAAGATTCTCCGCAGTGTTTCCCAACCTTTTTTGAGCCGCGGCACAGTTTTTACATTTACAAAATCCTGGGGCACACCACCAACCCAAATGACACAAAATGACACTCTAACACAGTAATACATATAGTTAATATGTTTTTAAATGTATTTATACACTCAGTGTGAAACCTGGGCCTGTTTCGATGAACACAACATAGATATCCTGGCAGGAATGGCAGAAAGACACACACGAAGGTCTTGCTCAAGAGCTGGGAGTTATAGTTCACCCGCAATCAAAGAGCATTCTGAACTCCACCAATGATGGAATGGAATCAAACTTCCCACACAGAACTCCCATAACCAAGAGAAAATACTATAAGAGTTTGGTAGGCATTAACCTTGAGTTTTGGAGTTGTAGTTCACCTATATCCAGAGAGCACTGTGGACTCAAACAATGTTGGATCAGGACCAAATTTGGCATAGACCTTGACATTTGGGAGTTACAGTTTCTGGGATTTATAGTTTACGACAGAATCCCCTGTGATAAAGTCATAGAGCGAGGCTGGAAGAAGGGAGCCCGAGTGGAGAAGAAAAGGTGTTCGGCAGGAGGGGGAAGAAAGGGTATTGGAGGTTCCAATTTCCCATGGCACACCTGATGATCGCTCACGGCACACTAGTGTGCCGCGGCACAACGGTTGGGAAACACTGCTCTAGAGCAGTGTTTCCCAACCTTTTTTGAGCCGCGGCACACTTTTAACATTAAAAATTGGGCACACCACCAACCAAAATGACACAAAATGACACTCTAACCCAGTAAAGAACGGCTGGGGTTGGTGGCCTGCTGGGAGCAGCTGCTGGGAGTGCCAAAGCCGGGGAGGGGGCGGAGCCAGGCTGTGCCATGCCCGCCCCCTACCCCCGGCTTCACCTCTCCCAGCAGCTGCTCCAGCATTGAGGGGGCAGTGCCAAGCCAGCGGTGCTAGAGCCAGCACAATGCTGGCTTGGCACTGTCCCCTCAAGGCTGGAGCAGCTGCTGGGAGTACCGAAGCCAGGGGAGGAGGCAGAGCCAGGCCACGCTATGCCCCTCCCCCTCCCCCAGCTTCAGCTCTCCTACAGGCCGTGCCATGCCCCGCCCCCTCCCCCCAGCTTCAGCTCTCCTACAGAGGAGGAGCATGAGCGGTGGATGGGCTTCAGTGGGCGGGGCTCCTCCTCCACGCGGCTTCAGCAAGCAAGGGGCGAGAGTCATGGTGGGAGTCATGACGGATTGGAGGCTGGCTGGGGAAATGGCCAAAGGAGGCAGCGCCCCGGTCCCTTTTTCTTTTTCTTCACCACTACCCGGCCCTTCCTCCTCCCCCAAGAAGCTGGAGTTCGGCAGGAGGGGGAGGAAGGGCGGGCAGAGAGCTTTTCTCGCGGCACAGCAGGAGGTCCGTCACGGCACACTAGTGTGCCACGGCACACTGGTTGAGAAAGACTGGTCTAGAGCAGTGCTGTCCAACTTCTTCCGGCCCAAGGGGCGGAAGAAGTGTCACTGATCACCTGGGGGGCCGCAGGTGATCAGTGAGCAGGGGGCGGGGCCGATAGCGGGGGCGGGGCAGGGGGCGGGGCCAGCTGACTTCCTCCTCCTTGCCCCGCCTCCTCCCCCGCGGACGTGCCGCGGTGCGGGGAAGGAGGAGGGGCGAAGGAGGAGGAGCCAGCTGTCTTCCTCCTGCCTGGATCGCCCCCTCCGTCCCTCTCTCGGCGCCGCCGTTGCGAGGCAGTTCGCAGCGGCGCAGCCAAGAAAGGGAGAAGGGGCGATCCAGGCAGGAGGAAGATAGCTGGCCCCTCCTCCCTGTACCGCCGCCTTGTCCCTTTCTCGGCGGCGCCGCTGCAAACTGCCTCGCACGGCGGCGCCGAGAGAGGGAGGGGCGATCCAGGCAGGGAGGAGGAGCCAGCTGTCTTCCTCCTGCCTGATCGCCGTCCTCCTCCTCTCTCGGCGGCGCCGCTGCAAACTGCCTCACCAGGGCGCGCCGAGAGAGGAGAAGGGGCGATCCAGGCAGGAGGAGGAGCTAGCTGTCTTCCTCCTGCCTGGATCGCCCTCTGTCCTCTCTCGGCGGCGCCGCTGCAAACTGCCGCAACGGGCGCCGCCGAGAGAGGGGAGAAGGGGCGATCCAGGCAGGAGGAAGAGCTGGCTCCTCCTCCCTGCCTGGATCGCTCCGTCCCTCTCTCGGTGCCGGGAAGCAGGCAGAAAGGCCCAACAGCAGCGCGTCACAGGCCTGGCGTGACGCGCTGCCCCCTGGCACCGCCGCCTTTTGCGCGCCCCTCCCTTCCTAGGCCGGGGAGCCGCCGAAAAGGAGGAGTAGGCGGTGCCAAGGGGCAGCGCGTCACGCCAGGCCTGTGACGCGCTGCTCTTGGCGCCACCTTCTGCCCTTTTTCGCGGCTCTCCGCCCTAGGTAGGGAGGGGGCGCCAAAAGGAGGAGCTAGCTCTCTTCCTCCTCCCTGCCCCGCCTACCCCTCCCCGGCCGCCATTTTTTTAAAAAATCGATTTTAAAAAAATGTAAAATGGCGGCTGAGGGCATAGGGGGCCGTGTCCAACAGGCTACGGGGCCGGATCTGGCCCCGGGGCCGCCAGTTGGACAGCCCTGCTCTAGAGTAAGAAACAGCTTTAAGAACTTGCTTGCGTCCTTTAAATGCCTTGGAATAGAAAGTATAGTATTTGGCTGATGGCATGCACATGCATCTGTTTACATCCAAGTGCTTGCCTCTAGAGTAGAAAAATCTTAAATGCCTGAAATGACAGAAAGGGGAGTCTGGGAACCCACCTCCCCCCACCCACCCACATAATGGGCCGATAGAAAATTGATCTTTCATCACCCCAGAGCGAAAACAGATATCTGCCCTTCCAAATTCAGGAGGCTCCCCCCCAAAAAGGAAGCCTAAAAATAATAAAATGTGAATCCAATAAACAAACAAACATTTCACAATTGAAATGCACAGTGATATGACACAGGCAGTTCCATTTCTACAGCCTTGAAATGAATGTGGGTATTTTACATTATAAAACCAACAACAACAACAACAACACGACAATTTTATTTGCTATCCACTTCTTCTTGTGGCTTGAGGTCAGAAGGAGTTATAACACACTAGCTGTACCCGGCACGCGTTGCTGTGCCCTATTTAGGAGTTGTGAGAAAGTCCGAGTATGTAAGGGTTGGAATTGATGTTACTTATGGTCTTGGCGGGGTCATGGCTGTGTCGTTGTGGGTTGTTCTGGTGGAGTTGTCGGTGTGTGGTGTTGCTGGCATTCTGCAGAGCTTGTGGATATACAATGTTTTTTGTCTTTCCGTCTGCTGTGTTGATGTAGAGGTTCTGTGGTTTCCCAACTCTGGAGCACGCTACGTAGAGTTGTCCGTGGGAGAAGCATTCTGTGTCAAGGTCTATGCCACAGATTTGTAGTGTTTGTCCTTGAGCCTTGTTTATGGTGATGGCAAAAGCTAGTGTAGTGCAGTGTCTTTCTGTTCTGGCGTTTGTTCTGCCCTTTTTTGTGTGATGTATGTAGCGTTGCGAGTGTGTCGTCCGATGCTGTTCTTTTTAGGAGGCATGGCTTGTCTTTTGGGTCAGCTTATGCGTGTGGAGGGAAGGATGGCATACAAATGGGTTGAGCAGTAGACACAAGGTTGTGTTATGTGCGTATTGTGTTGTGTGTAGGTATTACTTTTTTGGTGAGTTAGTGGGTGTGTGGTGGCATTGTGGGTGGTAGTATGTTGTGGAATGCTTGTGTGGGTGGGGTGTTTTGGGTGTTTGTGTGTGTTTGTAGAGCATCAGTGCAGTGCTGTGTTGTGTTGTGGTTGGAGTATAGGTGGAGTTGGTTTTTGTTTGTGGTGGTGGTAGGTGTTGTGTGTGAGGTCCCGTAAGGTTTGGGGGATGGGTTGTGATAGGAAGTTGTGTTGTGTTGTGTGGGTAGGAATTGCTGGAGTATTGTGCCTGGGACATGTGTGTATTTGGAGGTGTGTGTGGTGGTGAGTAGTGAGTGCAGTCCTGGGTTTTGTGTTGGGGAAGTTGTCAGGTATTTGTGGGGTGTATTTTGTGTGTGTTGTGGTGACATAGTTGTCTTAGTCTGGCTGTGTGATGGTTGTGATGTGGAGGGGGTGTTGCTTTTGCTAGTGGTGTTTGTTGTTTATTTTGTTTGGGGTGGGTTTTTGTGTGCAGGATTTCTTTTGTGAGTTTTGCAAGTTTGTGTTATTCTGGGGGTATGTGTTTGTCAGTGGTGCCTGTGTCCCTGATGCCCTATTTGTCTCCCTCCTAGATCTTGGCCTTGACAGTTTAACCCTCAAACACCAACTGACTAAACTGAAATTACTCAGCATTCTAATCTAGCCTTGCCTGCATTTTGTGTGGGCCCATGTTGACCAATGGGTTTCGCTGGCGGCCGGAGAGGATGCTGGGAAATGTAGTTTTTTTAAATCGTTGTTTTGGGGGCCTTCTACGTTTTGGGGGGAAAGTTTCTTTGCTAAAAACCTTCCTTGCCTGAGGCCTATTTTTGTTGGCAAGTTTGGTGTCTCTGCCTTGGAAGGTTTCTCTGTCTCTGTCAGTCGTTCGATGACGGGTCCTCCTTTATATAATAGACTAGCTGTACCCAGCACGCGTTGCTGTGCCCTATTTAGGAGATGCGAGAAAGTCTGAGTATGTAAGGGGTGGAATTGATGTTACTTATGGTCTTGGTGGGGTCATGGCTGTGTCGTTGTGGGTTGTTCTGGTGGGTGGGATGTTGAAGTCCTGTGGAGTTGTTGGTGTGTGGTGTTGCTGGCGTTCTGCATAGCTTGTGGATATGCAATGTTTTTTGTCTTTCCTCTAATCTGCAGTCGGATGGAGTGTGGGTCATGGGGGGCATTGTTTGCCAAGTTTGGTCTTTATCGGTCTTGGTTCTGGGACACAGTTGTCTGTGGGGAATGATGGGTTTTGAAGTACTACAAATCCCATTATCCATGGAGGTACTTAAAGTCCCATAATCCATGGTCCACCCTCCTCCTAACTGTAGTTGAATGTAGCGTGGGCCATAGGGGCTCTGTGTGCCAAGGTAGGTTACTGTAAATTCAGGCCATACACAATGTCCCATGAGCTGAGGCCTAGTCAGGAACAGCAAGTTAATGAAGCCTTACTGTCAATTCAGGCCATACACAATGTCCAATGAGCTGAGGGCTAGTCGGGAGAATCAAGTTAATGAAGCCTTACTGTCAATTCAGAGTGTAAACAGCATTCCAGTAAGTGAGGCCTAGTCAGGAAATTTAGTTAATGAAGCCTTACTGTCAATTTTGGGCGTGGTCTGTGATTTGTAGGGGTGTAAATTATCTTTTTCTCCTCCGACAGTTTACTATGGGTCGGAATGTTCATGTTGGCTGGCCAGTACAGCAGTTATGCAAATCCGCCCTTATTGGCAGCCAATCATGTTGTCAGAATGTAGAGGCTGGGAGAGTCGTTGGCAGCCCCATAGGATGCTGGGAAATGTAGTTTTTTTACTCGTTGTTTTGGGGCCTTTTAGGTTTTGGGGTGGAAAGTTTCTTTGCTACAAACGTACCTTGTCTGAGGCCTATTTCTGTTGGCAAGTTTGGTGTCTCTGCGTTGTAAGGTTTCTCTGTTTGGGACGGTCGTTCCATGACGACTCTTCCTTTATATATATAGATTGTCATAAAGTACATCATAACATACTTACATACATTAAACACACCATCACAAAATACATCTCTTAAAATACATAATGCAAGAATTAAGATGCAACACAAATACATATATTAAAATTAATTACAACCCAGTCCTCGTTGGAGGCCTGAGCTATCATTCCATGGGAGGAATGAAACAAAGGATGTCACTCTTTGCGACCCCTTTCTCCATGCAAGACATGCATTTCATCCACATTCAACATAAAACGATGAGATGACCTCAATAAACTTTGCAAATATTTCCCCCCACAAATTGCAAATGGCTCTGTTGTAACAGAGTATGAACTCCAGACATGGAATAGTCCTCTTAATGTTCTTTCCAAAGAAGGCACACCATAGTCTGAAGAGGGAAGCGTAAATTACTTGTAAATACTGCATAAGTTTCAGTGCTAGATTGGTTGGATGGTGATGGTGCTCTAGTCCAGTGTTTTTCAACCTGTTTTGAACCGCGGCACACTTTTTACATTTACAAAATCCTGGGGCACACCACCAACCCAAATGACACAAAATGACACTCTAACACAGTCATACATATAGTTAATATGTTTTTAAATGTATTTATACACTCAGTGTGAAACCTGGGCCTGTTTCGATGAACACAACATAGATATCCTGGCACAAAACATACTAATACTAACCCAAGGAAGGACCATCACTCAAAAAATGGATTTTGTCATTTGGGAGTTGTAGTTGCTGGGAGTTATAGTTCACCCGCAATCAAAGAGCATTCTGAACTCCACCAATGATGGAATGGAATCAAACTTCCCACACAGAATTCCCATAACCAAGAGAAAATACTATAAGAGTTTGGTGGGCATTAACCTTGAGTTTTGTAGTTGTAGTTCACCTATATCCAGAGAGCACTGTGGACTCAAACAATGTTGGATCAGGACCAAACTTGGCATGAATGCTCAATATGCCCAAATGTGAACTCAGATGGAGTTTGGGAAAAATAGACCTTGACATTTGGGAGTTACAGTTTCTGGGATTTATTGTTAACACACAATCAAAGAGCATCCTGAACTCTTGCAACAATGGAATTGAACCAAACTTGGCATATTGAACTCTCATTACCAACAGAAAGTACTGAAAGGGTTTGCTTGGGAACTGACCTTGAGTTTGGAAGTTGTAGTTCACCTACACCCAGAGAGCACTGTGGACTGAAACAATGATATGTTATGTTGTTGTTTGTTTTCTATCCAGAATCACAATGTTGGAAGGAGGCTCACCACTTTAAGGTCCCTCAAACAGGTATGGGAAAACTTCTGCCCTCTGGGTGCTTTGGACTCCAACTCCCACCATTCCTAACAGCCTGAGGCCCTTTCCTGCTTAAGTGGCTGAGGGGGGAAAGGAAAAGGGCCTGAGGGTGCTAGGAATGGTGGGAGTTCGAGTCAGAAACACCTGGAAGGTCCAAGTTTGCCCATGCCAGCTTTCGACAGACCTCTTCCTCCCCCTCCCCCTTCGCGCCCTTTCTTCCCCCTCCTGCCCAACACTTACTTTTTCTTCTCCACTCGGGCTCCCTTCTTCAGAAGGGGAGGGGGGAGGGAGGAAGACGCGACCCATGCGGGCGCTACTGCGCAGACTCGCCCCACATCTTCCTCCTTCCCCCCTTCTCTCCTGAACACGCTCACGCTGCCCCCTCGGATCAAAATGGCGGCAGCGTGAGGAAAGCCAGGCAAAGCGAGCAGAGCGAGTCTGGGAAGAAGGGAGCCCGAGTGGAGAAGAAAAAGTGTTCGGCAGGAGGGGGAAGAAAGGTATTGGAGGTTCCAATGTACCTCGGCACACCTGATGATTGCTCACAGCACACTGGTGTGCCACGGCACACCAGTTGGGAAACACTGCTCTAGGGCCTTGGGAAGAGCTAAATATTCAGAGACAAATCCAAACACTTGGATTTCAATGAGCTCAACTGGATTATTTAGATCTTCTCTGATTTGTCTACCAAACACCCATCTGGCATCTAGGTTAGGTCGGACATATGGGCTTCAGGTCATCCTGTGAGGTTCATGGTATAATGAGAACTTAAACCTGGATCTTGCATGTATTCTTCTGATACTCAGAGCAAGGCAGCTGCATCTTGTTGTGTGTCTTCAAGTCAACTCTGACTTGTGGCAATTCTATCCTTGGATATTCTTGCCAAGGTGGTCCTCCAGGGCCTTCCTCTGAGAAGACTTGACTTGGCCAAGGTCACCACAGGCCTCATCTCATGAGTTCCCTACAATTGAGGTCCTTATTTGGATCTTCTCTGCTTTGTCTTCCAAACAACCATCTGGCATCTAGGGTAGGTCGGACATATGGGCTTCAAGTCATCCTGTGAGGTTCATGGTATAATGAGGACTTAAACCTGGATCTCTCATGTCATCTTCTGATACTCAGAGCAGGGCAGCTGCATCTTGTTATGTGTCTTCAAGTCAACTGTGACTTGTGGCAACTCTATCCTTGGATATTCTCGCCAAGATGGTACTCCAGGGACTTCTTCTGAGAAGATTTGACTTGGCCAAGGTCACCACAGGCCTCATCCCATGAGTTCCCTACAATTGAGGTCCTTATCTCTACTTTGTCTTCCAAACAACCATCTGGCATCTAGGGTATGTCGGACATATGGGCTTCAAGTCATCATGTGAGGTTCATGGTATAATGAGGACTTAAACCTGGATCTCTCATGTCATGTTCTCATACTCAAAGCAGGGCAGCTGCATCTTGTTGTGTGTCTTCAAGTCAACTGTGACTTGTGGCAATTCTATCCTTGGATATTCTTGCCAAGGCGGTCCTCCAGGGACATCTTCTGAGAAGATTTGACTTGGCCAAGTTCACCATGGGCCCCATCTCATGAGTTCCCTCCAACTGAGGTCCCTATTTAGATCTTCTCTGCTTAGTCTTTCAGGGCAGCTGCATCTTGTTGTGTGTCTTCAAGTCAACTCTGACTTGTGGCAATTCTATCCTTGGATATTCTTGCCAAGGTGGTCCCCAAGGCCTTCCTCTGAGAAGACTTGACTTGGCCAAGGTCACCATGGGCCTCATCTCATGAGTTTCCTACAATTGAGGTCCCTATTTGGATCTTCTCTGCTTAGTCTTTCAGGGCAGCTACATCTTGTTGTGTGTCTTCAAGTCAACTGTGACTTGTGGCAATTCTATCCTTGGATATTCTTGCCAAGGCGGTCCTCCAGGGACTTCTTCTGAGAAGATTTGACTTGGCCAAGGTCACCATGGGCCCCATCTCATGAGTTCCCTCCAATTGAGGTCCCTATTTAGATCTTCTCTGCTTAGTCTTTCAGGGCAGCTGCATCTTGTTGTGTGTCTTCAAGTCAACTCTGACTTGTGGCAATTCTATCCTTGGATATTCTTGCCAAGGTGGTCCCCCAGGGCCTTTCTCTGAGAAGACTTGACTTGGCCAAGGTCACCATGGGCCCCATCTCATGAGTTCCCTCCAATTGAGGTCCCTATTTAGATCTTCTCTGCTTAGTCTTTCAGGGCAGCTGCATCTTGTTGTGTGTCTTCAAGTCAACTCTGACTTGTGGCAATTCTATCCTTGGATATTCTTGCCAAGGTGGTCCCCCAGGGCCTTTCTCTGAGAAGACTTGACTTGGCCAAGGTCACCATGGGCCCCATCTCATGAGTTCCCTACAATTGAGGTCCCTATTTAGATCTTCTCTGCTTAGTCTTTCAGGGCAGCTGCATCTTGTTGTGTGTCTTCAAGTCAACTGTGACTTGTGGCAATTCTATCCTTGGATATTCTTGCCAAGGTGGTCCTCCAGGGCCTTCCTCTGAGAAGACTTGACTTGGCCAAGGTCACCACAGGCCTCATCTCATGAGTTCCCTACAATTGAGGTCCTTATTTGGATCTTCTCTGCTTTGTCTTCCAAACAACCATCTGGCATCTAGGGTAGGTTGGACATATGGGCTTCAAGTCATCCTGTGAGGTTCATGGTATAATGAGGACTTAAAGCTGGATCTTGCATGTCATCTTCTGATACTCAGAGCAGGGCAGCTGCATCTTGTTGTGTGTCTTCAAGTCAACTGTGACTTGTGGCAATTCTATCCTTGGATATTCTTGCCAAGGTGGCAGGCCCGGATTACCCATAAGGCCACCCTAGGCCACGGCCTAGGGGCGTAGCCATGGGGGGGGGGCGCCAGATCCGGAACCCCCCAATTTTTAAAAAAATAAAGGTCGATCTTCAGGCACTTCTGTGCCTGTGCGCGCAGCGCCATAGGCCCCTCCGCCTCTTCCTCGCTCGCGTCGGGCGCCCCTCCTTCCTTGAGTGGGAGGGGTGCCCGACGCGAACGAGGAAGACGCGGAGCGAAGTCCCACCCCTAGGGCCTCTGACGCAGCTTCGCTCCGCCTCTTCCTTCACTCAAGGAAGGAGCGGCGCCCGGCACGAGCAACGAAAACACAGAGCGAAGCCGTGTCAGAGGCCCTAGGGGCGGGACTTCGCTCCGCGTCTTCCTCGCTCGCGTTGGGCGCCCCTCCTTCCTTGAGTGAAGGAAGGAGGGGCACCCAACGCGAGCGTGAAAGAGGCGGAATGAAGTCCCGCCCCTAGGGCCTCTGATGCGGCTTTGCTCCGCCTCTTCCTCGCTCGCGCCAGCCCCTCCTTCCTTCACTCCAGGAAGGAGCAGCACCTGGCCCAAGCGACGAAGACACGGAGTGAAGACGCGTCAGAGGCCCTAGGGGCGGGACTTCACTCCACGTCTTCCTCGCTCGCCGGGACCCCTCCCACTCAAGGAAGGAGGGGCGCCCAACGCGAGCGAGGAAGAGGCGGAGGGGCCTATGGCGCTCCGCGCACAGGCGCTGAAGCACCCGAAGATCGACCTTTCTACACCATACTTTGTTTTTGCTGTTGTTTGTAGCCTAAGACTGAACACTTCCTACCCTTGAAACATCTCCAGGTTTTACAATGCACCCCTGTCCTTTCCCGCAGCCGGGCAGAAACACAACTTGTAGCGGTTGCATGCCCGTTGTTATTTATGGCTGTCTTGTGAACCATGGCGGCGCCATCAACCATCCAATCAAAAAACTGTCTATCTTCTGGACTTCTGAAGAGTTCCCCACAGATGATGTGAATGCTAGTTGAAGTTCCAACTTGGCATGCAAAGTGAAGGAGTGATAAACAACAACGCCAAAAAAATAAAAAACCCTCACACAACTATCCTGGGTGTCTGAAGTGTTGACAATGTGTGTGTACTTGCCGCTGTTCCAACCTGAGCACAGCTCTGTTGCTTTAGGACAAACTGGCACACATTCAAGGTAGAGTCAGCTGACGAAGCAGCACTGCGGGTCATGAATGCACAATGCAGACAGTGTTGTGTAGCAGCAGCCTTTCATCATACATGCAAGGGAAAGGAGAATCGTCCCCCAAAGTCGGATCTGATCAAAATGGAGCTGGTTGACTTTAGCAGTACGGATATTGCTGGGTTGTTAAAGAGACTCTCAGTTAACCAACACCCATGTGGTTTGCTAGGGCAGTGTTTTTCAACCTTTTTTGAGCCGTGGCACACTTTTTACATTTACCAAATCCTGGGGCACACCACCAACCAAAATGGCACAAAATGACACTCTAACACAGTAATACGTATAGTTAATATGTTTTTAAATGTATTTATACACTCAGTGTGAAACCTGGGCCTGTTTCGAGGAACACAACATAGATATCCTTCTCGCAGAAGTGGCAGCGTGAGCAGAGCGAGGCAAAGCAAGCAGAGCGAGGCTGGGAAGAAGGGAGCCCGAGTGGAGAAGAAAAAGTGTTTGGCAGGAGGGGGAAGAAAGGGTATCAGAGGTTCCAATTTCCCACGGCACACCTGATGATCGCTCACGGCGCTTCTCAGAGTGGGGGGAGCACTCCCAGCAGCTTCTCCAGGTTTTAGGATGGCAGTGCCATGCCAGACTTGTGCTAGGTATGCAACCACTGGCTTGGCACTGCCATCCTAAAGCCTGGAGAAGCTGCTGGCAGAACAGAAGCCAGAGGGGAGGGGGGAGGGGCTTGGTGTGGCCTGGCTCCTCCCCCTGGCTTCCGCTCTACCAGGAGCTTCTCCACGCTTGAGGGTGGCAATGCCAAGCCAGCCTTGTGTTAGCTATCTCATCACTAGCTTTGCATTGCCATCCTCAAGTGTGGAAGCTGCTGGGAGCTACAAACCAGAGGGAGGGGTGGGGCTTGGTGCAGCCTGGCTCCGCCCCTGTCTTCCACTCTACCAGCAGCTTCTCCGGGTTTGAGGATGGAAATGTCGAGCCAGTGGTGGCATAGCTAGTACAAGGCTGGCTTGGCATTGCCACCCTCAAGCCTGGAGAAGCTGCTGGTAGAGTGGAAGACAGGGGGGCGGAGCCAGGCCCCTGCCCCTCCCCTCTCCAGCCTTGAGGAGGTAGGTAGATCTTTCTGACTTGGTTTTATTATAAGTAGCTCGCGTGCTGAAAAAGTGTGGGCACCCCTGTCTGGAGGTTTCGTCACTTGAGATCTGCCGCTTGTCATCGACGCGGCAGCGCACTTTTTCTGTAGTAGGGCCTACCCTTTGGAACGCCCTCCCGGAGGAGGCACGAGCGATAACTGATCTACAGGCTTTTCGGAGGGCCTGTAAGACCAAAGCACACAAATAGCAGAAAAACCCAAAACAATAATACATATATCAAAAGGACAAATGCCCAAACCATGTGGAAGTGGTATAGTGATGTATATACCAAAATAGTCCAAACTAAATACTGCTGGTTCCCCACGCTGTTGGGTATGGCCCAAGTCAGTGCAGATGGCACCAAAGACTGCCCTAAGGGACGATGCCCCTGTGGTGCAGGAACCGGAATTAATGCCCACAATGAAATCCAATCCTATAAAGCATGATCCCAAAAACAGCACAATACATCTGTATATCTGTATCTGTATACCTTTATAAAGCGGAATGTTTGTATGTATGTGTGCGGAGGGCGGGAGGGCGGAAGGGCGGATATGTGGCAACCACTTTCACAGGCCGCAGCGACCAGCGCGGGTGATGGACCTGCACCAAACTTGGTACACATAACCCCCCCTAACCCCCTTTACGTCCTGGTGCGGTTCGGGGTACATGACCCACGGATTATGGGATTTGTAGTACTTTCAAACACTTTGGTTCCCACAGACCACTGAGGCCACCACAAAGGACCAATACAGACCACACTTAGCACACACAGCCCCCATGACCCACTCTACGTCCTGGTGCAGTTTGGAGGATGATGGGACTTGAAGTACCTCTACTCACTTCCCAAGTCCGCTGCAACCCTCATCCAATCACTGATCGAGACCAAACTTGGCATACATAACCCCTATGACTGCTTTCACATCCTGGTGAGGTTTGGGGGAGGACTGACAATGGATGATGGGATTTGTAGTACTTTCACATGCCTCTGTTCTCACAGACCACGGTGGCCCCCAACAAACACTGATAAAGACCACACTTGGCACACAGAGCCCCAGTGACCCACTCTACATACTACTGAAGTTTGGAGGGGGCCAGAACATGGATGATGGGACTTGCAGTACCTTTCCTCACTTTCCAAGACTGCTACAAACCTAATCCTATGACTGATCAACACGAAACCTGCCACACAGAGCCCCCATGACCCAATCTACATCCTACTACACGTTGGGGGAGGGTGGACCAGAGATGATGGGACTTCCACTACCTTCAGTAATTTCATGATACCACTGCACCTCCCAATAATGATGGATCAAGACCAAACTTGTCACACAGAGCCCCCATGACCCACTCTACATCCTGCTGCACTTCTCAAATGACCCGGGCACCGCCGGGTCCCCAAGCTAGTATATAATATATCCCGAACACGAGTCTAGACCCCCAGCGGAAAAAAGGAATGTCAATCAAATAGCATTGCCATATAAACCCCCAATGAACCTCCAACGTCTATGCGAAAATACCCTTCGTCAGGGAGTCCATCCAGCAGGGAGGAAAGGGGATGGTGGCGTGGTGCGGCTGGGGCAGAGCTCCGCCATTGCCGCGGCCTCCCCCGCTGTCGCTGGGCAAGGCAGGACGCCGTCCAACGACGTGGAGACTCCCGCTGCGTAGAAGGTCCAATAATGATGCCGTAAATGACTGGCGCGTCCCTGGCAGATGACGTGATCAGGCAATGCGGAAGTGGAATGTAGCATACAGGGAAGGCGTCAGGGAATCCCTGGGAGGAGCCAAATGACTTACCCTGACGATGCCGCACCGGTCGGACGTGGCGGGGGGAGGTTCCCTGGGGCTGACGGGCAGGCGGGGCCGGAGCGAGGCCGGAGTAGGGCGGGGGGGGGATGCCCCTAAGCGCCGAATGCGCGAATGCACATGCACCCAGTTGCCCCAAAACAAGACCAACCTGCTCCGCCAGGCGTTCAATCTCTAAACCAGGGGTGCCCACACTTTTTCATCATGCGAGCTACTATATGAACAATCAAGTTGAAAAGATCACCTGTTGTTCATGTGAGTGTGCGCGCATGCACGCTCCTACTGCAGCTTTCTGTCCGCGCGGGGCTTCTTTCTTGCCTGCCCACGAACTCGCCGCCGCGCACACCCGGGAAGGGGATTCTCTTTGCCTGCGCGCACGCTCTCTCTTAATGTCTTCGTTGCCTTCCTCCTTCCTGCTGCGTGCTTTCGCAAAGCAGGAAGTCCCCATCCCATCCTGCTTCTTGCGTGCACAGCAGGGCCCTCCCACGCACGCAGCAGGAGGGTATTTATAGGCGCACCCGCCAGCGCTCTGGACAGATATGGCTTCGGTGGCGGCTCGGAAGGTGCAGGACTGGGAAGAGGGGCCGCCTGGCTGCTGCCTGGGCCAGGAAACTCAACCGAGAGAGGGACCCACGTGAGGCTGGAGCCTCCCCACAGCAGCCTCCCCCCTCCCTCCTCCCTTCGAGGCTTCCTTACCTGGGCAGGAGAAGGAAGAGTGGAAGAGGTGCTTCCCAAAGTGACAAATGCAGCGGGGGGTGCCCTTCCTTCCTTCCTTTCGAGGGTGTCACTCAGAAAGGACGCCCAAGTGGACGGCTGGCAGGAAGGAGGACCCCTCCCACTGGTGGCAGTCCATGGCCACGGGAGAGGGAGAGAGAGAGAGAGAGGCTCTTCCTAGCCAGCACTGAAGAGCCACCCTCTCTCTCTATCTCTCTTGTGGGCCCTCGCTGCCTTTCTCCTTCGAGGGAGGGCGAGGCGGAGAAAGGCGGCGAGGACACAAGCAGCAGCAGCAAGTGGCGTCTCCATCCCCACAGCCCCCTCCTCCTCGGGTTCAGCCCCAGGAACACGGCGGAGCCCTCCCTCCTGGCCCCCAACCAAGGAAAGAAAGCAGCCCCACACAGCTCGCCCGTCCAGGTCTCGGCTTAGAATGGGAGTCCTGAGAGCAGCAGCAGGGTTTGTGGCGGGGCTTGCTTGGCTTTGCCCCACTTTGCCCGGCCTCCTTCGCCTCTTTCTCTCTCCCCCCCCTCTCTCTCTCCCTCTCTCCTTCCAGCGCCCGTCTGCCTGCCAAAAGGATCCGAAAAAGTTCTCCGGATTTCTTTCCTCTCTCCTTGGCTCTCTCTCTCTCACACACACATTCCCTCCATCCCTCCCACAGCCTCACATCCTATCCTTCGCCTTGCTTCCCCCAGCAGCAACCAATGGGCAGTCACGTCACCACACAGTGCAAGGCAAGATGAGCGCCAGGGCCCACCACTAAAGCCTCATTTTGGCAAAGAAGCCCGCAAAGGCGGCGGTGGGAGCACACGTGCGCGCGCATGGCAGGAGCGCGCCATTCGGCTGGTGAGGCCCAAAGATCACCTGGAAGAGGGCCAAAGATCACCTAGGTGCTCCCGATCACCATAATGAGCACCCCTGCTCTAAACTGTCCCTACTCTGGTCTTAATCTGTTTTTATTATGTTTTCAAGTATGTTGTGTTTTGTTGTTCATTGCTGTGAACCACCCTGAGCCTTTTCGGGAAGGGTGGTATAGAAGTCGAAATAATAAATAAATAAATAAATAAATAAATAAATAAATAAAAGCAAAGTGGAAAAAAAAGTTATGAATGTAAAATATCTTAAAACATGATTTTTAATTGGCTATTTGAAATATTTTCGGCCCGCCACTCTTTTCCATAGGGATCCATGATGTGGCTAAATAATGGCAGGAGGTGAGCAATCAAAACAGAATCACACAACTCTGGGACATTCATCGAGGGAAATAAGCAGTAAACAACAAAACCACAAATAACGTAAGAGAGCCACAAGAGGCAGCAGAACAAGCAGTGCAAGGTGAGTGTAACTTTCCTCCCTTCGTGCATTACTTTAGTTATGGCCCTCACCCTCCACCTCCATCTTCTTGACTTGGACGATGACCCCAACCATAACATTTTCGTTGCTACTTCACAACTGCCATTTTGCTGCTATTATGAATCGTTATGTAAATATCTGATCTGCAGGATGTATTTTCATTCACCGGACCTCTTCGCGAACAAGGATTCAGATTCAGGAAGGACTCGTCCCACGCTTTCTACAAGCGCGTTGATGACTAAAAAGGCCAATCTGAGATAGGCAAGTCCGGTTGCAGAAAGCACAGCAGAAAGTCTCCTTGGGTGGTGTTTTTCCAAGTTGTGGTTCTATCTGCATTGTCGTTCGGCGTGACTTTTCGAAAGAGGCCGCATCATTGTGGATAGTGCGTCTCCATGCCTCCCGATGTGAGGCCAGGGTGGACCACTGTTGGTGACATGCCCGGATTACCCATAAGGCCAATGAGGCCATGGCCTAGGGGCGCAAGCCGGGGGGGGGAGGCGCAGATCATGGACCAAAAAAACCCTGATCAGTGCCCCTCTTTCCCCCTTTCTCGTGCCCCTCCTCGCTCCTTCTCCCGGCAAAGTCTCTGCTCCGTCTTGCACACACTCTCTCTCTCTTGCTCATGCGCTCTCTCTCTCGATTGCGCTCTCTCTCTCTCTCTTGCTCATGCGCTCTCTCTCTCTCTCGATTGCGCGCTCTCTCTCTTGCTCATGCTCTCTCTCTTGCACGCTCTCTCTCACGTGCGCTCTCTCTCACTCTCTCTCGCGCACGCTCTCTTTCTCTCACCCGCTCTCTCTAGCTCGTGCTCTCTCGCGCGCGCTTTCTTGCTCGCGTGCTCTCTCTCTCACGCTTCCTCTCTTGCACGCTCTCTCTCACGTGCACTCTCTCTCACTCTCTCTCACGCGCACGCTCTCTTTCTCTCTCACGCTACCTCTCTCTTGCTCGCACACTCTCTCTCGCGCTCTCTCTCTCGCGCTTTCTCTTGCTCGCGTCCTCTCTCTCACATGCTCTCTCTCTCTCTCTCTCGTGCGCACACACTCTCCCTCTCACGCTCTCTTGCACTCTCTCTCCCGCGCGCTCTCTCTCTCTCGCGCGCTCTCTGGCATGCTCTCCCTCTCTCACACTCTTTCTCTCTCTCTCTCTCTCGCGCTCTCTCGCATGCTCTCCCTCTCTCACACTCTTTCTCTCTCTCACTCTCTCTCTCGCACTCTCTCTCCCGCGCTCTCTCTCTCGCGCGCTCTCTCGCATGCTCTCCCTCTCTCACTCTTTCTCTCTCTCACTCTCTCTCTCGCACTCTCTCTCCCGCGCTCTCTCTCTCTCGCTCTCTCGCATGCTCTCCCTCTCTCACACTCTTTCTCTCTCTCACTCTCTCTCTCGCTCTCTCGCGCGCTCTCCCTCTCTCACACTCTTTCTCTCTCTCACTCTCTCTCTCGCACTCTCTCTCCCGCGCTCTCTCTCTCGCGCGCTCTTTCGCATGCTCTCCCTCTCTCACACTCTTTCTCTCTCTCACTCTCTCTCTCGCACTCTCTCTCCCGCGCTCTCTCTCTCTCGCTCTCTCGCATGCTCTCCCTCTCTCACACTCTTTCTCTCTCTCACTCTCTCTCTCGCTCTCTCGCTCTCTCGCGCGCTCTCCCTCTCTCACACTCTTTCTCTCTCTCACTCTCTCTCTCTCGCACTCTCTCTCCCGCGTTCTCTCTCTCTCTCACTCTCTCGCATGCTCTCCCTCTCTCACACTCTTTCTCTCTCTCTCGCTCTCTCGCGCGCTCTCCCTCTCTCACACTCTTTCTCTCTCTCACTCTCTCTCTCTCGCACTCTCTCTCCCGCGCTCTCTCTCGCGCGCTCTCTCGCATGCTCTCCCTCTCTCACACTCTTTCTCTCTCTCACTCTCTCTCTCGCACTCTCTCTCCCGCGCTCTCTCTCTCTCGCGCGCGCTCTCTCGCATGCTCTCTCTCACACTCTTTCTCTCTCTCACTCTCTCTCTCTCGCACTCTCTCTCCCGCGCTCTCACTCTCTCTCTCCCGTGCTCTCTCTCTCTCGCTCGCTCTCTCGCATGCTCTCCCTCTCTCACACTCTCGCACTCTTTCTCCCGCGCGCGCTCTCTCTCTCGCTCGCTCTCTCGCATGCTCTCCCTCCCTCCCTCTCTCTCTCTTGTGCGCACTCTCTCTCACACACACACACGCTCTCTCTCGCGCGCTCTCTCTCTCTCCCGCGCTCCCTCTCTCGCATGCTCTCCCTCGCTCACACTCTTTCTCTCTCTCACTCTCTCTCTCTCGCACTCTCTCTCCCGCGCTCTCACTCTCTCTCTCCCGTGCTTTCTCTCTCTCTCTCGCTCTCTCGCATGCTCTCCCTCTCTCACACTCTCGCTCTCTCGCACTCTCTCTCCCGTGCTCTCTCTCTCTCTCTCTCGCTCTCTCGCATGCTCTCCCTCCCTCTCTCTCTCTCTCTCTTGTGCGCACACTCTCTCACACACACACACGCTCTCTCTCTCGCGCTCTCTCTCTCCCGCGCTCCCTCTCTCTCTCACGCTCTCTCTTGTGTGTGCCTTTGGAGCAAGTTTGCACCCGCTGCGCTCTCCCCAAGCCTCCCGACTCCTGAGGAGACCTTCAGAGCACAGCGGAGCTTTCCAGCCAATGGGAATGCATGGGGACCTTGGAGGTGATGGTGCCTACTCGCCTTTCTCTTCTGCTCCGGAGGCACCATGGCAAAAGCCAGCCAAGTGTGGGTCTGAGTGGTGTGTGTGTGTGTGTGTGTGTGTGTGTGTGGAGCGTAATTCCAAAGTGTGGCCTCGGGTGCAAAAAAGTGTTAATCCAGGCCTGGTTGGTGATCAATCTGGCCGAGCCTGAGATGTTGTTTCAGGGAGTCCTTATATCTCTTTTTTGGGGTGCCTCTCTTGCTGACCCCTTGCGAGTTCACCGTAGAGTAGTATCTTTGGGAGGCGATGGTCCTCCATCCTAGAGACGTGCCCTGCCCAGTGCAGCTGTGTTCTCAATAGCATGGCCTCAATGCTGGTGACCCCTGCTTGCTCAAGGACAGCAACATTCGTCACATAGTCAGCCCAGTGTATATTTAGGATTGTGAGAAGACAGCGCTGATGAAAGTGTTCGAGGAGTC
>JARBWK010000018.1:6309364-6352597 GCA_030556195.1 Anolis apletophallus
CGCCCTCTCTCTCTCTCTCTCTCTCATGCATCTTTTCTTCCCCATCTCTCTCATCCCCTCTTATTCCTTCTCTCTCTCTCATGCATGTTCTCTCACCTCATCTCTCCCTTGCCTCTTATTCCACCTCTTTCTCTCTCTCTCTCTCACGTGTGCATCTTCCCCATCTCTTTCTCTCTCTCATCCCCTCTTACTCCTTCTCTCTCTCCTTCATCTTCTCTCACTCCATCTCTGTCTTATCCCAGCACTCTCTCTCTCTCTGTCTTCTCTTCTTCCCTTCTGCGCTTTCCCCATCTCTCTCTTTTTGGGGGTCCCAAAGGCGCCCCCGCATGTCGATCATGCCACAAGGGGTTGGTCATAGCCTTCTTCCATCCCTCTCTCTCTTCTTTTCTGGATCTTCTCTTGCTCCATCTCTCCCTTGCCTCTTATTCCACCTCTCTCTCTCTCTCATCCCCTCTTACTCCTTCTCTTTCTCCTTCATCTTCTCTCACTCCATCTCTGTCTTATCCCAGGGAGCTCCCTCCCTCTCTTCTCTTCTTCCCTCTGCGCTTTCCCCATCCCTCTCTTTTTGGGGGTCCCAAAGGTGCCCCCACATGTCAATCATGCCACAAGGGGTCGGCCATAACCTTCTCCCATCCCCCTCTCTCTTCTCTTCTGGATCTTCTCTTGCTCCATCTCTCCCTTGCCTCTTATTCCACCTCTCTCTCTCTCTCTCTCTCTCTCTCTCAATCTCTCTTTCTGGTTCCCTCTCTTGCCATATTCCATCTCCTCTCTTCTGCCACCACAAATAACTTCATCTTCTCTCTCTCTCTCTCCTCCTCCATCTCTTTCCCTCTTCACCATCTCTCTCTCTCTCTTTCTCCATCTCTCTCCTTTATTTTCTCTCACTCCATCTCCTGCTTGCCTCTTGTTCCACCTCCCTCCCTCCCTCTCCCCCTCTCTCTTGTCTTCTTTTCCCCATCCCTCTCTTCTACCCTCACCTCCTTCTTTCCTCTTTCTTCTTTCCCTCCTTCTCATTTATCTTATCCATCTCCTCTATCTCTCTCTCTCTCTCTCTCTCTCTCTCTCTCGTGTTCATCTTCTCTCATCCATCTCTCTCTTGCCTTATTCCATCTCGCTCTCTCCATCTCTCTCTCCTCCCTTGTTATTCCTTCTCTCTTGCCTCTTGTCTGCCCATTTCCCATCCCTCTCTTCTCCATCTCTATCCTGTCTCATCCCTGTTCTTCCTTCTCTCTCTCTCTCTCTCTCCCCTCTTGCTTCTCTTCTCTCTCTCTCTCCATTCTCTTCCTCTCTCATCTCTTTCATCCTGTTATTCCTTCTCTCTCTCTCTCTCTCTCTCTCTCGTGCATCTTCTCTTCCTCCATCTCTCTCTTTCATCTCCTGTTATTCCTTCTCTCTCTCTCGTGCATCTTTTCTTTCTTCATCTCTCCCTCTCATCCCCTGTTATTCCTTCCCCCTCTCTCTCTCTCGTGCATCTTCTCTTCCTCTCTCTCTCATCCCCTGTTATTCCTTCTCTCTCTCGTGCATCTTCTCTTCCTCTCTCTTTCATCTCCTGTTATTCCTTCTCTCTCTCTCTCTTGTGCATCTTTTCTTTCTTCATCTCTCTCTCTCTCATCCCCTGTTATTCCTTCCCCCCTCTCTCTTGTACATCTTCTCTTCCTCTATCTCTCTCTCATCCCATTATTCCTTCTCTCTCTCGTGCATCTTGTCTTCCTCTCTCTCTCTCTCATCCTGTTATTCCTTCTCTCTCTCATGCATCCTCTCTTCCTCCATCTCTCTCTCATCCCGTTATTTCTTCTCTCTCTCTCTCATGCATCTTCTCTTCCTCCATCCCTTTCATCCCCTGTTATTCCTTCTCTCTCTCTCTCTCTCTCTTCTCTCTCTCTCTCTCTCTCTCGTGCATTTTCCCTCACACCATCTCTCTCTGACCTCTTCTTATTCCATCTCTCGCTTTTTGGTTGCCCCAAAGGCACCCCCTAAATCATACCACTCTTCCCATATCTCTCTCTCTCTCTCTCTCTCTCTCTCTCTCTCTCTCTCTCTCTCTCTCTGTGTGTCTCTCTCCTTTGCATCTTCTCCTGTCCTGTCTCTTTCTCTTGTACCTTCTCTTCTTCATCCCTCTCTCTTTGATGGTGCCCCCTAACATGCCATGGGGTTGATCACAGCCTATTCTCTCTCTCTCTCTCTCTCTCTCTCTCTCTCTCTCTCTGCTTGTCTCAGAGGCACATCCCTTCTCTTGATCCCCTTGATCTGGAAAGCTTGAGATCCCCTTTCGTTCATAGAAGCACAGAGCTGGAAGAGATCCCCCCCCCCCCAAGGTCATCCAGTCTGACCCCAATCTGCCATGCTGGAGCACACAGTCCAATACACACACACACACTGTCAGTCTATATATGTTGTGTGTCTATGACATTGAATGTTTGCCATGTATGTGTACATTGTAATCCGCCCTGAGTCCCCTGCGGGGTGAGAAGGGTGGAATATAAATACTGTATTATTATTATTATTATTGGATACCGCTTGTATTTCCACTACCACTCTTTGGAAGGGAATGAGAGCAAAAGGAGATATGTACGCGCCGGTCTTACATTTTCTCTAGAGATGGCCCACTTGTGTTCCGATAAACATATGTGAGAGCCCTCCTGACAGATGACCATCCAACCTCCATTGGATCCAACACAGCTCATAATACCTCCCTGAGTCCACTTAGGGAGATAGGACACGATATAAATAAATAAAAAAATAATAGCTTTAGGTGGGGTCTCTTTTCTTGTGATTTGAGTCCCAAGAGGGCAGATTAAAAATAAAGTTTTATTAATTAATCTATATATATAAAATGATTGCTGTCGTCCTAAGTAGCCTATAGACAGCAAAACCACACAAGGCAGAAACACAAAAACAAGCCACACAACCCCCCACCGGAAGAGGTATGTTTACCAACAAAAAAAACCCTTAAAAAATTAAAAACAATGGGAAAAAACCCCAAAAACAAAATGGACTACAACTCCCATGATCCCCCACGCTTCGGAAAACAACAGTGTGCGGGACAGGCACGCGCAGAGGCTGCTCTCCTCCCCCCTCCCAGATGTCAAACACACATATACATAAGTACACACATATACACTCATATACATATACTGTATACATATGCATAACTACACACACAGTCCCCAAGTTACAAACATCCCACAGCAACGCGTGGCCGGGTCAGCTAGTTAATAATAAAAATAATAATAACTTATAATCATAAGTTCTTTTCTTGTGATTTGAGTCCTGATAGGGCAGAATAAAAATAAAGTTTTAATTATTGATTATTATTAATTAATTAATATTTATTAATTAATTAATAATTATTAATAATTATTAATAACCTCTTTTCATTAAAAAAATTTAAATTTACATATAGGTGGGATCTCTTTTCCTGCGCTTTGAGCCCCTTGCTCCGCTCCTTCGCCTTTTGAGCCCCCTCCTCAATATGGCATCCTTTCACATTTCCCCCCGTCTTTCAGCCTTTTTCTCTGCAAGCTCAACATCCCCAGCTCCCTAAGCCTCCAAGGGCTTGGCTTCCAGACCTTTGGCCATTTTGGCCGCCCTCTCCTTTCCTTGGTCTTCTCTTTCCTTCTCTTACTTCCTCCCCAAAGGATGCTCGAGGGGCATTAACTCCTCACCGTGTTTCCTTGCAATTCCCCCTCACTTACTCATATGTAGTCACCCTCAAACCGGGTGCAACTGCAGCCCTGCAAAAGCTATGCCTGGATGCGCGTAGGCATTCGTGAAATCCCGCACAGTGTCTAGTTGTGGGTGCAGGGCTCAGAAACTACATTGTTAGCAACGTGTGTGTATGTATGGCTGTCTGGGTGATATGTGCAACTGCAGCCCATGCACACACTTTGTGGGCACATGTTCGATTGTAGAATTTGAGAAGTTCAGGCTTCTCTCCTGCCGCACACACTAACCGTGTCTGGAGGTTGCACATACACACACAGCTTGCATGTTGGATTCTGCAGGGAGAACCTGCTTGTCTTTACTCGGTCACCGTTTGGAAGGGAGCAAGAGGGCTGATCTGTTTGCAGCTTTGCTTGAATGTATGTGTGTCAAGTCTTACACTGTGTAGAGATTGCCCATATGTGCATCAATAATAATAGTAATAATAATAAAAAATAATACTAATAATACTAAAATAATATACTACTAGTATTACTTCTAATAAAATTAATACTAAAATAATAATATAATACTAATAATATTAAAATAATAATATGCTAACATAAATAATACTAAAATAATAATATTATAATACTAATAATATTAAAATAATATAATAATGCCAATACTAATAAAATAATAGTATAAAACAACCACCAAAATAATAATAATAATATAATAATAATACTAAAATAATAATATAATGCTAATAGTACTAAAATAATACTATACTACTATTACTACTACTAATAAAAATAATACTGAAATAATAATATAATAATACTAAAATAATATACTACGACTAATAAAATAATAATAATATAATGCTAGTAATACTAAAATAATAATATAATAATACTAAAATAATATACTATGACTAATAAAATAATAATATAATGCTATTAATACTAAAATAATAATATAATAATACTAAAATAATATACTTTGACTAATAAAATAATAATGATATAATGCTAGTAATACTAAAATAATACTATGATAATACTAAAATAATATACTATGACTAATAAAATAATAATAATATAATGCTAGTAATACTAAAATAACAATATAATAATACTAAAATAATATACTACGACTAATAAAATAATAATAATATAATGCTAGTAATACTAAAATAATAATATGATAATACTAAAATAATATACTATGACTAATAAAATAATAATAATATAATGCTAGTAATACTAAAATAATAATATAATAATACTAATAATACTATAATAGACTGCTGCTAATAATAATAATACTTTATTTGTATTTTGCCCTATCTCCCCAAGGGGACTCAGGGCAGTATTGCAGTATACACAAACACAAAGGCAAACATTCAATTCAGCACACACACACAGTGTTGGATACTGCTTCGATTTGCACTGCCACTCTTTGGGAGGGAATGAGAGCAAAAGGAGAGATGTCTGCATTGAAGTCTTACACTTCCTCGAGATGGCCCGTATGTGTTCAGGTACATACACATCTGCAGCTTGTGGGCGAACATGCTTGTGTTTGCTCCATCACTCTTTGGAAAGGAGCAAGGACAGGAGAGTAATACTCATAATCAATTTTATTTATCGCCTGCCTCTTTTAATGGCTCAAGAACACAGTTGTGTGTCTCTTTGCTGGATGTGTGTGTGTCTCCCAATATGCATGGTGGGAGGGCTGCAGCATCTCCTCCTCCTTCCATCCTTCCATCCATCCCAACCCTGCTGATGCTAGGTTGCTATTGATCAAAACCGAGCCTATTAGAGTCCGGGGAGGAAAAGCAAGGGAGTCCCTAAGGAGACGTTGTCCTCCTGGCTTAACACCCCCCCCCACCCCCCAATTTGGGGGTTTGCTGGGTGATGACCCAGAACCCAAACACTCCAGAGACCCTGGGCTTTGTGGGGCCTCTTTGGCTACTCTACGATGAAAGAGAGTAAGATCTTCTCTCTGTCTGTCTAATCAGGGGAAGGCGATGCAATGTATGAATATTGGGACACACAGATCAAGGACGGGGGCACACCTAATATGAGATGGAGCTCAGCTTCACTTGACTTCTTTCATATTTAATAATAGTACTATTTGATATTTGATAATAATATGATTTAATATTTAATAATTTAATAATATTTAATAATACTATTATTAGATATTTAATAATATTATTGTTTGATAATTAACAATAATTTAATATTTAATAATAATATTATTTGATGCCTACTAATAATATAGTTTGATTTAATATTTAATAATATTTAATAATACTATTATTAGATATTTAATGATATTATTGTTTGATAATTAACAATAATTTAATATTTAATAATAATATTATTTGATGCCTACTAATATAGTTTGATTTAATATTTAATAATATTTAATAATACTATTATTAGATATTTAATAATATTATTGTTTGATAATTAACAATAATATAATATTTAATATTTAATACTAATATTATTTGATGCCTGCTAATAATATAGTTTGATTTGATATTTAATAATCTATTAATATTTAATAATACTATTATTAGATATTTAATAATATTATTATTTTAAAATTAACAATAATATAATATTTAATAATATTATTATTTTATGTCTACTAATAACATAGTTTGATTTAATATTTAATAATTTAATAATATTTAATAATACTATTATTAGATATTTAATAATATTATTATTTTAAAATTAACAATAATATAATATTTAATATTTAATAATATTATTTTTGATGCCTACTAATAATATAGTTTGATTAACAATAATATTCTTTGTATGAATGGGGGGGGCACAGATCAAGGATGGGGGCGCACCTAATATGAGATGGAGCTCAGCTTCACTTGACCTCTTTCATATTCTTAATAGAAATGTTTTTTAATCTTTGACAATATTATTAGCTTTTAATAATAATAATTATTTTTTATTTATTTATTTACTTCATTTATATTTCGCCCTTCTCACCCCACAGATTACAATGTACACATTACATTTAGACACACAAACACACAAGACAGAGAGAGGCAATTTAACATAAGGCCACCAGGGGGAGCTGTGGCAATGACAACATTCACACTTGCCTCCATTTATTTATTTATTTACTTCATTTCTATTCCACCCTTTTCACCCCGCAGGGGACTCAGGGCGAATTACAATGTACACATTACATTTAGACACACAAACACACAAGACAGACAGAGGCAATTTAACATATGGACACCAAGGGAGCTGTCGCACTCATTCGCTCCTCAGCGTATTTTCTGGAGATCTTTTTTTTTATGGACTCGTAAATCAGTTAAATTTAGCCTCCCCACTAAGTGGTACCTTAATTTCCTACTTGACAGATGCAACTGTCTTTCGGGTTGCACAGGTCGACAACAGGCTACACAATAGGTCGAGAGCCCACCTCGACCCGGGCGGGCCTAGAACTCATGACCTTCTGGTCAGTAGAGATCTTACGCAGCTGACACCCAGCCAGCTGCGCCACATTTATATTTAATAATAATATTTAATATTAAATAATATTTTTATATTTAATAATAATATTATTAGATATTGAATATTATTTGATATTTACTAATAATATTACTTAATATTAAATATTATTTGATATTTACTAATAGTATTACTTAATATTTAATCGTAATATTAATTAATATTTAATACAAATATTATTTGAATAATAATAATTTGATTATTAATAATAGGAAGTTGGAGGGTTCATCTATAGTTTGAGATGGAGGAAATGTTTATGGCGTCCTGAGAGGTGGATTAGGAAGTTGAGAGATGGGGAAATTGTTTGCGTGCGTATGAGAGAGCGACATGGAGAGGCGGAAATGTGTTGTCGAAGGCTTTCATGGCCAGAATCACTGGGTTGCTGTGAGTTTCCAGGGCTGCCTGGCCATGTTCCAGAAGCATTCTCTCCTGACATGTCCCCCACATCTATGGCAGGCGTCCTCAGAGGTTGTGAGGTCCGTTGGAAGCTAGGCAAGAGTTGTGGGTTGTATCCTATGGCTGATATAGGTGAGAAAGACCCCATAAATGCAGTCCTAGTATCACGTATTGCTGCTGCATGGATGTTCCTCTATTAGGGCAGCACACAAAATGTATGCATACATCACGGATGTCCTTCCCTTTGAGGGCTCGCACAGTGTGCCATTTGTCTCGGTGCCTCTTTCGTGCCTGGTTTACACAGCCATGCACAACGGGTGCCCCTTCCCTCCCATAAAATGTTTGCTAGGCACATGTGTCCTTTTTCGGTCCTTCAATTAGCCCTGGCTGTTCCTATCAAAGCAGAGGTTTTGGAAAGAGTTTGCAGTGCACTGAGGAACCCTCAATGCTGTCTTTCTCTCCACCCGCCAATACATAAACCATCACTTGGGTTTGGTCTTTTCCCCTTGTCATTGCTTGGACCTCCCAAAAAGCAGGTGTATTGTGTGTATTTGCTGTACTACTAAGTGCGCAGCCCCGCGAGTCCCTTCTGGGAGATGGTGGCGGGTTTTAATAAATAGATAAATAAATAAAATAATATTATAATAACATTATAATATATATTATTATATATTATTATATAATATTATTATTATATTATTATAAATATTATTTTAATATTATTATTATTACACCCAATTCAACTAAGTTTACTTATGTGTTCCGCTCGCTTGCTGCAAACAACCGCAACCCCATTGCCAACGTTTCCCTCCTTGACAATAACTCCCAAGACGCTCACTTGTGATTCGCCCCACATACGCACATACATCTCCCCACACTATGTATAATGGCATTAGCCTTGCACTACTTCTGACTATCGCCCCATGCCATTTTGCTATTGTGCATTTTGCTATTGCACAATTTTGCAATTGTACAGTTTTGCAACGTGCAATTGCCAACATTTTCCTCCTTGGACAACAACACACAAGACTCTTGCTTGTGATTCACCCTCTCTTACATGTACACACATACATCTCCCCATACTATGCCATGGCATTAGTCACGCACTACTTCTGACTATTGCCCTGTGCAATTGCCAACATTTTCCTCCTTGGACAATAACAACAAGACTCTTGCTTGTGATTTGCCCTCCCTCACATGTTTGCACATACATCTCCCCATACTATGTAATGTCCTTAGCCACACACTACTTCTGACTATTGCCCTGTGCAATTGCCAACATTTTCCTCCTTGGACAATAACACACAAGACTCTTGCTTGCTTGTGATTCTCCCCATACCATGTAATGGCCCTCACTTCCATGTACATTTTTAAATTTCATATACATCTCTTGTCCCCATACTATGTAATGGCCTTAGCCACGCACTACTTCTGACTATTGCCCCATGCATTTTGCTGTTTTCCTCCTTGCAATAACAACAAGACTCTTGCTTGTGATTTGCCCTCTTTCATATGTAAGCCCTTAACATTTTCCTCCTTGGGCAATAACACACAAGACTCTTGCTTGTGATTCACCCTCCCTTACATATACTGTACACACATAAATCTCCCCATACTATGTAATGGTATTAGCCATGCACTACTTCAGACTATTGCCCCATGTAATTTTGCAATTGCAGATTTGCAATTGCCAACATTTTCCTCCTTGGACAACAACACACCAGATACTTGTTTGTGATTCACCCTCTCTTACATGTACACACATACATCTCCCCATACTATGTAATGGCATTAGCCACGCACTACTTCTGACTATTGCCCACATGCATTTTGAAATTGCACAATTTTGCAATTTTGAAATTGTGCAATTGCCAACATTTCCCTCCTTGGACAATAACACACAAGACACTTGCTTGTGATTCACCCTCTCTTACATGTACATGCATTCATCTCCCAATACTATGCAATGGCATTAGCCATGCATTACTTCTGACTATTGCCCCATGCAATTTTGCAATTGCGCATTTTGCAACTGCACATTTTGCAATGGCCAACATTTTCCTCCTTGGGTAATAACACACAAGACTCTTGCTTGTGATTTGCCCTCTCTCATATGTAAGCACATACATCTCCCCATACCATGTAATGGCCTTAGCCACGCACTACTTCTGACTATTGCCCCATGCATTTTTGAAATTGCACAATTTTGCAATTTTGAAATTGTAAAATTGCCAACATTTCCCTCCTTGGGCAATAACACGCAATACCCTTGCTTGTGATTCACCCTCTCTTATATGTATACACATACATCTCTCAATACTATTTAATGGCATTAGCCATGCATTAGGTCTGACTATTGGCCCATGCAATTTTGCTATTGTGCAATGGCCAACATTTTCCTCCTTGGACAATAACACACAAGACTCTCGCTTGTGATTTGCTCTCTCTCATATATAAGCACATACATCTCCCCATACTATGTAATGGCCTTAGCCATGCGCTACTTCTGACTATTGCCCCATACATTTTGCAATTGCACAATTTTGCAATTTTTGAAATTGTTAAATCGCGCAGTTGCCAACCTTTCCCTCCTTGGACAATAACACACAAGACTCTTGCTTGTGATTCACCCTCTCTTACATGTACACACATACATCTCCCAATACTATGTAATGGCATTAGCCATGCATTACTTCTGACTATTGAACCATGCAATTGTGAAATTGCATGATTGCGCATTGATTCCTAGCATGGATTCCCAAATAGGGGGACTTCCTTTCAAAATTTAGTTCTTTCTTTCCCCAAAAAACTATAATCCTCATTAGAATAGAGCTCCGCTTCCACATACACCAAGTGTGTACACACACATACACACCTGTACTCTATCTTCCAAGCTGGATCTGGCACATCCGATAATGTCATTGAGTTGCACATGCACGGACACATGCATACATGTACCTAAGACTTTCGGCTCATGCAATTGTGCAATTTTGCAATTGTGAGATTGCGTGATTGCGAGTATGCACACACCCATACACATCTGTACTCTTATCTTCCCAGCTGGAGCTGGCACATCCGATAATTTCATTGAGTTGCACATGCATGGACACATGCATACATGTACCAAAGACTTTTGCCTCATGCAATTGTGCAATTTTGCAATTGCGAGTATGCACACACCCATACACATCTGTACTCTATCTTCCCAGCTGGAGCTGGCACTTCTGAGAATGTCATTGAGTTGCACATGCACGGACACATGCACACATGTACCAAAGACTTTCGCCCCATGCAATTGTGCAATTTTGCAATTGCGAGATTGCGAGATGGCAGATTGATTCCCAAATTAGGGGACACAAGGCGGGATACCTATGTCCGAAGCACACAAGTTGGGATACCTATGTCCGAAGCACACAAGGCTTCTGACATAGGATATCTATGTCCGAAGCACACAAGGCGGGATACTTATGTCCGAAGCACACAAGGTAGGATATCTTTGTCCGAAGCACACAACGCTTTGGACATAGGATATCTATGTCTGAAGCACACAATGCGGGATACCTATGTCCAAAGCACACAAGGCAGGATACCTATGTCCGAAGCACACAAGGCGGGATACCTATGTCCGAAGCACACAACTCTTTGGACATAGGATATCTATGTCCAAAGCACACAAGGCAGGATACTTATGTCCGAAGCACACAAGGCAGGGTATCTTTGTCCGAAGCACACAACGCTTTGGACATAGGATATCTATGTCTGAAGCACACAAGGCGGGATACCTATGTCCGAAGCACACAAGGCAGGATATCTATGTCTGAAGCACACAAGGCGGGATACCTATGTCCGAAGCACACAAGGCGGGATACCTATGTCTGAAGCACACAAGGCAGGATATCTATGTCTGAAGCACACAAGGCGGGATACCTATGTCCGAAGCACACAAGGCAGGATATCTATGTCTGAAGCACACAAGGCAGGATATCTATGTCTGAAGCACACAAGGCGGGATACCTATGTTCGAAGCACACAAGGCAGGATATCTATGTCTGAAGCACACAAGGCGGGATACCTATGTCCGAAGCACACAAGGACATAGGATATCTATGTCCAAAGCACACAAGGCAGGATACTTATGTCCGAAGCACACAAGGCAGGGTATCTTTGTCCGACACAACGCTTTGGACATAGGATATCTATGTCTGAAGCACAAAGGCGGGATACCTATGTCCGAAGCACAACAAGGCAGGATATCTATGTCTGAAGCACACAAGGCGGGATACCTATGTCCGAAGCACACACAATGCCGGATATCTATGTCAGAAGCACACAAGGCAGGATATCTATGTCTGAAGCACACAAGGCGGGATACCTATGTCCGAAGCACACAAGGCAGGATACCTATGTCTGAAGCACACAAGGCAGGATACCTATGTCCGAAGCACACAAGGCGGGATACCTATGTCCGAAGCACACAAGGCGGGATACCTATGTCCGAAGCACACAAGGCAGGATATCTATGTCTGAAGCACACAAGGCGGGATACCTATGTCCGAAGCACACAAGGCGGGATACCTATGTCCGAAGCACACAAGGCAGGATACCTATGTCCGAAGCACACAAGACAGGATACCTATGTCCGAAAGCACACAAGGCAGGATACCTATGTCCGAAGCACACAAGACGGGATACCTATGTCCGAAGCACACAAGGCGGGATACCTATGTCCGAAGCACACAAGACAGGATACCTATGTCCGAAGCACACAAGGCAGGATACCTATGTCTGAAGCACACAAGGCGGGATATCTATGTCCGGCACACAAGGCGGGATACCTATGTCCGAAGCACACAAGGCGGGATACCTATGTCCGAAGCACACAAGGCGGGATACCTATGTCCGAAGCACACAAGGCGGGATACCTATGTCCGAAGCACACAAGGCGGGATACCTATGTCCGAAGCACACAAGGCAGGATACCTATGTCCGAAGCACACAAGGCAGGATACCTATGTCCGAAGCACACAAGGCGGGATACCTATGTCCGAAGCACACAAGGCGGGATACCTATGTCCGAAGCACACAAGGCGGGATACCTATGTCCGAAGCACACAAGGCGGGATACCTATGTCCGAAGCACACAAAGGCGGGATACCTATGTCCGAAGCACACAAGGCGGGATACCTATGTCGAAGCACACAAGGCAGGATACCTATGTCTGAAGCACACAAGGCGGGATACCTATGTCCGAAGCACACAAGGTGGGATATCTATGTCCGAAGCACACAAGGCAGGATACCTATGTCCGAAGCACACAAGGCAGGATATCTATGTCCGAAGCACACAAGGCAGGATACCTATGTCCGAAGCACACAAGGCAGGATATCTATGTCCGAAGCACACAAGGCTTCTGACATAGGATATCTATATCCGAAGCACACAAGGCGAGATACCTACTGTATGTCCGAAGCACACAAGGCGGCATATCTATGTTGTGGTCATCGAAACAGGCCCAGGTTTCACACTGAGTGTATAAATACCTTAAAAAACATATTAACTATATGTATTACTGTGCTAGAGTGTCATTTTGTGTCATTTTGGTTAGTGGTGTGCCCCAGGATTTTGTAAATGTCAAAAATGTGCCGCGGCTTAAAAAAAAGGTTGAAAAACACTAACTTAGGCAATCCCATAGGTCCTCCAAGCTTAGTGTCTTGGTGGTGGGTCCATAGATGGCTGTGGAGCCCTATTCTTGATCCGCATGTCCTCCCACATTGAAGACATCGGTTTCGAGGTGGAACTCGGTCCCGGTCAGGGTTGACTTGATGTGCATATTTCTCCCTTTCGCCCTCCTTTTGTGCCTCTTCGCAGCTGGATCTGGCACATCCGATAATGTCATTGAGTTGCGTATGCACGCACACATGCATGCATGTGCCAGAGACTCCGTGCCCAGCGTGTTCGTCTTGGCGTTGTCCTCCCCCCGTCCCTTTCCTCCCTAGCAGTGTGTCTCGTTTGCTGTTTCGCTCGGCGTGGAAGGGGTTGTCTCTTTGGGGAGCTCTTTAGCACTCAGCAGAAAAATGCTTTGCACACTCCGTTCCCTCCCTCCGCCTTTTACTGCACTTTAGGTGTACTCAGGACTCCAGGGAAGGCAGGGAAATAGGATGAGTTGGCGGTGCAGGAAGGGAAGACAGAAAGGTAGGTTCGCTCCCTCCCGGGGTTGTGTTGGTTTTGGGAGATACGTGACCGGCAGGCACACCTTGAGAAATGGCTTTGGGTCTCGCGGGGTGCATCCGTGTCCTATCGATTCTATAGGGTGGGGGAGAGAGAGATAGATTCTCATGTGTGCCGGGATACGCAAGGATACGCATGCGATTAAGCAATGGTTTTGTGTGTTTGTGCAATTGAGTGCTGTCGGTGTGTGTGTGTGTGTGGGGGTGCAACGAGGATAATTTTTGTCTTGATTTCGGCAACGATTGGAAATGAATTATTTCACAATGTGTGTAATACGTGGGTGTGTGTATCTTAATGCGCACGGCGAGGAAAATAATTTTCGGTGGTATCTAGCAGAGGCAATCGGGACACTGCAGATCGAAGTGCCCACTTGGATATGTGTTCGCTTGATGTATTTGTGTGTGTCTTGCATGCTGGGGAAGCCTCTCCTTTTTTCAGCATGGCCTCGGGGGGGAAGGAGGATGGGGCGCACCTTGTATCTACATGCGTTTGTGTGGGTGTGCATTAATACCGGCACTTACAGACGTACCCAAGAGGGTTGCCATTGTGCGTGTTCGCAAACCATTCCATGCTTCGAGTGGGGGAGGCACATCCAGCTTCCGATCTTGACTTTTTTTGGAAGCAAACGGGGAAAAAGCTGTTTAGGAAACAGCGTAATCCCCTCAAGGCAGGGATTCGGATGTCATCCCTAGCCTTATTCCATAGCACACAAGGCGGGATATCTATGTCCGAAGCACACAAGGCGGGATATCTATCCCCGAAGCACACAAGGTGGGAGTCCTATATCCGAAGCACACAAGGCGTGATACCTATATCCGAAGCACGCAAGGCGGGATATCTATGTCTGAAGCACACAAGGCGGGATATCTATGCCCGAAGCACACAAGGTGGGATTCCTATATCCGAAGCACACAAGGCGGGATATCTATGTCCGAAGCACACAAGGCAGGATATCTATGTCCGAAGCACGCAAGGCGGGATATCATTGGAGGGTCTTCCTTTTCTTTGACCCTCTACCCTTGACGTTTGCCATGGAAGTCTTTTAGGGCAGTGTTTTTCAACCTTTTTTGAGCCGCGGCACATTTATGACATTTACAAAATCCTGGGGCACACCACCAACCAAAATGACACAAAACGACACTCTAACACAGTCATACATATAGTTAATATGTTTTTAAATGTATTTATACACTCAGTGTGAAACCTGGGCCTGTTTCGATGAACACAACATAGATATCCTGGCAGGAATGGCAGAAAGACACACACACAAACACAAAACATACTAATACTAACCCAAAATGACACTTTAACACAGTAATACATATAGTTAATATGTTTTTAAATGTATTTATACACTCAGTGTGAAACCTGGGCCTGTTTCGATAAACACAACATAGATATCCTGGCAGGAATGGCAGAAAGACACACACACAAACACAAAACATACTAATACTAACCCAAAATGACACAAAATGACACTCTAACACAGTAATACATATAGTTAATATGTTTTTAAATGTATTTATACACTCAGTGTGACACCTGGGCCTGTTTCGATAAACACAACATAGATATCCTGGCAGGAATGGCAGAAAGACACACACACAAACACAAAACATACTAATACTAACCCAAAATGACACTCTAACACAGTAATACATATAGTTAATATGTTTTCAAATGCATTTATACACTCAGTGTGAAACCTGGGCCTGTTTCGATGAACACAACATAGATATCCTGGCAGGAATGGCAGAAAGACACACACACACACACACAAAACATACTAATACTAACCCAAAATGACACAAAATGACACTCTAATACAGTAATACATATAGTTAATATGTTTTTAAATGTATTTATACACTCAGTGTGACACCTGGGCCTGTTTCGATGAACACAACATAGATATCCTGGCAGGAATGGCAGAAAGACACACACACAAACACAAAACATACTAATACTAACCCAAAATTACACTCTAACACAGTAATACATATAGTTAATATGCTTTTAAATGTATTTATACACTCAGTGTGAAACCTGGGCCTGTTTCGATGAACACAACATAGATATCCTGGCAGGAATGGCAGAAAGACACACACACACACAAAACATACTAATACTAACCCAAAATGACACAAAATGACATTCTAACACAGTAATACATATAGTTAATATGTTTTAAAATGTATTTATACACTCAGTGTGAAACCTGGGCCTGTTTCGATGAACACAACATAGATATCCTGGCAGGAATGGCAGAAAGACACACACACACAAAACATATTAATACTAACCCAAAATGACACAAAATGACACTCTAACACAGGAATACATATAGTTAATATGTTTTCAAATGTATTATACACTCAGTGTGAAACCTGGGCCTGTTTCGATGAACACAACATAGAGATCCTGGCAGGAATGGCAGAAAGACACACACGAAAGTCTTGCTCAACAGCTGGGAGTTATATTTCACCCGCAATCAAAGAGCATTCTGAACTCCACCAACGATGGAATAGAATCAAACTTCCCACACAGATCTCCCATAACCAAGAGAAAATACTGTAAGAGTTTGGTGGGCATTGACCTTGAGATTTGGAGTTGTAGTTCACCTATATCCAGAGAGCACTGTGGAGAGGAAGACGTGGGGCGAGTCTGCGCAGTAGCGCCCGCACGGGTCACGTCTTCCTCCCCCCCCCTCCCGCATGAGCAAAGTGAGGCAAAGCGAGCAGAGCGAGGCTGGGAAGAAGGGAGCCCGAGTGGAGAAGAAAAAGTGTTTGGCAGGAGGGGGAAGAAAGGGTATTGGAGGTTCCCATTTCCCACGGCACACCTGATGATCGCTCACGGCACCCTAGTGTGCCACGGGACACTGATTGGGAAACACTGCTATAGGAATCCTTTGAAGTCTGAGTCTGGTTCAGAAACACTGGGTCACTGTGAGTTTTCCGGGCTGTGTGGCCATCTTCCAGAAGCATTCTCTCCTGACGTTCGCTTCTGGAACGTGGCCGTACAGCCTGAAAAACTCACAGCAGCCTAGTGAGTATGGCCATACGAGCCTTCGACAACACAACGTCGAAACACCTTTTGCCGATGGTTTTGGAAATCCTGTATTTGGGTGGAATCAGATGGCTGCTCATGCATGTGTTGCATCTTTGTACATGCTGCACATACTCGCATATTTGTATTTCATTGTGTTGTATTTGGACTTAAGAAAGGGGAGAAAAAACAGGCAGGCTGTGGGGCGAAACCTTATTATTCAAATAATTTGGTTATTAAATTTGAATTAATATTATGATTAAATATTAAGTAATATTATTAGTAAATATCAAATAATATTTAATATTAAATATTATTATTAGTAAATATCAAATATTATTAGTAAATATCAAATAATATTATTATTAAATATTAAATATAATTATTATTAAATATCTAATAATATTATTGTCAAAGATGTAAAAATATTAAATACGAATATTAGTAAATATCACATAATATTTAATATTAAGCTATATTATTAGTAAATATCAAATAATATTCAATATCAAATAGTATTATTATTAAATATAAAATATTATGATTTAATATCAAATATTATTAGTACATATCGAATATTATGATTTTTCTTATCTGTGGTGGTGATGGGGGTTTGGTGTTAGATAGCCCCCCCGAAGGGGTCCCTTCCTTGGCTACCAAAGTGCTTCTCCCAAAATAATAGTGTGTCTCCCAGAAGAGGGAGCTCCAGCTCTGTTACTGGGGTTCGGAGAAGGATTTGCCGACGCCAGCGGTATGCCAAGCCAATCTCGATTTTCTATTTGCTTTAGATCTCACTTTTACCCTCCATCTTTCAAAAGGAGGCATCTAGTGAAGACTTGGCTATTCGCCCCCCACCCCTTCCTTTCAGAGAAGGGAGGCAGCTTTAACTGTGCAGAGCAAAAATCAACACAAATCAGCAATACACACACACACACATATATATATATCTCGGCATTACTTTGCGAACGAAGATTCTTTAGGAAGGACTCGTCCCACGCTTTTTTACAAGCACGTTGATGACTAAGAAGGCCAATCTGAGATAGGCAAGTCCGGTTGCAGAAAGCACAGCAGAAAGTCTCCTTGGGTGATGTTGTTTCCAAGTTGCGGTTCTTTCTGCGCTGTCGTTTCTCTTCGAGACTCATTCATCATGTCTTCTCGAAAGAGGCCGCAGCATTGTGGAGAGTGCGTCTCCATGCCTCCCGATGTGAGGCCAGGGTGGACCATTGTTGGTGATCAATCTGGCCGAGCCTGAGATGTTGTTTCAGGGAGTCCTTGTATCTCTTTTTGGGGGCGCCTCTCTTGTACTGACCCGTGGCGAGTTTACCATAGAGTAGTATCTTTGGGAGGCGAGGGTCCTCCATCCTAGAGACGTGCCCTGCCCAGGGCAGCTGTGTTCTCAATACTGTCCCTATTACTCTACTTATATTTTCATACTTCGAAACTGATAGGTTGGCAGAAGCTGGGGCTAATGCTGGGAACTCACCCCACTTCCTGGATTCCATCTGATAACCTTTTGCCCAACAACTTCCACACCTCCGTGCTTTACTCATTGCTCAAAAGGTTAACATTTCCCCTTACCACTTCACCCTATTCAGGAGAGGGAGGGGCTCATTTCTAACCCTATCACCAGGCATTCCTCATACATGCCTCCAAGTTCCTCTAGCCGCCATGACTGCCTGCATGGACCACCGTTACCTACCCAACACAGCTGTACCTATTACTCTACTTATACTTCCATACTTCCAAACTGATAGCAGTGAGTTATTTCACTAATATAAGTACTAAACATAGAAGACATACTTATTTTTTATGCTACTAACAATACTATTTAAACTAGGCAGACATTCTTAGAGCACCAGACTACGCCACAGCAACGCGTGGCCGGGTACAGCTAGTATATATATATATACAGGTCCGTAAGCCAGGATTTTGATTCGGGAAGGGCTGAGTCTGAGTAAGAGAGGGACTATCCTACCAAACCTTTTGTATTTTTGTCCCAGTAACCCCATGAATGTGGGATATAATGAGCATGGTGATCAGATCATGATATGAATAAACATAACAGTTTATATAATGTACCAGTAAGGCCTTCTCGCGGACCACCCTGAGAATCGAGGGGGGGAGGGGGCAAATGCCCCCTAAGCCCCCCCCCCGTCTACATGCCTCTCTCTCTCTCTCTCTCTCTCTCTCTGTCTGTCTGTCTCTCTCTCTCTCTCTCTCTCTCTCTATATCAGTGTTTCTCAACCTTCCTAATGCTGCGACCCCTTAATACAGTTCCTCATGTTGTGGAGACCCCTAACCATAACATTATTTTCATTGCTACTTCATAACTGTATTGGGGGGGGGGTTGATTTTGTCTTTTGGAAGTAGTAGTTGCTGGTATATATAGTTCACTTACAATCAAAGAGCATTCTGAACTCACCAACAATTGAATTGAACCAAACTTGGTACGCGAAACACCCATGACCAACAGCAAATACTGGAAGGTTTTGGTGGGCATTGACCTTGAGTTTGGGAGTTGTAGTTCACCTACATCCAGAGAGCACTATAGACTCAACAATGATGGATCTGGACCACACTTGACACGAATCCTCAATATACCCAAATGTGAACACTGGTGGAGTTTGGGGAAAATAGATCTTGACATTTGGGAGTTGTAGTTACTGGGATTTATAGTTTACCAACAATCAGAGAGCTGCTTGCACCCGACCAATGATAGAATTGGGTCAAACTTCCTACACAGAACCCTCATGCCTTGAAGGTTCTAGCTGGCATGAGCCTCCATCCCAAATCACACACTCTCCCTCACCCACACATGCGCACCATTCTGCCATGCGCCGAGCACACCTGCTCTCCCCTCCCCACTTGGAGTCTCAGAAACATCCCTCCCATTGGCAGGGAGGCCTGCCAATCACAGCAGAGGAGAGCTTTAGGTGGGAGAATTCGCAGTCTGTTTCCAAAAAGAAAGAGAAAGAAAAGCGGAGAGATCTTCAACCTTCTCTGCCAAAGCGCTTCCTAAGACCATCAGAAATACATGTTTTCTGATCGTCTTTGGCGACCCCTCTGAAACCCTCTCGCGACCCCCCTGGGGGTCCTGACCCCTAGGTTGAGAAACACTGCTCTCTCTCTCTCTCTCTCTCTCTCTATATATATATATATATATATATATCAGCTTGCTGTTGCTGGGAGCTGTTTGTTTGTCTTCTTTACAAAACAAGTCTGGGCAAGTGGGAGAGTGACAAGGGTGGTTTCGCTAACCCAGTGGTTCACAACCTTTTTTTTGACCAGGGACCACATGGCCCGGGACTGGTCTCCAACCCAAAAGGGTTATGAATCGGTTTTTGGTACACATTTGGGGTGCTAGTTCACAAAATTGCATTGGATAGACCAGTGTTTCCCAACCAGTGTGCCGTGGCACACTAGTGTGCCGTGAGCGATCATCAGGTGTGCCGTGGGAAATGGGAACCTCCAATACCCTTTCTTCCCCCTCCTGCCGAACACTTTTTCTTCTCCACTCGGGCTCCCTTCTTCCCAGCCTTGCTCTGCTCCCTTTGCTCACGCTGCCGCTTCTGTGGGAGGGGGTGGGGGAGGAGGAAGGCTTGTGCCGTACTGTAAGCCGCTCTGAGTCCCCCCTCGGGGGTTGAGAAGAGCGGGGTAAAATCCTGAAATAAATAAATAAATAAGACGTGACCCGTGTGGGCGCTATTGCGCAGACTCGCCCCACGTCTTCCTCCCTCCCCTCCGCAGTGCTCTCTCGATATAGGTGAACTACAAATCCAAAACTCAAGGTCAATGCCCACCAAACTCTTATAGTATTTTCTCTTGGTTATGGTAGTTCTGGTTATGGGAAGTTTGATTCCATTCCATCATTGGTGGAGTTCAGAATGCTCTTTGATTGCGGGTGAACTATAACTCCCAGCTGTTGAGCAAGACATTCGTCTGTGTCTTTCTGCCATTCCTGCCAGGATATCTATGTTGTGTTCATCGAAACAGGCCCAAGTTTCACACTGAGTGTATAAATACATTTAAAAACATATTAACTATATGTATTACTGTGTTAGAGTGTCATTGTGGGTCATTTTGGGTTAGTATTAGTATGTTTTGTGTGTGTGTGTATGTGTCTTTCTGCCATTCCTGCCAGGATATCTCTGTTGTGTTCATCGAAACAGGCCCAGGTTTCACACTGAGTGTATAAATACATTTAAAAACATATTAACTATGTGTATTACTGTGTTAGAGTGTCATTTTGTGTCATTTTGTGTTAGTATTAGTATGTTTTGTGTGTGTGTGCATGTGTCTTTCTGCCATTCCTGCCAGGATATCTATGTTGTGTTCATCGAAACGGGCCCAGGTTTCACACTGAGTGTATAAATACATTTAAAAACATATTAACTATATGTATTCCTGTGTTAGAGTGTCATTTTGTGTCATTTTGGGTTTGTATTATTTTGTTTTGTGTTTTTGTGTGTGTGTGTATGTGTCTTTCTGCCATTCCTGCCAGGATATCTATGTTGTGTTCATCGAAACAGGCCCAGGTTTTACACTGAGTCTATAAATACATTTAAAAACATATTAACTATATGTATGACTGTGTTAGAGTGTCATTTTGTGTCATTTTGGTTGGTGGTGTGCCACAGGATTTTGTAAATGTAAAAAATGTGCCGCAGCTCAAAAAAGGTTGGGAAACACTGTTGTAAACCAAATAGCGTATTCTATTCAAAGGGGAAACATATGATCTCTGCCAAGCTAATAGACTTGTCCCCAGGCTGATTTATTGCCATTTGTTTACTCCTTCAAAGTTGACAGCTGTTGTCTTGATAGGAATGAATAGTAGGGGTTCTTTTGTCTGGATTGAGTAGGAGTTAGGGAAATCACCCCAGACTTCTTCACTAGGGACACGAGATCTTGGGATGGTGTTATTGCTGTCAAGTAGGCTTCAATTTATGGGGATGCTTTGTCTTTTTCATTGAGTCACAATGTTGAGTCCCCTTATGTCCAACCTTGAAATTTACGATCTTCCGGGGAGGCCCTGCTCTTGATCCCACCTTTGTCGCAAGTATGCTTGGTGGGGACGAGGGACAGGGCCTTCTCGTTGGTGGCCCCTCACCTATGGAACTCGCTCCCCAGTGAAATTAGATCAACTTCCTCCCTCCTTTCCTTTAGAAAAAACTAAAGACATGGTTATGGGGCCAGGCATTTGGTTAGACGGTAGGATAACAGGCGGTCAGTAAAATGATGACAAGATATAGAAATGGACTGTGCACTGGGTTAATTGGTGACTTGAGAGCTCGGACTATTTGCACTTTCAAATGGTTTTTTAAGCTGTTTAATATTGTTATTTTGTAACTGTGTGTTATTTATTTATTTATTTATTATTTGGACTTATACACCGCCACTCCCCGAGGGGTCAGAGCGGCTCACAGTCATATAAAAACACAACAGAAGTAAAAACAACATATTAAACTAGACTTAAAGAAGGTTTCCAGCTCAGCAATCAAAGGCTAGCTGGAAAAGATGGGTCTTGCAGGCCTTGCGGAAAGAGGGGAGGTCCTGCATGGCCCGCACATCACTTGGAAGGGTATTCCAGATTGACGGCGCTACTACAGAAAAGTCTCTGCGCCGGGTCGATATGAGACGAATTGCTTTGAAAGTCGGCACTTCAAGGAGGTTCTGTTGTTCGGAACGGAGTGACCTCTGGGGTTGGTAGGGGAAGAGACAGTCCCTCAGATACAGAGGCCCCAGACCATGCAAGGCCTTGAAAGTTAACACCAGCACCTTGAAGGTGATCCGGTGCTCGACCGGAAGCCAATGGAGCTGTTGAAGGATGGGTGTTATGTGACATCTCACTGGAGTCCCAGTGAGAAGTTGGGCAGCAGCGTTCTGGACGAGCTTAAGTTTCCGGATCACTGACAAGGGCAAGCCAATGTAAAGGACGTTACAGTAGTCTAGTCTCGAGATGACCGTGGCTTGGAGCACCGTGGCCAGGTTGTCTCTGGATTGGTAGGGGGCCAGACGCCTAGCTTGCCGCAGATGGAAAAAAGCAGTTTTGCTGACGGTGGAGACCTGGGCTTCCATCGACAGCAATGGGTCTAAAACGACCCCAAGGCTCTTTACTAAGGATGTCGGGCATAATGCCTCACCATCCAAGCTAGGCAGTTGGACCTCCCCACCCACCGGGTGGCCCAGCCACAGTATCTCTGACTTTGCTGGATTCATCCTCAATCTACTGGCACACAGCCAACCAGTAACAGCTTCAAGGCACTGTTGGAAAGAAGAGGGGAACGGCGTCTGGCCGGCCTTCCATTTTCAGAACGAGCTGGGTGTCGTCAGCGTACTGATAACACTCCAGCCCAAAGCTAGCAAGTGGTCGCATATCTATTATATAAAGGAGGTCCCGTCGTCGAATGGCTGACAGAGACAGAGAAACCTTCCAAGGCAGAGACACCAAACTTGCCAACACAAATAGGCCTCAGGCAAGGAAGGTTTTTAGCAAAGAAACTTTCCCCCCCAAAACCTAGAAGGCCCCCAAAACAACGATACAAAAAAACCTACATTTCCCAGCATCCTCTACGGCAGCCAGCGAAACCCATTGGCCAACATCAGTTACCATAGTAACAGTGGGCAAAGCCACTTAGAATGCTGAGTGATTTCAGTTGAGGGTTAAACTGCCACGGTCAAGATCTAGGAGGGAGACAAATAGGGCACCAGGGACACAGGCACCACTGACAAACACATACCCCCTGAATAACACAAAAGTAATACCTACACAACACAATACGCACATAACACAACCTTGCGTCTACTGCTCAACCCATTTGTATGCCATTCCTTCCTTCCACACAGGCATACGCTGACCCAAAAGACAAGCCATGCCTCCTCAAAAGAACAGCATCAGACGACACACTCACAACGCTACATACATCACACAAAAAAGGGCAGAACAAACGCCGGAACAGAAAGACACTGCACTACACTGCACTACACTGCACTACATCACCATAAACAAGGCTCAAGGACAAACACAACAAATCTGTGGCATAGACCTTGACACAGAATGCTTCTCCCACGGACAACTCTACGTAGCGTGCTCCAGAGTTGGGAAACCACAGAACCTCTACATCAACACAGCAGGCGGAAAGACAAAAAACATTGTATATCCACAAGCTCTGCAGAACGCCAGCAACACCACACACCGACAACTCCACAGGACTTCAACATCCCACCCACCAGAACAACCCACAACGACACAGCCATGACCCCACCAAGACCATAAGTAACATCAATTCCAACCCTTACATACTCAGACTTTCTCGCATCTCCTAAATACGCGTGCCGGGTACAGCTAGTAGATATTAAATCATAAAGGGGAGAGAATGGCACCTTGAGGGACCCCACAAGTAAGTGGAGCCTTCTCGGAAACCATACCTCCCCTTTCCACTCGCTGTCCCCGGTTGTGGAAAAAGGACAACAGCCATTTCAGTACATGATTGTACTGTGAGGCATCAAATTGCTGCCAATGTAAGCTGTCCTGAGTCCCCCTTTTGGGGTAGAGAAAGGTGGGGTACAAATCTTCTAAATAAATAAATGTTTCATGATGATTTCAAAGGACGGCAACCTCCATTTTGTCATTTATTTATTTAAAACTTTTATATCCCGATCTTCTCACCTCCGTAGAGCAGTGTTTCCCAACCTTTTTTGAGCCGCGGCACACTTTTTACATTTTCAAAATCCTGGGGCACATCACCAACCAAAATGACACAAGATGACACTCTAACACAGTAATACATATAGTTAATATGTTTTTAAAGGTATTTATACACTCAGTGTGAAACCTGGGCCTGTTTCGATGAACACAACATAGATATCCTGGCAGGAATGGCAGAAAGACACAAACTTCCCACACAGAACTCCCATAACCAAGAGAAAATACTATAAGAGTTTGGTGGGCATTGACCTTGAGTTTTGGAGTCGTAGTTCACCTATATCCAGAGAGCACTCTGTACTCAAACAATGTTGGATCAGGACCAAACTTGGCATGAATACTCAATATGCCCAAATGTGAACACAGATGGAGTTTGGGGAAAATAGACCTTGATATTTGGGAGTTACAGTTTCTGGGATTTATAGTTAACACACAATCAAAGAGCATCCTGAACTCTTGCAACAATGGCATTGAACCAAACTTGGCATTTTGAACTCTCATTCCCAACAGAAAGTACTGAAAGGGTTTGCTTGGGAATTGACCTTGAGTTTGGAAGTTGTAGTTCACCTACACCCAGAGAGCATTCTGAACCCCACCAACGATAGAACTGGGCCAAGCTTCCCACACAGAACCCCCAGGAGGCAAGAGGAGGTCTCTACTTGGGAAAAGGGAGGCAGGTCTTCCCAATTCATGGAGAGGGAGAGACCAAGTAGACAACGGGTGGGGACGGGGGTGGTTGTAATTTTGTGCCTTTATCGAGGTAGGTTTCTTAGGGTTTTTATACTTCGACACACTAGACCAGGGTGGGCAATTACCAGCCCTCAGGTGTTTTGGACTTCAACTCTCGGAAATCCTAAGAGCTGGTAAAATGGCTAGGATTTCTGGGAGTTGAAGTCCAAAACACCTGGAGGGCCGGTAATTGCCCACCCCTGCACTAGACTCTCCCATGGAGGTTCCAATTTCCCATGGCACACCTGATGATTGAAAGTAAATGAGCAGGCTGGTCACAGTAGGCACAAAACAACAGTGTGTATATACCAGATGGTTTTAGACTATATATGCTAGTGCATGTAGGGAATAACACAACCCCCACAGATAAGAAAATAATATATCTATTAGTGCATCAATAAGTTCAAATCACAAAGTAACATGGATGGTACAGATACAATGCATTGGAAAGCAAGACGCATCAAACCGCCCCCAATGTACTTGCGGGTAGATATTAGTAGTGCTGAGCTCCGTTCCCAGTGTGGTGGAAAGGCAGGCGTGAGCTGCTCGGGTTCGGCGTATGCCGGTCCGGCAAGGCGGGCGGCGCTTCCTGATGACGTGTGTGGGCGCCCGCTCTGGGCGTCGTCGACGTGGTGGGTGATATGTTGACGTCAGCACGTCAGGGGCGTGGGGAGGCCTGGGAGGGTGCGGTGACGTCAAGGGGGAAATCCCCAATGGGAAATCCCAGGCGCTCCGTGGCGTCTTCACACAAGGAAACCCCAAAACTCTCTTCCCTCTGGCAAGGTAGACCAGGCGTGTCAAAAGCGGCCCTCAGGTGGGAGTCCCGGGAGCCAAAACACGGAAGGGGATGGTGGGATATCAATTCGGGTGGGTTGGATTCACAAACATACAAATAGCAGTCTAATGAATGGCATCAATGGGAAACACTGCCGTAGAGGTACTCAGAGCGGCTCACAGCAAGGATTCAATGCAAATAATACAGACTAAAACATCAATATAACAACACAAGATTAAAACCTGGGCTTCTAATGAGAATGCAGGCTGTTTGTCAGAGAAAACATCCTTTTCTTAGTAAGTACAAGACTTTTCCAAATATTGCAAATATCTCCCGAAATCCAGCATGAAGGACCTGGGATCTCCATAGCAGGAATAGGTATACTTCATGAATTATTTTATTTGTTTCGTTGTTTATTTGTAAGACTAACTTTTAAACCCTAGAAAATGTCACCGGTTTGTCCCATATTGATTGATGCCCCCAATAAACATTAAACTTCACTGATGTTGGTCAAGGTCACCTGGTGTGTTTCGTAGATCAGTGAAAATTCGAACCTTGATTCTCCAACTCTACAGTATAACCCAGGGCTGTCCAAATGGCGGCCCCGGGGCCGGATCCGGCCCAGTAGCCTGTGGACACGGCCCCACCTATGCCCTCAGCCGCCATTTTTAATTTTTTTAAAAAATCGATTTTTTTTTAAAAAATGGCGGCCGGGGAGGGGAGGCGGGCAGGGAGGAGGAAGAGAGCTAGCTCCTCCTTTTCGGTGCCCCCTCCCTACCTAGGGTGGGGAGCCGCCGAAAAAGGCAGAAGGCGGCACCAAGAGCAGCGCGTCACAGGCCTGGCGTGATCGCGCTGCTCTTGGCACTACTACCTCCTACCCGGCGGCTCCCCGGCCTAGGAAGGAGGGGGCGCCGAAAAGGAGGAGTAGGCGGTGCCAAGGGGCAGTGCGTCACGCCAGGCCTGTGACGCGCTGCGTTGGCGCCGCCTTCTGCCCCCTTTCCGCACCCCTCCCTTCCTAGGGCAGGAGCCGCCGAAAAAGGGCAGAAGGCGGCGCCAAGAGCAGCGCGTCACAGGCCTGGCGTGACGCGCTGCTCTTGGCACCGCCTACTCCTCCTTTTCGGCGGCCCCGGCCTAGGAAGGGAGGGGGCGCCGGGGAGGAGTAGGCGGTGCCAAGGGGCAGCGCGTCACGCCAGGCCTGTGACGCGCTGCCGTTGGCGCCGCCTTCTGCCCTTTTTCGGCGGCTCCTGGCCTAGGAAGGGAGGGGCCGAAAAGGAGGAGTAGGCGGTGCCAAGGGCAGCGCGTCACGCCAGGCCTGTGACGCGCTGCCGTTGGCGCCGCCTTCTGCCCTTTTCGGCGGCTCCCTGGCCTAGGAAGGGGGGGGCGCCGAAAAGGAGGAGTAGGCGGTGCCAAGAGCAGTGCGTCACGCCAGGCCTGTGACGCGCTGCTCTTGGCGCCGCCTACTCCTCCTTTTTCGGCGGGGCCTGGGCTGGGGGTAGGGCCTGGGGGCGGGGGCTGGGGGCGGGGCCAAGCGGCCCCACAGGTCATCAGTGACCTCTTATCCGGCCCTGGACCCGCCAGAAGTTGGACAGCACTGGTATAACCCCATATGTGAGATGCTCTATTCTGACTGGCCCGGGGAGAAGGGCGTCGGGGGCGGGGCCATTTCTGCACGAGGAAGGACTGCCGCTGCCGCCATCCCATCACGGGCTGTGGGGCCTGTGTTGGTAGACAGCCCACCGCTCCGGAGAACGATTGGAGGAGTGGCGGCTTTGAGTACCTGCCATCCCAGAAGGCGATCCAGTCCTGCAGCGGGAGCAGTCGCCGACCTGCGGCGGCTGATCGCCCTGGCGACCCGAAAGACTTGGTTGTTTTCCGGGTCGCCAGGGCGATCAGCCGTCTCAGGTTGCCGACTGCTCCCGCTGCAGGCCCGGATCGCCTTCCAAGATGGCAGGCACTCCAAAGCCAGAATGGCAGGTACTCCATGGCAGGGCGATCAGCCGATCGGGAACACCTCTGACGGAACAACTGGGGGCGAGAGTGGGCGGAGGCTTGCAGCCTCCGATCGTCTTCTGCTCTGCTGCGGTGGTGACTGGGTCCGCTTTGCCATCCTCTGGGCTGGGTCCATTGGGCCATTCCATCTTGGGATCCTTCCTCTATTGGGGATGTCAGCCTCCATCTTGGTTCTCACCTTGTCTTCTTGAATTTAATTTAATTAAATGCGTTCCACAGATGGGGAGCCACCACCGAGAAGGCCCTATCTCTCGACTCCACCAACTGCATTTGAGAAGTAGGCGGGAGCGAGAGCAGGGCCTCCCCGGAAGATCTTAAATTACGAGGTGGGACGTAGCGGCTGATACGTTCGGACAAGTAAGCTGGGCTAGAACCGTATAGAGCAGTGCTTCTCAACCTGGGGGTCGGGACCCCCAGGGGGGTCGCGAGAAAGTTTCAGAGGGGTCGCCAAAGACCATCAGAAAAGACCATTAATGATGGTCTTAGGAAGCCCTTTGGCAGATTGAAGATCTCTCCACTTATCCTTCTCTTTCTTTTGGGAAACAGATTGGAAGGCCTCCCAGCCTAGGGGAGGGCTGTTTCTGAAACTCCAAGCGGGGAGAGCAGGCGTGCTTGGCGCATGGCAGCATGATGCGCCTGTGTGGGGTGAGGGAGAATGTGTGAGGTGGGACGGAGGCTCACGCCAGCTAGTCCCCTCGAGGCATGAGGGTTCTGTGTAGGATGTTTGACCCAATTCTATCATTGGTGGGGTGCAAGGGGCTCTTTGATTGTAGGTGAACTATAAATCCCAGCAACTACAACTCCCCAATGTCAAGATCTATTTTCCCCAAACTCCACCAGTGTTTGCATTTGGGTATATTGAAGATTAGTGTCAAGTGTGGCCCAGATCCATCATTGTTGAGTCTATAGTGCTCTCTGCATGTAGATGAACTACAACTCCCAAACTCAAGGTCAATGCCCACCAAACACTTCCAGTATTTGCTGTTGGCCATGGGAGTTTTTGTGCCAAGTTTGGTTCAATTCCATTGTTAGTGAGTTCAGAATGTTCTTTGATTGTGGGTGAACTCTAAATCCCACCAACTACAACTTCCAAATGACAAAATCAACCCACCCCCCTCAAAAATACAGTTATGAAGTAGCAATGAAAATAATGGTTAGGGGTCACCACAACATGAGGAACTGTATTAAGGGGTCGCAGAATTAGAAAGGTTGAGAAACTCTGGTATAGGGCTTTAAAGGTCAAAACCAGCACTTTGAATTGAGCTCGGAATTGGACAGGCAGCCAGTGGAGCTGACACAGCAGGGGGGTGGTATGCTCCCTGTATGTAGCTCCAGTTAGCAATCTGGCTGCCGCCCGTTGGACTAGTTGTAATTTCCGAACTGTCTTCAAAGGCAGCCCCACGTAGAATGGGTTGCAGTAATCTATTTGGGATGTGACCAGAGCGTGGACGACCTTAGCCAGATCAGACTTCCCAAGGTATGGGCGCAGCTGGCGCACGAGTCTTAACTGTACAAAAGCTCCCCTGGCCACCGCTGAGATCTGGGGTTCCAGGCTCAGCAATGAATCCAGGATGACTCCCAGACTGTGAACCTGCGTCTTCAGGGGGAGTGTCACCCCATCCAACACCGTTTTATTAGCCATCCTGAGTCTCTCTGCGGAGGTTGAGATAGGACAGGATATAAAAGCCCGAAATAAATAAATAAAATATTTGTGGTAGAGGAAACACATGAAATCTAGGATGAAATCCCATATGTGAGTTGCTCCATTGGCTCCCATGTTGTATTGGTTCAATCAATTGCCAGACAGTTTCCTGGATTGTCCCCATCTGTGAGATGCTCCATTGGCTTTTTAGAAAACAGTTGAGACAGAGGAAGTGGGCGGAGTCATGCAAATTACACACCAATGGGGAGAGAGAAAGGAACCCTGGCATGCTTGGTTGTTTTTATATTGATGTATACCAGGGCTGTCCAACTGGCAGCCCGGGGGCCGCATAAGGCCCCCCCAGCCCCTTCCCTGCGCCCCCCTAAGCTTTTAAATAATAAATAAATAAATAAAATAATATTTTTAAAAATTACCCACTTCCGGGTTCCGGAGCAAGTATCGCGAGACTACGAAAGCCACACGGGATTTCGCTCTCAACGTGAGATCACGCCTGCGTTGAGAGCGAAATCCCGTGTGGCTTCCGTAGTCTCGCGATACTCCTGTTGTCGAAATCTCGGCTACTTAATCCCTGCGGCCCACGCTGCTGCCTCGGTCGGTCGTCGCCTCTGCTCGTGATCCTGCGCGTTTGGGCAGGTAGGCTAACCTTTATGTTATTATTATGTAATTGTGTATGGACGCCCCTTATGTATTCCCTCCCTGCATTTCCCCTTAGTAAAATATTATATTTGATTGTATGGATGCCTCTTATGAATTGTAAGTAAATTGGAGCCGGGGGAGGGGCGGGGGTGGGGCGGGGGCGGAGCCGGTGAAGGGGCGGAGCCGGGGGCGGGGCAGACCCTTCGGCCCCCCAGGTCATCGGTGACCGGAATTCAGGCCCCTGGGCCGGTAGAAGTTGGACAGCCCTGATGTATACTGTTTTATTGCCATATTGCAGTTAAATTGTATTTTTATGTTTCTGGTATGGGCACCATGGGGTGCCGTTTTATTAGCCATCCTGAGTTTCTCTGCGGGGGTTGAGATACGACAGGGTATAAAAGCCCGAAATAAATAAATAAATAAATAAAATATTTGTGGTGGAGGAAACCCATGAAATCTAGGATGAAATGGTGCCCATATGAAAGTCTTCCCTTGGGTGGTGGGCAGTATTTTGTCGGTGGGGGACCTTGGACATGTGCATGGTGATCACTATAACCTAACAAAGGTAGTTCAACACAATATAAGCAATCACTTTTTCATTTTATATAATCAAATCATACAATAACAATCACATTCCTTATCTATAAGCATCCAACATGGTACCGTGTCCGTGGTGCGGCTGTGACGACAAAATGTCTATAGGAAGTACATCTCCATAAGTTCAGTCCGTACACACTGGGCTCAATAGTCCGGGGCTCAGTAAGAGCATAAAATCTAATTTTATTTCCAGGAGCCTTGAATTGCTTTGGCTTCGGTTCTTTTCGGTCTATGGTTTTGGATTACCTTCATGCATCCCTGTACCTGTGTTTATGCTCTTACTGAGCCCCGGACTATTGAGCCCAGTGTGTACGGACTGAACTTATGGAGATGTACTTCCTATAGACATTTTGTCGTCACAGCCGCACCACGGACACGGTACCATGTTGGATGCTTATAGATAAGGAATGTGATTGTTATTGTTATTGTATGATTTGATTATATAAAATGAAAAAGTGATTGCCTATATTGTGTTGAACTACCTTTGTTAGTATTATCTAACCCAGTGTTTCTCAACCTGGGGGTCGGGACCCCTATGGGGGTCGCGAGGGGGTGTCAAAGGGGTCACCAAAGACCATCAGAAAACACATTATTTTCAAATGGTCATGGGGGTTCTGTTTGGGAAGTTTGGCCCAATTCTATCGTTGGTGGGGTTCAAAATGCTCCTTGATTGTAGGTGAACTATAAATTCCAGCAACTACAACTCCGAAATGTCAAGGTCTATTTTCTCCAAACTCCATCAGTGTTCACCTTTGGGCATCTTGACTATTCTTGCCAAGTTTGGTCCAGATCCACCATTGTTTGAGTCCACAATGCTCTCTGGATGTAGGTGAACTACAACTCCAAAAGTCAAGGTCAATGCCCACCAAACCCTTCCAGTATTTTCTGTTGGTCACTCATGGTAGTTCTGTGTGCCAAGTTTGGTTCAACTCCATCGTTGGTGGAGTTCAGAATGCTCTTTGATTGTCGGTGAACTATACATCAGCAACTATACCTCCCAAATGACAAAATCACACACACACCCCACAACCCCACCAGTATTCAAACTTGGATGTATCAGGTATTTGTGCCAAATGTGGTCCAGTGAATGAAAATACATCCAATATTTTACATGATGATTCATAACAGTAGCAAAGTTATAGTTATGAAGTCGTAACGAAAATTATTTTATGGTTGGGGGTCACCACAACATAAGGAACTGGATTAAGGGGTCGTGGCACTGGGAAGGTTGAGAAACACTGATCTAGCCAGACTCTGTTTGAAGATCACTATAACCTGCAATGTCAGTGGAAAGAGGGCCGTTGGTGGCTCCTCAGCACTGGGAGTCGAATCTGTTTGTCGTGCCACATACACACATACAGATTTTCCCTTTGATTGTGTGCATAGATGAGAGGCACTGAGAGAGAAATCCTAGGTGTGATGGTATCTCCACCTTAGACATGGCAGTCACGTCTCTGTATCCTGCGATGAACTTCTCCCTTTCCGGCTCCAGCCCCTTGAGATCTCCCCCGTGATTGTTCTCTCCCACTTGCTTTGATTGGCTTTGTCTCACCTGCCTTGATTGGTTTCCTGGCGAATGATCGCATGTCGACGCGTGACCTTAATGTTCCTCCATCTGAATTTCTTTGCTTTTGTTCATTCCACGGGGTTTGGAGAAGTGGAGAAAGAAGGAAGGTGCCCAGCTCTTTCTGCACTACTCTCATGTGAGTTCGTTACTCAGCCTTTTGATGGATGCCAGCTTCGTAGGGGTTTTGGAATCATTGGATCCAGCACTACTTGTAGCATATCGGGTGCCAAGCGACATAAATTGTGCTGCTGCTAGGCAGACTGAGATTTCAGCAGCTAGCTATACAAGTGATGGCAGCGTCTTACCATTCTCCTTAAAGCTGAATCCACTTATGCTGGGGCATCAAAGGCTGGGCAATCTCATGGAGTTAGATAAGGTCTTGTTGATGAGTGATTTTTAATCTCTTAGATGTGGGATGGTGAAAGCTAGGTGGCGCTGAGGCTTTGCTTCTACAGTGTTGCTAAAGTTCTGGTGGTGAACACTAGGTGGCGCTGGTGCTTTGCTTCTACAGTGTCGCTAAAGTTCTGGTGGTGAAAACTAGGTGGCGCTGGTGCTTTGGTTCTACATTGTTGCTAAAGTTCTGGTGGTGAACACTAGGTGGGGCTGGTGCTTTGCTTCTACAGTGTTGCTAAAGTTCTGGTGGTGAACACTAGGTGGCGCTGGTGCTTTGCTTCTACAGTGTTGCTAAAGTTCTGGTGGTGAAAACTAGGTGGCGCTGGTGCTTTGCTTCTACAGTGTCGCTAAAGTTCTGGTGGTGAACACTAGGTGGCGCTGGTGCTTTGCTTCTACAGTGTTGCTAAAGTTCTGGTGGTGAACACTAGGTGGCGCTGGTGCTTTGCTTCTACAGTGTTGCCAAAGTTCTGGTGGTGAACACTAGGTGGCGCTGGTGCTTTGCTTCTACAGTGTTGCTAAAGTTCTGGTGGTGAAAACTAGGTGGCGCTGGTGCTTTGCTTCTACAGTGTTGCTAAAGTACTGGTGGTGAACACTAGGTGGCGCTGGTGCTTTGCTTCTACAGTGTTGCTAAAGTTCTGGTGGTGAACACTAGGTGGCGCTGGTGCTTTGCTTCTACAGTGTTGCTAAAGTTCTGGTGGTGAACACTAGGTGGCGCTGGTGCTTTGCTTCTACAGTGTTGCCAAAGTTCTGGTGGTGAACACTAGGTGGCGCTGGTGCTTTGCTTCTACAGTGTTGCTAAAGTTCTGGTGGGTGAAAACTAGGTGGCACGGGTGCTTTGCTTCTACAGTGTTGCTAAAGTTCTGGTGGTGAACACTAGGTGGCGCTGGTGCTTTGCTTCTACAGTGTTACTAAAGTTCTGGTGGTGAACACTAGGTGGCGCTGGTGCTTTGCTTCTACAGTGTTGCTAAAGTTCTGGTGGTGAACACCAGGTGGCGCTGGTGCTTTGCTTCTACAGTGTTGCTAAAGTTCTGGTGGTGAACACTAGGTGGCGCTGGTGCTTTGCTTCTACAGTGTTGCTAAAGTTCTGGTGGTGAACACTAGGTGGCGCTGGTGCTTTGCTTCTACAGTGTTGCTAAAGTTCTGGTGGTGAACACCAGGTGGCGCTGGTGCTTTGCTTCTACAGTGTTGCTAAAGTTCTGGTGGTGAACACTAGGTGGCGCTGGTTCTTTGCTTCTACAGTGTTGCTAAAGTTCTGGTGGTGAACACTAGGTGGCGCTGGTGCTTTGCTTCTACAGTGTTGCTAAAATTCTGGTGGTGAACACTAGGTGGCGCTGGTGCTTTGCTTCTACAGTGTTGCTAAAGTTCTGGTGGTGAACACTAGGTGGCGCTGGTGCTTTGCTTCTACAGTGTTGCTAAAGTTCTGGTGGTGAAAACTAGGTGGCGCTGGTGCTTTGCTTCTACAGTGTTGCTAAAGTTCTGGTGGTGAACACTAGGTGGCGATGGTGCTTTGCTTCTACAGTGTTGCTAAAGTTCTGGTGGTGAACACTAGGTGGCGCTGGTGCTTTGCTTCTACAGTGTCGCTAAAGTTCTGGTGGTGAAAACTAGGTGGCGCTGGTGCTTTGCTTCTACAGTGTTGCTAAAGTTCTGGTGGTGAACACTAGGTGGCACTGGTGCTTTGCTTCTACAGTGTTGCTAAAGTTCTGGTGGTGAACACTAGGTGGCGCTGGTGCTTTGCTTCTACAGTGTTGCTAAAGTTCTGGTGGTGAACACTAGGTGGCGCTGGTGCTTTGCTTCTACAGTGTTGCTAAAGTTCTGGTGGTGAACACTAGGTGGCGCTGGTGCTTTGCTTCTACAGTGTTGCTAAAGTTCTGGTGGTGAAAACTAGGTGGCGCTGGTGCTTTGCTTCTACAGTGTTGCTAAAGTTCTGGTGGTGAACACTAGGTGGCGATGGTGCTTTGCTTCTACAGTGTTGCTAAAGTTCTGGTGGTGAACACTAGGTGGCGCTGGTGCGTTGCATCTACAGTGTTGCTAAAGTTCTAGTGGTGAACACTAGGTGGCGCTGGCGCTTTGCTTCTGCAGTGTTGCTAAAGTTCTGGGGGATGAACATTTCAGAACAAAACTTTCAAACTTCATTATTATTTCATTATTGGCAATTTTTTAAGACAGAACCAATTAGGAACTGCTATTTATAACAAAATCCGCATGGAAGGGAAAGTCAGGGAAGGGAAAACCCTTTCCGAAAGTGGCGTTTTCTTCCCGAAAATGGCGGCGGTGGCTTCGAAGTTGGTAATCTACTTCCCGGTTGCTTAAAGCGCTTCAGAAACGCTTCAAAAGTAATTTAGAATTGAATTTAATACGAATTTGATCACGATACGAAAAACCTAACCAGGCCTAGTAGACACACCATGTCTATTGACAAGACAGGTGTAAATGCAGAGATAAAACACCATTTAAGAATGAAGGAGTGTGCCATTAGCAGGGCATAGCATGAGGAGAGACATAGGGGGCAAGTGGGAGGCTGCGATAAGGTGCAAATTGTTGGTTACCCACAGGAAACTTGATGGGGGCAGATGCATAGGAAGGACGCAGCTACACATCCATAATTCATATGGGGAGAGAGACAGACAAGGAAGCTCAGGGAGGAATATGGAAAGTGCTGTATGTGCCGTATGCTGTACTCGAGGCTCCTTTCGGCACAGAGAGGCATTGGGAAGGAAATTGGAAGAGTTGTCGCATGGTGACTTCAATTTAACATGCCGTTGATTCCTTGCAAGGGGGAGGGTTCGAGGGATTGTTTGTTTACAACATCCTTTTTACATGGGTTGCTCTCCAGCTAACATGGCAAGGGAGAATATCTTAAACATCTAAAAGGCCAAGCTTGTTGTGGACAGGGAAGGGCATCTTCTCCATTACTGCTCAAAACTCAGAGTTAAAATTAGGATCCATTTTTAGCTGTTTCCTACGGCTTCTTGGGTTTGTTTGAGTGCCAGTAATGGCAAGAGCCAAGCCGTCACGAATTCCCATCCAGAACAGGACCATGGGGCGGCCGATTTTGGTTCCTCCTCCCCTATTTGAAGCTCTAGTTCTGGCCCAGACTGCATGTCTTAACGCAGGGTTTCCCAACCAGTGTGCCGTGGCACAGTAGTGTGCCGTGAGCGATCATCAGGTGTGCCGTGGGAAATTGGGACCTCCAATCCCCTTTCTTCCCCCTCCTGCCGAACACCTTTTCTTCTCCACTCGGGCTCCCTTCTTCCCAGCCTCGCTCTGCTCGCGTTGCCTCGCTTTGCTCTGCGGTGAGTCTGTGCAGTAGCGCCCGCACTGGTCACGTCTTCCTCCCTCCCCCCTCCCCTCCTGAACACGCTCACGCTGCCCCCTCGGATCAAAATGGCGGCAGAAGCGGCAGTGTAGAAGAAAAAGTAAGTGTTGGGCAGGAGGGGGAAGAAAGGGCGCGAAGAGGGAGGTGGAGGAAGAGGTCTCTGTCGAAAGCTGGCATGGGCAAACTTGGACCTTCCAGGTGTTTTGGACTCCAACTCCCACCATTCCTAGCAGCCTCAGGCCCTTTTCCTTTCCCTCCCTCAGCCACTTAAGCAGGGAAGGGCCTCAGGCTGTTAGGAATGGTGGGAGTTGGAGTCCAAAGCACCCAGAGGGCTGAAGTTTTCCCATGCTTGTTTGAGGGACCTTAAAGTGGTGAGCCTCCTTCCAACATTGTGATTCTGGATAGAAAGCAAACAACAACATAACATAGCATTGTTTGAGTCCACAGTGCTCTCTGGGTGTAGGTGAACTACAACTTCCAAACTCAAGGTCAATTCAAGCAAACTTTTTCAGTACTTTCTGTTGGTAATGAGAGTTCAATATGCCAAGTTTGGTTCAATTCCATTGTTGCAAGAGTTCAGGATGCTCTTTGAGTGTGTGTGAACTATAAATCCCAGAAACTGTAACTCCCAAATGTCAAGGTCTATATTCCCCAAACTCCATCTGTGTTCACATTTGTGCATATTGAGTATTCATGCCAAGTGTGGTCCTGATCCAACATTGTTTGAGTCCACAGTGCTCTCTGGATATAGGTGAACTACAACTCCAAAACCCAAGGTCAATGCCCACCAAACTCTTACAGTATTTTCTCTTGCTTATGGGAGTTCTGTGTGGGAAGTTTGCGTCTTTCTGCCATTCCTGCCAGGATATCTATGTTGTGTTCATAGAAACAGGCTCAGGTTTCACACTGAGTGCATAAATACATTTAAAAACATATTAGCTATATGTATGACTGTGTTAGAGTGTCATTTTGTGTCACTTTGGTTGGTGGTGTGCCCCAGGATTTGGTAAATGTAAAAAGTGTGCCGCGGCTCAAAAAAGGTTGAAAAACACTTATAGACTATGGGTATGAAGGTGGTGAGAGTGAGAAAAAGCCTCACTTGAAGACATTAGAACTTGGGTCAAATTTCAAGGGAGATGCAGTCTACTTCCTCTAACTTTCTATATTTTTGGTGTAATGTGTGTTCATCTTAAACCGAGGGTGACAGGACGAAAAGGATTATACCTTCCATGTCATTGCATTAACAGACCCATGGCTTCAAGGGGATCTCCGCTTCTTCCTGTGAACTGGAAGACAAAGGAGTTGATACTTCTTGACAATTCCTTGTCAGAAATCTAGAATGGGAACAAGCGTAACTGTCTGGGGGGTTTCATTCATCTGGATAGGTTTCCGCATTAGGACGTCTGGAGTAAAATCAGATGCAAGTCAGCATATTCAATGAGACAGGGGTTGGAGGCACTCGCGGCAAAGCGAGCCTCACGCGCTGGCAGGGAATACTCCGCCATCTGCTTCATTGTCTATTGCACATTAAGGCATGAACGCCCAGGATCCAAGGCACGGCCGGAATTACCTGCCCGCTTTCGGCAGGAAAAAGATGTTACCTGGGCGACTCATAGGCAAGAAGGAAATGCAAGGGCGCTTTGTTTCGCGTAGCACCTCACCTTCCATTATCTTCTTTATAATATAGTGTTCCCTCGCTGTTTCGCAGTTCGCTTTCCACAGACTTGCTATTTTGTGGTTCGCTTTTCGCGGACTTGTTGCTTTGCGGTTCGCTTTCCGCGGACTTGCTGTTTCACGGTTCGCTTTCCGCGGACTCACTATTTTGCGGTTCGCTTTCCGCGGACTTGCTGCTTTGCGGTTCGCTTTCCGCGGACTTGCTGTTACACGGTTCGCTTTCTGCGGACTCACTATTTTGCGGTTCGCTTTCCGCGGACTTGCTGCTTTGCGGTTCGCTTTCCGCGGACTTGCTGTTTCACGGTTCGCTTTCCGCAGACTCGCTATTTTGCGGTTCGCTTTCCGCGGACTTGCCATTTCGCGGTTTGCTTTCCGCGGACTTGCCATTTCGTGGTTCGCTTTCCATGGACTTGCTATTTTGCGGTTTGCTTTCTGCGGACTTGCTGTTTTGCGGTTTGCTTTCCGCGGACTTGCTGTTTCGTGGTTCCCTTTCCATGACTTGCTGTTTTGCGGTTCGCTTTCCACGGACTTGCCATTTCGCGGTTTGCATTCCGCGGACTTGCCATTTCGTGGTTCGCTTTCATGGACTTGCTATTTTGCGGTTCGCTTTCCGCGGACTTGCTGCTTTGCGGTTCGCTTTCCGCGGACTTGCTGTTTCACGGTTCGCTTTCCGCAGACTCGCTATTTTGCGGTTTGCTTTCCGCGGACTTGCCATTTCGCGGTTTGCTTTCCGCGGACTTGCCATTTTGTGGTTCGCTTTCCATGGACTTGCTATTTTGCGGTTTGCTTTCTGCGGACTTGCTGTTTTGCGGTTTGCTTTCCACGGACTTGCTGTTTCGTGGTTCCCTTTCCGCGGACTTGCTGTTTTGCGGTTCGCTTTCCACGGACTTGCCATTTCGCGGTTTGCTTTCCGCGGACTTGCCATTTCGTGGTTCGCTTTCCATGGACTTGCTATTTCGCGGTTTGCTTTCTGCGGACTTGCTGTTTTGCGGTTTGCTTTCCGCGGACTTGCTGTTTCGTGGTTCCCTTTCCGCGGACTTGCTGTTTTGCGGTTCGCTTTCCACGGACTTGCTGTTTCGCGGTTCGCTTTCTGCGGACTTGCTGTTTGCGGTTCGCTTTCAGACTTCGCTGTTTAGGTTAGGGTTGAGAATATTTTTTATATATTTTTAATACATTTTGTGGTTTTAAAAGCACGAATTGTTTTTTAAAAATATATTCAAAATACAAATGCTCAACCCTAACTGCGAAACAGTGAAGCATTTCTTCCGCCCATGGGGCATTGTGGGAAGGAGGGAGTGCGAGGCGGGGCCTCCAGAGGCCCCGCCTCACCCTCCGCCCTGCCACTCTCTCGTCTGGAAGCAGCTGTGCAGCCTCCGCTGCCGGCAAGAGAGGCAGGGCGGAGGGTAAGGCGGGGCCTCCAGAGCCCCCGCCTCTCGCTCCCTCCTTCCCGCAATGCCCCATGGGCAGAAGAAGCACCATGCGGGTGGAAGGAGCGGGGGACGGAAGGCGGTGAGGGGAGCGCGCGCACGGCGACGACTTCACACATGACGGGGGCAGGTATATCTTTTCGACTTGGTTGCTTTAAAGTAGCTCGCATGCTGAAAAAGTGTGGGCACCCCTGGTCTACACATATACATGAATATATATGGCAGCTTGGTACATTTGGTCCTCGGCATTTCCCTGACCCACATTTCACTTCGGGAACCAAAATAAGGAAAGTGAGAAGTAACTAAGTGGTTGCTTACGGTGTGATTTTAATGGAAGAAAGAAGCAAAGCGATTGCTGTTGATACTTCACTTTGCTACAGCTGTACAATTTGCCCCCAGGGAGAGAACGAGAGAGAGAGAGAGAGAGAAAGAGAGAGAGAGAGAGAAGGAGGGGGTTGGATAGCATCCTGAAGAGCAAAGGAAAGAATGACTCAGCTAAAGAACTGTCATTTGCTCAGTACAACGTGGGCTAGAAAAAGGCATTCATATCCCTCCTCTCTTGCTTAACTCTCCATTGCAAGAAATAGACATCCAGGATCCCACTCAAAAAAACAAAACACAAGGGGATCTAAACCTGTGTTCCTACCGTGTTTCCCGAAAGTAAGACACTGTCTTACTTTCTTTCCCCCCCGAAAAGTCCCCCTACGTCTTACTTTCGGGGTACGTCTTATATAAACTAAGACATACCCCGTTGCCACACCCACGCCGCCGCCACCGTCACGCCGCCCGTCGCCGCAAATCGCCCCATCGGCCACGGCACACCTCCACGGCACAGGTTTTTCTTGGCGTGCGCGTGGCCGGCGGCCAGCGGCGCGCGCGCAGGAACATCTACAGGCGCCTCTTGCTCTCTTCCCCTCCCCCTCCTTGGACGAAGGAAGGGGAAGGGAAGAGCAGAGGCGTCTTGGCGGCGGCGTCACTCTGACGCGCCACGCCTCTTGCTCTCTTCCCTCCCTTTCTTCGTCAAGGAAGGGAGGGGAAGAGAGTTGAGCGTCAGGCAGCGCAGCAGCGTCAGAGTGATGCGCCGCCGCCGCCACACCTCTTGCTCTCTTCCCTCCCTTCCTTGGACGAAGGAAGGGAGGGGAAGAGAGCAAGAGGCCCGCGTCAGAGAGGCCTGGCAGAAAGGTGCGCCCGCGGAGGTGTGCTGCGGCCGATGGGCGATTGCGGCTATTGGCGGCATGGCGACGAGGTGGCTTACTTTCAGGTACGGCTTATATTAGCCGCCCCCCCTGACACCCCCGATACGTCTTACAATAGGGGGTATCTTACTATCGGGGAAACACGGTAGATCAGTGTTTCCCAACCAGTGTGCCGGGGCACACTAGTGTGCTGTGAGCAATCATCAGGTGTGCCGTGGGAAATTGGAACCTCCAGTAAAGGGGGGGGGTCTAGTGTGTTGAAGTATAAAAACCTCAAGAAACCTACCTCGATAAAGGCACAAAATTACAAACACACACCCCCCTCCCCACCCGTTGTCTATTTGGTCTCTCCCTCTCCATGCATTGGGAAGGCCCGCCTCCCGTTCCCCAAGTAGAGACCTCCTCTTGCCTCCTGGGGGTTCTGTGTGGGAAGTTTGGCCCAGTTCTATCATTGGTGGGGTTCAGAATGCTCTTTGATTGTGTGTTAACTATAAATCCCAGAAACTGTAACTCCCAAATGTCAAGGTCTATTTCCCCCAAACTCCATCTGTGTTCACATTTGGGCATATTGAGTATTCATGCCAAGTTTGGCCCTGATCCAACATTGTTTGAGTCCACAGTGCTCTCTGGATATAGGTGAACTACAACTCCAAAACTCAAGGTCAATGCCCACCAAACTCTTACAGCATTTTCTCTTAGTTGTGGGAGTTCTGTGTGGGAAGTTTGTGTCTTTCTGCCATTCCTGACATGATGTCTATGTTGAGTTCATCTAAACAGGTCCAGGTTTCACGCTGAGTGTATAAATACATTTAAAAACATATTAACTATATGTATTACTGTTTAGAGTGTCATTTTGTGTCATTTTGGTTGGTGGTGTGCCCCAGGATTTTGCAAATGGAAAAAGTGTGCCGCGGCTCAAAAAAGGTTGGGAAACACTGTCCTAGATTATTCCGACTCTCCAGTTTTCATTGGCCATCTCCAGGCAGAGAGAGAAGGTGCAAATGCTCCAGTTTTGGGGAGATCGGCAAGAAGATCTCCTTCAGTTAGTAGAGAGCAGGAGTTGACTACTATTTGCAAGGCTTAATGGGTTACTGCAGTGTTTTCCAACCAGTGTGCCGTGAGCGATCATCAGGTGTGCCGTGGGAAATTGGAACCTCCAAGACCCTTTCTTGCCCCTCTTCCCAGCCTCGCTCTGCTCCCTTTGCTACTGTGCAGAGTTGCTCCACTTCTAGAACATAGAACATAAGAACATAAGAAGAGCCATGCTGAATCGGGCCTCAGCCCATCTAGTCCAGCATTCTGTGTCACACAGTGGCCCACCAGTTGTACACAGGGATCTCTAGCAGAAAGGAGGGCAAAACCCTCACCTGCTCCCGACCCCCCACAACCAGTACCGGGGAAAATCCTGCCTGCCTCCATCAACACAGAGGTGGCACTTGGATGTCCATTTCAGTAGCTACTGATTCCCTTGGTATCCATGAATCTGTCTAATCCTGCCTTGAAGCTGTCCAGGCTGACCGCTGTCACAACCTCCTCTGGAAGTGAGTTCCATAACCCAATGACCCTCTGGGTGAAGAAATATTTCCCTTTATTAGTCCTAACTTTCCTACCTTGGAGCTTCAGGGAGTGCCCCCTAGTCCTAGTGTTTTGTGACAAAGAAAATAGTTTTACTTTATTCACCTTTTCTATCCCATGCATGATTTTATACACTTCGATCAAGTCACCTCTTAAACGCCGTCTTTCAAGGCTGAAAAGACCAAGGCGTTGCAACCTGGTTTCATAAAGGGAGCTGCTCCATCCCTTGGATCATTCTTGTTGCCCTTTTCTGTACCTTTTCCAGTTCCGTTATATCCTTCTTGAGGTCACGGAGACCAGAATTGTACACAGTACTCCAGATGTGGCCTCACCATAGATTTGTAGAGAGGCAATACAACATTTGCCGACCTATTTTCGATTCCCTTCCTGATCATGCCAAGCATAGAATTTGCTTTTCACTGCTGCAGCGCACTGGGTTGACATCTTCATTGAGCTGTCACAAAACCCCAAGATCCCTTTCCTGGTTTGTCTCGAGCTTTGACCCCATCAATTGGTAGGTGTAGTTGGGGTTCTTTCCCCGATGTGCATGACTTTACACTTGTGTAGGTTAAAATGCATTTGCCACTTTGTTGCCCATTCACTCAATTTCGAGAGATCTTTCTGGAGCTCTTTACAGTCAGTTTCATTTTTAACTACCCTGAACAGTTTAGTGTCGTCTGCAAACTTTGCTACCTCAGAATTCACTCCTACATCCAGGTCATTAATGAATAAATTAAAAAGTAACGGACCACCCTTTGTTTCCTACAGTTTAGCTACAGGTTCCAATCCAGGACAAGACCTGTCCTCTGATTCCATGGCTGAAGAGCTTGTTGAGGAGCCTTTGGTGAGGGACTTCTTCCTCCCTCTTCCCCTCCCCTCCTGAACACACTCACACTGCCCCCTTGGATCAAAATGGCGGCAGAAGCGACAGCGTGAGCAAAGCGAGAAGAGCCAGGCTGGGAAGAAGGGAGCCCGAATGGAGAAGAAAAAGTGTTCGGCAGGAGGGGGAATAAAGGGCGTGAAGGGGAAGGAGGAGGAAGAGGTCTCTGTCGAAAGCAGGCATGGGCAAACTTGGACCTTCCAGGTATTTTTGGACTCCAACTCC